>CM031237.1:999309987-999809591 GCA_018340775.1 Taxus wallichiana var. yunnanensis | reverse complement strand
TAAGACTAACGAACTTGAGACAAATGATCTTCACAAAGAAAATAAATGAAAGCTTAGGAATAACAGAGATCAGATAGACAAAGAATGGAAAAGTCCTTCTGTATTGATTTCTTTATAATCTATTTACACTTTTAGAAAATATGCCAAGTTCTTCTCCTCCTTTTGAATGGCGTGAAGAAGGCCATTATATAGCTTACAAATCAGTTACTCTTCGTAACCGTTTCTTTAACCAAGAACAATTAAAGACCACCACTATCGCGTACCTCAACCCGTTACAAAGAAAAGCGGTAAAAGAAATGGAAGAAGAGAAAAGAATGAGGAGAAGAAGACAGGCGGTGGCGATACCACTTGGAGGGACCCACGACTTGAGAATCGCAGCGCCTAGCAAGACCATTTCTCCCATGAGGGACTCGACGTGTTGGCCGTGAAATTCTTTTCCAAAATCAAGACATTTCTCATCTCTTTATCTAAAGATGACATGAGTATGATAATCTTTGTTGCTTCTCAAGCAGAGATGACCAGCAGATTTCTTCATTTTCTCTTTTGTCCTTGGAATTTGGTCTTGATTGATTATCTTTGACATAAGCTCAACTTAAATTCATATTTATTTGAAAAAAAACAACATATTCGAGAAGAGGGAAAAACTAAGTCATGGATGGAATTTGAATTTGTTTGGGACATGTGAGACAACGAATGTCTTGAAACTTCATCCCTCGGCCGATGTCCTTGGAATTTGGTCAAGGAGAATTGACAAATGCATTTTGGGACATTTGGGGACTTAAATTCATATTCGGGGATTTCGGATGAAAATGGAACAACTTGCACTTTTGACTTGGGACATTTGGGACATGAAAGAGTGAAGTCACGCGGTTCGGGTTTTCGGCCAAAATGGAACAAAAGGCACGTTTGAACTTGGGACATTTGGGACGAAAATGTTCGGAGTCGAAAATGGTTCGGGGATTTCGACCGATCGGGAATGGAGCGCACTTTGAAAGTTTGGGACATTGGAACATGAAAGAGCAAAGTATGTGGATTGGGTGCTTTGGCCGAACATTGAACAACTCACACGAGAAGTTTGGGACACTTGGGACGAAAATGTCCGATGGGCCCGAAATCGGGACAATTTCAGGGAAATCGGCCAATCGGGGAACCAAACGCACTTCGGAACTTGGGACAGGCGGGACAAAAATGTCCAAAAGGCCCGAAATACATACAAAATGACCCAAAACATAGATTTTTCTCAATTTCACGACTTGGTACATTAGAGAAAACACTTAAAATTTTGAAATTTTTAACTTTCATCAGAGCAGGGAATTTTGAGTGGACAACAGCTGGCTCCTTCTGGGGATGACTTGGCATGAATTCAAGGAATGAGACAAGGCAAGAACTTAGACAAACTTAGGGGAAGCAGACCAGTACCTTATCCATTGGGCCACGGAGTCAAAAAGCAGATCAATACAGAGGACAACACACCAAAACAAAAGGAAAGAAAACAAAAACGCTGCATGAATATACAAAGGACTCCTAATCACGTAGGACTTGAATAACTTGAGATACTACCCTTTATAAGGAAGTGGGAGAGAAGAACCATCCATGTAATCAAGATAGAAAAATTCTCACCAGAAAGTGCACGATCTTGAAGGGTCCGAGCCCTGGGAATCAAACTTTCCATGGCTGCCACGAGGTTCATGCCTTTTGTCCCATAACAACACGGTGTCTCAACTTGGAAATCTCGAACTTGGCTTTCTTGTCAAACAGGACCTTTACCTTACTCTTTGGTGACAGATATCCGATCAGCAACCTCCAATCTGTCCTCATTCGGTTTGTGCGGGTACATAATTCTCTTGTCAAAGCATCTACGAAACTAGTATCCTCAATGGCCTTCATTAGGTGAAAGGGTGGCGGTTCCACTTGTCCGCCACCGGCAATTGAGCTTCAACTCCATACACCACTTGAAAAGGAGACATTCCAATAGCTCTCTTTGGTGTAATCTTATCTGCCCAAAGAGCATCATAGAGCTTCTTGTGCCAGTTTCGTTGAGACTCATTTACTAACTTCCTTATAATAGTCACCAAATTTTTGTTAGTGGATTCTGCTTGCCCATTTCCCTGAGGGTAGTAATCGAAAAGAGTGAGCCAAAGAAATGCCATACCCATAGCAGAAGTCCATTATCTCAGCTGAAGAGAAACTCGAGGCATTATCTGTTACAATCTTGTTAGGTACACCATACCTTACCAAGATGTTCTCTTTGATGAAGCTGCATACCACTTCAGAAGTAGTGCTCTTGACTGGAATAGCTTCCACCCATTTGGTGAAGTAGTCCGTGGCAGTTAGTACATGAGTGTGACCAGCACTAGAAGTAGGATTAAGTGTACCAATGAAGTCCAAACCCCACTGTTGAAATGGTTCCTCAATCACAACTGGCTTGAGAGGCAAAGAAGCTAATTTAGGTCTTCCCACAAAAGTCTGACAAGCCTCACATTTATCCACCCACTTGGATGCATCTCTGAACAAGGAAGGCCAGTAGTATCCTCCATGGAGTATCTTATGAGCTGTAATCGTTGATGAATAGTGCCCTCCACATGCCTGATCGTGAAAAGCCGAGAGCAACTTCTCTGTTGTTCCTTGTCCACACACTTCAAAATCTCCCATCTAAGCCACGCTTGAACAAAGCATTTTCCCATAATACATATTGCACCTTGACCTCAATTTAACGAGTCCTCTTTTCTTTGGTAGTTAAATGAGAGGGGCATTCCCCATAGGTGAGAAAATGGGCGATGTCAGCATACCATTCTTCAACTGAACTAAGGAACAGAACGGTAGGAAGGCCAACTTTGTTCTCCAATACTTCATGCTTAGCTCCTTCAGCAATGAGCTCACAAAGGCCTTTTCCACGAACCAGCTTGGTCGGCTTGATGTCAATGTCATACTCTTGGACCTTAGCAACCGGTTCCCTCTCTTGGATCCAAATTCTTCTTGTGTGAGGATTGACTTAAATGATTGTATCTACGGGACCAATACCATGGAATGAGAGTTGAGGATGTAAAAGCGAAACTGCTTGACAGCTTTGACCACTGCAAAAGCATGCTTCTCCATCATGGTGTACTTCAACTCGTGATCTTTCAGAATATAGCTCATGAACGCGATTGGGAGTTCATGCTCATTAGAGTCTTCTTGAGTTAAGACAATGCCAAGGTATTATCTGTAGCATAGCAATAGATGATGAAATCTTTGCTGAAATCAGGACAGGCTAAAACAGGAGTTCTAGCAATAGCTCTCTTGATACCTTCAAAGGATTCCTTTCCTTCAGAAGACCAACCAAATGTTTGCTTCCCTTTCATCATCTGAGAAATATTCAAAGTTAACTCTGTAAAATCAGGGATGAATCTTCTCAAGAAATTGATCTTACCGAAGAAGGTGCACGCCCTTTTTACTGGTTGGGAGAGGAATTTGCTGGATGGCTTGAACTCGTTCAGGATCAATCTTAATACCATCCTTGGAAACGATGTGCCCTAATAACTTTCCCTCAGTGACACAAAAGATAGATTTTTTAGGGTTCAGAGAGATCCCATGCTCTCTGCATCTCAGCAGAACTGTCTCTAGGTGATCAAAATGATCCGCTCTTGTCTTGGAAAACATTGTCAGGTCATCAAGATATATGACAATACACTTCCCTTTCAAGCTTCCAAAAGCTAGATCCATGGCTCTCTGAAAAGTGGCACCAGCGTTAATGAGCCCAAAAGGCATCCTCTTGTAAGCAAAGGTGCCCCAAGGAGTAGTGAAAGATGTCTTGTGTTGATCTATAGTATCAACCTCTACCTGATTATAGCCCGAGAATCCATCAAGCATAGATAACATTTCAGACTCTGTAATTGCTTGCAAGACCTGATCCATCATAGGAAAAGGATAATTATCTTTCAAAGACGCTGATTCGGGTTGAAATCAACACAGATGCGGATCTCACCATTCTTCTTCCTAACAGGCACAATATTTGCAATCCATGTTGAATGGTGAATGGGAAAGATGATTTTAGCCTTCAACAACTTCTGAATTTCCTGAAAGATTGTGTCAGCTATTTTGGGATTGTATTGCCTCTGTTTCTGCTTGAAAGGCTTAATTCCGGGCTTAAGAGGAATAGAATGCTGCATATCTTTTGGCCTGAAGGCTTTTAGATCCTCATAAGAATAAGCAAGAACATCCTTATACCTCCTTAGAAGATCAATTGCTTTTCTCCTCTCATCTGCTGTGCAACATTTTCCAATGTTCACCAGCTTAGGGTCATTAGGACTCCCAATATTGATTTTGTCACACTCAGCTGATTGTTGAGGTCCGGTAGAAGCCCTAGACTTCACATACCTGTCATGTTTGTCAAACAGTTCCTCTAAACTCACCAACCCTTTAGGAATCTTGTTTCCTTTGAGATTGATGCATCCATCTTGATCTGTTTCTTCTCCTTGGGCGACTGCTTGGTCAAAGGGCACATTCTCACGAGGTAGGTTGTCACTTCCCTCAAAATACAGTTGTTCGAAATTACCCTTGAGTTCCGGGAAGGAAAGCAAATGTTGATCACCATTGAAAACTTGCCGTTTATTGGTTTTATCAGGTACACTGGGCGATGGACCATCTCAATGGTGAACTTGTCCTGAGAGAAATCGGGATGAGGGATCGATAGTGACCACGAGATGAGCTAGTGAATCAGCCCTGTTGTTCTTTTCCCTAGGTACTGCTTCGATAGAGAAAGCATCAAGGAATTCAATGGAATCCCAAACCTGATTCCGGTAATGTTTCAGCCTTCCATTTTTCACTTGAAAAAGGTTTCGACTGCTTTACTATCAACTCGCATCACCACGAGCGAGAAGATTCTTTACACCTTGTTCTTTGGCCACTTGCAATCCGAGAATGAGAGCCTCGTATACTCTCTGTGTGTTATTAGTATTCTCAAACTGCAACTTAAATGAAAAGGGGTGTAGGCTTCCTTCAGGTGACACCAGCAGGACACCGGCTCCAGAACCAGCTGAGAACAACTTCCATCAAACTCTAAAATCCAAACCCCATTAGGATCTTTAGGAGACACTTTGGGGGGTCGGATTTCATCAGGGGACATAATCATGTAGTTTCCATGCCCCATATCCTCATAAAGTATTTGTGCTCTAGGGTCATCCGTTTTCTGCACAATATACTCAGACTGCTTCTCAGGCAACAACTTCTTCATGTGTCCATTGACAGGTATGAGTGCATGTGACCAGTCCATTTGGATTTCCCCACCCACGTCTTTGCAGAAGTTCCTACTTAGCAACATCCCGTATGAAGGGGGAATATCTGCCACTAAGATGGTAGCCAACACTTTCTTCTCGGGTAAAGCAGCAAAAGCTACTTGTGCATCTTTAATTCTCCCGACCAGGGGCACTTCCTTACTCTCCATGGAGTAACAAGATCCATAAGTGCGCGTGAGAGTTAGGCCTAAAGCATGAGCCACTTTAGCAGGCATCACATTATCTGAAGCTCCGGAATCTATGACACAATTACTCAGCCTATGACCAGCTATAAGAAGTGTTACATAAAAAGGCTTGATTTTGTCAATAGGCGAAGTGACAGCGGCTACCAGACTAGGCTGTGGTGCAGAAGGAGGAGTGGGAAAAAGGCCTTTAGAGGTGGTCTTAGAGTGGGAATTGACAAAGTGGATCATTTTGGCAAAAGCTTTGGGATGGGTTTGATAATACTCAGCTTCTGAGATTTGGACCTTGGTCTTTTTCAGGTGATCAACAATGTCAAAGGATCCAGAAGTGGACGGGCCATCATCATTCAGTCCTCTAGGCTTATCAACTTTAGGAGAGAAAGAAGAAGTGACTTTAGTAGTAGGATTGATAGGACTTACCTTTGGCGTAGATGAAGTAGGGATAGGAGATCCTCTTTTTGCAATCACGGGAATAGTTGTCGACTGCTCCTTAGATTTCTTGATAGGCTGTGTCACTTTCTCCCTCTGACTTGTCTGCTCTCGAGTCATGACAGCGAATGATTCGCTATTCATGTCTGCTACCACTTCATCATAATCATCTCCATCATCAATGCCCTCAGTGGTGAAGAAATTCACTCGAGATCCCTCAAGTTCCTCTGCTTCATCATAAAATTCTCCACAAACTCCTCGTTATCTTCATCATCATCTGGCTCTTCAACTTCACAGGTTGCATTCACAGGAACCTTAACAGGAGGTCCTTCAAGTGCTAGTCTTGTTTGAGAAGCAGGCAAACGATTCCTGGGCTGGAAATTTCTCCTTGGAACATCTGCATAAGGAGCATGCTGAGCTAATTGTTTCTTTATAGCAATAAGATCATTTGCAAGTTTCTGAACTAATGGATCAGTATTAGGTCCAGGGGTGGAAGAGGAAGAAGCAGCAGACTTAGATTTGGGAGGGTCTCTTCTCAACTTCCCTGACATGATCAAGTCATCTTCGATACTAACAGCGAGAGTTTGATCCTCGACCAATGTTGCGAGATTAGCCCTTCTTAGTGCATAACTAACTTTGGGCGATTGAGCATTTAGGAAGAAACATTTTTGAATTTGATCAACAGGTCGGGTAGGCTGCGGAATTTTATTGATCAATTTGTTGAATCGGGCCACAAATTCTCTCATGGGTTCTGATGAATCTTTCTTTATCTGAGAAATTTGGGCAAGCAAGGCATGCACATCTTCTGCTGGTTTGAAACGGTTTTCAAACTGAGTTCTCATTGTGCCCCAGTCGGTGATAGCGCCAGCCGGAAGGTGGTAGAACCAATCAAAGCATTATCTTGTAACGTCTCAACGAACAGTCTCACGGAGACGTCTTCATGTTCGACTCCCAGGACTCCACATGCAACAATGAAGGCTGCGATGTGTTCATCAGGATGCACTTTGCCATCGCCTTTGAACTTAGGAAAGTTCTTCCGGTTACCTCTAGGTAACTCATGCAAAGGCTGAGGAAGAGCAAGGGGCCCGACACGATGACCCCATGGCAATGGTGCCGCCATTCTTGGAAAAACGGCTTGGAGAGGAACTGCAACACCAGCAAGAATCAAAGCTCGCAGATTAGGGCTAGCTGGCTCTGAAGGAATACCACTCGTAGGACTTCTATCTTGAACAGGTGGAGTGCTTGTCGAAGCAGTTCTTATATTCTTGTTGAAGGAAAGGAAAACCTGCTGCTCCAAAATCTGGGCCGAGAATCTTGATACCAAGGGCCCTTCTCCCTCGAGTAAAACGCGGAGTCGCCAGATCAAAAGATGATCGAAAAATTACAGAACTGGAATATGATTTTCCCAGCGGAGTCGCCAAAAACTATTGGTCGTCAGATAGGACTTTTAAGAAGAGCAACAGTCAGGGGACAAGAAGTCCCTCCTCTTTAATGGGAGAGGTTCCCTTATTCAGAAACAAACTTATTTACAAATGTACAAAACATGATTTGTTGGTTAAACTTGGATATCACGAAAGTGTTTTCTATGAAGATCATCAATTACAAAAGGACTGAGGAAATGAGAGTACGGGAAAGAGCAGAAAGGCAACATGCAGAATTATAGATATCAGAGTAATTCTTTATGTATGCGAAAGTCACAGTGAATTGAAACAAGATCATTTGTATTGAATAAATAAGATGGAATTTAAAGACACAAAGTTCTGTAAATAACATCTGCTTAGAACACAAAGTTTCTTAACATAACACAGATTCATTAATCAAGGACACAAAGTTCCTTCTTGGTTATACAAGATCACCGAGCTTGCAAAGTTGAAGAGTATGCAATCGGTAAGACTAACGAACTTGAGACAAATGATCTTCACAAAGAAAATAAATGAAAGCTTAGGAATAACAGAGATCAGATAGACAAAGAATGGAAAAGTCCTTCTGTATTGATTTCTTTATAATCTATTTACACTTTTTAGAAAATATGCCAAGTTCTTCTCCTCCTTTTTGAATGGCGTGAAGAAGGCCATTATATAACTTACAAATCAGTTACTCTTCGTAACCGTTTCTTTAACCAAGAACAGTTAAAGACCGCCTATCGCAGTACCTCAACCCGTTACAAAGAAAACGGAAAAAGAAATGGAAGAAGAGAAAAGAATGAGGAGAAGAAGACAGGTGGCCAGTCACTTGGAGGGACCCACTGACTTCAGAATCCACTGCCTGAAATTCTTTTGACGCCTCAGCTATGTCTCAGAAGTCTCATTCTAAAGATGACAGTAGCGTATGTCTTTGAAAAAAAAGAGAGATGACCGAGATTGCTTTCTTGAAAACTTCATCCTTCGAATTGAGCCATTTCTTTGTCCTTGGAATTTGGTCTTTGATTGATAGTATCGAGCCGCAACTTAAATTCATATTTAGTTTGAAAAAAACATATTCGGGTAGAGCGGGAAAAACTAAGTATGGATGGAATTTGGTTTGTTTGGGACATGTGAGACGCGAATGCACGAAAACGCGCTCGGCCGATTCGGGTGAAACAAGGAGAAGACACAAATGCATTTTGGGACATTTGGGACGAAAACGCGCGTTAACGCGGTTCGTTTGAACTTGGGACATTTGGTGAAAATGGAACAACTTGCGGTTTTTGACTTGGGACATTTGGGACATGGAAAGAGTGAACATACGCGGTTCGGGTGTTTGGGCGAAAATGGAAAAAGGCCACTTTTGAACTTGGGACATTTGGGACTTGGAAAAAGAGCGAGTACGTGGTTCGGGCGGATTTTGGACCGAAAATGGAACAGCACACTTTCGCACGGAAAGTTTGGGACAGTTTGGAACATGAAAAATAAAAGAGTGAAGTACGTGGTTTGGGGATTTTGGCCGATCGGGAACAGAGCGCACTTTTGAACTTGGGACATGGCGGGACAAAAATGTCAGAGCGACAGTGGGCCCGCCAAAAAATGGAACAACTTAACAAATCACACGGGATTGGGGGCCGATCGGGAACGAAGAGCGCACTTTTCGGAAATCGGCCAATCGGGAATGGGACTTGGAACTTGGGCGGGACAAAAATGTCCGACAGCCGAAATACATACAAAATGACCCAAAACTATAGACTTTTCTCAATTTCACGACTTGGTACATTAGAGAAAACACTTAAACTCAAAATTTTGAAAATTTTTAACTTTCATCAGAGCAGGGAATTTTGAGTGGACAACAGCTGGCTCCTTCTGGGGATGACTTGGCATGAATTCAAGGAATGAGACAAGGCAAGAACTTAGACAAACTCAGGGGAAGCAGACCAGTACCTTATCCATTGGGCCACAGAGTCAAAAAGCTAGATCAATACAGAGGACAACACACCAAAACAAAAAGGAAGACAAGCAAAAACGCTGTACAGAATATACAAGGGACTTCCTAATCACCTAGGACTTGAACAACTTGAGATACTGCCCACTGTAAGGAAGTGGTAGAGAAGAACCATCCATGTAATCAAGATAGAAAGAATTCTCACCAGCAAAGTGCCTGATCTTGAAGGGTCCGAGCCACAGGGAATCAAACTTTCCATGGCTGCCACGAGGTTCATGTCTTTTGTCCCATAACAACACGGTGTCTCCAACTTGGAAATCTCTGAACCTGGCTTTCTTGTCAAACAGGACCTTTACCTTCTGCTGGTGAACAGATATCCGATCAGCAACCTCCAATCTGTCCTCATTCAGTTTGTGCAGGTACATAATTCTCTTGTCCAAAGCATCTCTGAAACTAGTATCCTCAATGGCCTTCATTAGGTGCAAGGCTGGCAGTTCCACTGTCACTGGCAATTGAGCTTCAACTCCATACACCACTTGAAAAGGAGACATTCCAATAGCTCTCTTTGGTGTAATCCTGTCTGCCCAAAGAGCATCATAGAGCTTCTTGTGCCAGTTTCGTTGAGACTCATTTACTAACTTCCTTATAATAGTCACCAAATTTTTGTTAGTGGATTCTGCTTGCCCATTTCCCTGAGGGTAGTAATCTGAAGAGTGAGCCAAAGAAATGCCATACCCATAGCAGAAGTCCATTATCTCAGCAGAAGAGAAATTTGAGGCATTATCTGTTACAATCTTGTTAGGTACACCATACCTTACCAAGATGTTCTCTTTGATGAAGCTGCATACCACTTCAGAAGTAGTGCTCTTGACTGGAATAGCTTCCACCCATTTGGTGAAGTAGTCCGTGGCAGTTAGTACATGAGTGTGACCAGCACTAGAAGTAGGATTAAGTGTACCAATGAAGTCCAAACCCCACTGTTGAAATGGTTCCTCAATCACAACTGGCTTGAGAGGAAAAGAGGCCAATTTAGGTCTTCCCACAAAAGTCTGACAAGCCTCACATTTATCCACCCACTTGGATGCATCTCTGAACAAGGAAGGCCAGTAGTATCCTCCACGGAGTATCTTATGAGCTGTAACCATTGATGAATAGTGCCCTCCACATGCCTGATCGTGAAAAGCTGAGAGCAACTTTCTCTGTTGTTCCTTGTCCACACACTTCAAAAATCTCCCATCTAACCCACGCTTGAACAAAGCATTTTCCCATAATACATATTGCACTGACCTCAATTTAACAGTCCTCTTTTCTTTGGCAGTTAAATGAGAGGGGCATTCCCCATAGGTGAGAAAATGGGCGATGTCAGCATACCATTCATCAACTGAACTAAGGAACAGAACAGTAGGAAGGTCAACTTTCTCCTCCAGCAACTCATGTTTGGCTCCTTCAGCAATGAGCTCACAAAGACCTTTTCCACGAACCAGCTTGGTCGGCTTGATGTCAATGTCATACTCTTGGACCTCAAGAACCTGGGTTCCCTCTCTTGGATCCAAATTCTTCTTGTGAGGATTGACTTTGATTGTATCCGGGACCAATACCATGGAATGAGAGTTGAGGATGTAAAAGTGAAACTGCTTGACAGCTTTAACCACTGCAAAAGCATGTTTCTCCATCATGGTGTATTTCAACTCGTGATCTTTCAGAATATAGCTCATGAACGCGATTGGTAGCTCATGCTCATTAGAGTCTTCTTGAGTTAACACAGCAGCCAAGGTATTATCTGTAGCATAGCAATAGATGATGAAATCTTTACTAAAATCAGGACAGGCTAAAACAGGAGTTCTAGCAATAGCTCTCTTGATACCTTCAAAGGATTCCTTTCCTTCAGAAGACCAACCAAATGTTTGCTTCCCTTTCATCATCTGAGAAATATTCAAAGTTAACTCTGCAAAATCAGGGATGAATCTTCTCAAGAAATTTATCTTACCAAAGAAGGAGTGCACGCCCTTTTTGCTGGTTGGGAGAGGAATTTGTTGGATGGCTTGAACTCGTTCAGGATCAATCTTAATACCATCCTTGGAAACGATGTGCCCTAATAACTTTCCCTCAGTGACACAAAAGACAGATTTTTTAGGGTTCAGAGAGATCCCATGCTCCCGCATCTCAGCAGAACTGTCTCTAGGTGATCAAAATGATCCGCTCTTGTCTTGGAAAACACTGTCAGGTCATCAAGATATATGACAATACACTTCCCTTTCAAGCTTCCAAAAGCTAGATCCATGGCTCTCTGAAAAGTGGCACCAGCGTTAATGAGCCCAAAAGGCATCCTCTTGTAAGCAAAGGTGCCCCAAGGAGTAGTGAAAGCTATCTTGTGTTGATCTGCAGTATCAACCTCTACCTGATTGTATCCCGAGAATCCATCGAGCATGGATAACATTTCAGACCCTGTAACTGCTTGCAAGACCTGATCCATCATAGGCAAAGGATAATTATCTTTCAAAGACGCTGATTCGTGTTCTGAAATCAACATGATGTGGATCTCACCATTCTTCTTCCTAACAGCACAATATTTGCAATCCATGTTGAATGGTGAATGGGAAAGATGATTTTAGCCTTCAACAACTTCGAATTTCTGAAAGATTGTGTCGACTATTTTGGGATTGTATTGCCTGTTTCGCTTGAAAGGCTTAATTCGGGCTTAAGAGGAATAGAATGCTGCATATCTTTTGGCTTGAAGGCTTTTAGATCCTCATAAGAATAAGAAAGAACATCCTTATACCTTTTTAAAAGATCAATTGCTTTTCTCCTCTCATCTGCTGTGCAACATTTTCCAATGTTCACCAGCTTAGGGTCATTAGGACTCCCAATATTGATTTTGTCACACTCAGCTGATTGTTGAGGTCCGGTAGAAGCCCTAGACTTCACATACCTGTCATGTTTGTCAAACAGTTCCTCTAAGCTTACCAATCCTTTAGGAATCTTATTCCCCTTGAGATTGATGCATCCATCTTGATCTGTTTCTTCCCCTTGGGCGACTGCTTGGTCAAAGGGCACATTCTCACGAGGTAGGTTGTCACTTCCCTCAAAATACAGTTGTTCGAAATTACCCTTGAGTTCCAGGAAGGAAAGAAAATGTTGATCATCATTGAAAACTTGCCAGTTATTGGTATTATCAGGTACACTGGGCCGATGGACCATCTCAATGGTGAACTTGTCCTGAGAGAAATCAGGATGAGGGATCAGCAGTGACCCTGAGACAGCTAGTGAATCAGCCCTGTTGTTCTTTTCCCTAGGTACTGCTTCGATAGAGAAAGCATCAAGGAATTCAATGGAATCCCAAACCTGATTCCGGTAATGTTTCAGCCTTCCATTTTTCACTTGAAAAAGGTTTCTGACCTGCTTTACTATCAACTCTGCATCACCACGAGCCAGAAGATTCTTTACACCTTGTTCTTTGGCCACTTGCAATCCGAGAATGAGAGCCTCATACTCTGCTGTGTTATTAGTATTCTCGAACTGCAACTTAAATGAAAAGGGGTGTAGGCCTCCTTCAGGTGACACCAGCAGGACACCAGCTCCAGAACCAGCTGAGGAACAACTTCCATCAAACTCTAAAATCCAAACCCCATTAGGATCTTTAGGAGACACTTTGGGGGGTCGGATTTCATCAGGGGACATAATCATGTAGTTTCCATGCCCCATATCCTCATAAAGTATTTGTGCTCTAGGGTCATCCGTTTTCTGCACAATATACTCAGACTGCTTCTCAGGCAGCAACTTCTTCATGTGTCCATTAACAGGTATGAGTGCATGTGACCAGTCCATTTAGATTTCCCCACCCACGTCTTTGCAGAAGTTCCTACTTAGCAACATCCCGTATGAAGGGGGAATATCTGCCACTAAGATGGTAGCCAACACTTTCTTCTCGGGTAAAGCAGCAAAAGCTACTTGTGCATCTTTAATTCTCCTGACCAGGGGCACTTCCTTACTCTCCATAGAGTAACAGGATCCATAAGTGTGCGTGAGAGTTAGGCCTAAAGCATGAGCCACTTTAGCAGGCATCACATTATCTGAAGCTCGGAATCTATGACACAATTACTCAGCCTATGACCAGCTATAAGAAGTGTTACATAAAAAGGCTTGATTTTGTCAATAGGCGAAGTGACAGCGGCTACCAGACTAGGCTGTGGTGTAGAAGGAGGAGTGGGCAAAAGGCCTTTAGAGGTGGTCTTAGAGTGGGAATTGACAAAGTGGATCATTTTGGCAAAAGCTTTGGGATGGGTTTGATAATACTCAGCCTTTCTGAGATTTGGACCTTGGTCTTTTCAGTGATCAACAATGTCAAAGGATCCGAAGTGGACGGGCCATCATCATTCAAATCCTCTAGGCTTATCAACTTTAGGAGAGAAAGAAGAAGAATTTAGAAGTAGGATTGATAGGACTTACCTTTGGCGTAGATGAAGTAGGGATAGGAGATCCTCTTTTTGCAATCACAGGAATAGTTGTCGACTGCTCCTTAGATTTCTTGATAGGCTGTGTCACTTTCTCCCTCCGACTTGTCTGCTCTCGAGTCATGACAGTGAATGATTCACTGTTCATGTCCGCTACTACTTCATCATAGTCATCTCCATCATCAATGCCCTCAGTGGTGAAGAAATTGACTCGAGATCCCTCAAGTTCATCTGCTTCATCATCAACTTCTCTCGCAAACTCTTCGCAAGCTTCATTATCCTCATCATCATCTGGCTCTTCAACCTCACAGGTTGCATTCACAGGAACCTTAACAGGAGGTCCTTCAAGTGCTAGTCTTGTTTGAGAAGCAGGCAAACGATTCCTGGGCTGGAAATTTCTCCTTGGAACATCTGCATAAGGAGCATGCTGAGCTAATTGTTTCTTTATAGCAATGAGATCATTCGCAAGTTTCTGAACTAATGGATCAGTATTAGGTCCAGGGTGGAAGAAGAAGAAGCAGCAGAACTTAGATTTGGGAGGGTCTCTTCTCAACTTCCCTGACATGATCAAGTCATCCTCGATACTAACAACGAGAGTTTGATCCTCAACCAATGTTGCAAGATTAGCCCTTCTTAGTGCATAACTAACTTTGGGCGATTGAGCATTTAGGAAGAAACATTTTTGAATTTGATCAACAGGTCGGGTAGGCATGGAATTTTATTGATCAATTTGTTGAACCGGGCCACAAATTCTCTCATGGGTTCTGATGAATCTTTCTTTATCTGAGAAATTTGGGCAAGCAAGGCATGCACATCTTCTGCTGGTTTGAAATGGTTTTCAAAATGAGTTCTCATTGTGCCCCAGTCGGTGATAGCGCCAGCTGGAAGGTGGTAGAACCAATCAGCAGCATTATCTTGTAATGTCTCAACGAACAGCCTTACGGAGACGTCTTCATGTTCGACTCCCAGAACTCCACATGCAACAATGAAGGCTGCGATGTGTTCATCAGGATGCACTTTGCCATCGCCTTTGAATTTGGGGAAGTTCTTCCGGTTACCTCTAGGTAACTCATGCAAAGGCTGAGGAAGAGCAAGGGGCCCGACACGATGACCCCATGGCAATGGTGCCGCCATTCTTGGAAAAACGGCTTGGAGAGGAACTGCAACACCAGCAAGAATCAAAGCTCGCAGATTAGGGCTAGCTGGCTCTGAAGGAATACCACTCGTAGGACTTCTATCTTGAACAGGTGGAGTGCTTGTCGAACGAGTTCTTCTATCTCTTGTTGAAGGGAAAGGAAAACCCTGCTGCTCCAAAATCTGGAACTGAGAATCTTCAATACCAAGGGCCCTTCTCCCTCGAGTAAAACGCGGAGTCGCCAGATCAAAAGATGATAAAAAAATAACAGAACTGGAATATGATTTTCCCAGCTGAGTCGCCAAAAACTGTTGGTCGTTAGATATGACTTTTAAGAAGAGCAACAGTCATGGGACAAGAAGTCCCTCCTCTTTAATGGGAGAGGTTCCCTTATTCAGAAATGAACTTATTTACAAATGTACAAGGCATGATTTGTTGGTTAAACTTGGATATCACGAAAGTGTTTTCTATGAAGATCATCAATTACAAAAGGACTGAGGAAATGAGAGTACGGGAAAGAGCAGAAAGGCAACATGTAGAATTATAGATATCAGAGTAATTCTTTATGTATGCGAAAGTCACAATGAATTGAAACAAGATCATTTGTATTGAATAAATAAGATGGAATTTAAAGACATAAAGTTAGTAAATAACATCCGCTTAGAACACAAAGTTTCTTAACATAAACACGATTCATTAATCAAGGACACAAAGTTCCTTCTTGGTTATACAAGATCACCGGGCTTGCAAAGTTGAAGAGTATGCAATCGGTAAGACTAACGAACTTGAGACAAATGATCTTCACAAAGAAAATAAATGAAAGCTTAGGAATAACAGAGATCAGATAGACAAAGAATGGAAAAGTCCTTCTGTATTGATTTCTTTATAATCTATTTACACTTTTAGAAAATAAGCCAAGTTCTTCCTCCTTTTTGAATGGCGTGAAGAAGGCCATTATATAACTTACAAATCAGTTACTCTTCGTAACCGTTTCTTTAACCAAGAACAGTTAAAGACCGCCTATCGCAGTACCTCAACCCGTTACAAAGAAAACGGCAAAAGAAATGGAAGAAGAGAAAAGAATGAGGAGAAGAAGACAGGTGGCCAGTCACTTGGAGGGACCCACTGACTTCAGAATCCGCTGCCTGAAATTCTTTTGACGCATCAACTATGTCTCAGAAGTTTCATTCTAAAGATGACAGCGTATGTCTTTGAAAACAGAGATGACCAGTTTCTTGAAAAATTCATCCTTCTGCCCGCTGTCCTTGGAATTTGGTCTTCAGATTGATAGTATCAGAGCCGCAACTTAAATTCATATTTAGTTTGAAAAACAACATATTCGGGTAGAGCGGGAAAAACTAAGTATGGATGGCATTTGGTTCGTTTGGGACATGTGAGACGCGAATGCACGAAACACGCGGCTCGGCCGATTCGGGTGAAACAAGGAGAAGACGCACAAATGCATTTTGGGACATTTGGGACGAAAACGCGCGAAGTACGCGGTTCGGGTGTTTCGGCCGAAAATGGAACAACTTGCACTTTTTGACTTGGGACATTTGGGACATGAAAGAGTGAAGTACGCGGTTCGGGTGTTTCGGCCGAAAATGGAACAAAAGGCCCGTTTGAACTTGGGACATTTGGGACGAAAAGTTCCGGAGTACGCGGTTCGGGTGTTCGGCCGAAAATGGAACAGCTCGCACGGAAAGTTTGGGACACTTGGAACATAAAAGAGCGAAGTACGTGGTTCAGGGGATTTCGGCCGATCGGGGAACAGAGCGCACTTTTGAACTTGGGACAGGCGGGACAAAAATGTCCGACAGGCCCGAAAATGGAACAACTTCGGGGATTTCGGCCGATCGGGGAACAGAGCGCACTTCGGAACTTGGGACAGGCGGGACAAAAATGTCCGACAGGCCCGAAATACATACAAAATGACCCAAAACTGTAGACTTTTCTCAATTTCACGACTTGGTACATTAGAGAAAACACTTAAACTCAAAATTTTGAAAATTTTTAACTTTCATCAGAGCAGGGAATTTTGAGTGGACAACACTCATGATCCTTGTTTAATTGTTAGTGTTGTGTATGGAGTGGATAGTGTTCAAGGACAAGCCTGTAAAGAGATAAAGGGTGAGGTAGGAAAACGAGTCAACAATAGAATGGTCGAAGATGCAATGCATTAAGGGGCTCAGGTTCGGGTTTACCCTCAAGTGAGGACAAATGATAGGTACCGATCCATAGGTATGAGTTACGATGTATGGTCCAAGCCAATTAGGAGAAAATTTTCCCCGTTTACTTTTTTTTGCTTTGGTTACATGTTGATTTTCTTTTAAGACAAGGTCACCAACTTGGAAGGTTCATTCATGAACACGTTTGTCATAAGCACATTTGATACGTTTTTGGTAAACTTGAAGGTGATCCAGAGCATTAAGACGACATTCATCTAATAACTCTAGTTGTGCTAGGTGGTCTTGACGAAAGTCATCATCAGTAAGCATGTCATGGAGAGAAATGTGGAATGAGGGGATCTAGACTTCGAGAGGCAGACCAGCCTTGGTACCGTAGACAAGAGAGAAGGTTGTGGCCGTAGTGGAAGTGCAAATACTAGTGCGGTATGCCCATAGGGCAAAAGGAATGTGTGTATGCCAATCCTTCCCAGTATCATCAACCACTTTCATGAGAATTTTGTTGAGGGTTTTGTTAGTGGATTCGGCTTGGCCATTGGTTTGTGGGTAATAAGGTGATGAGAAACTAAGTTGAATGTCAAAGGCGTCGTAAAGTTTTTGTAGTGTTTTATTTTTGAATTGTTTTCCATTGTCAATGATGAGGTGATGAGGGACACCAAAGTGAAAAATGATGTGATGGTTAATGAACTCACATATTTTCTCAACTTTTGTGGAGATGAGTGGTATGGATTTCACCCATTTTGTGTAGTATTTGGTAATAGTTATGATCCATTGATGGCGTTGGGAAGAATGAGGATTGATTTCTCTGACAAGATCCAAACCCCATTAAGAGAAGGGGCAAAGGTCACGAGTGACCTGTAAGGCATGATTGGGTGTGTGATGAAGGTTGGAGTGTTGTTTACATTTCACACAATGTTTGACATAGTCGCAACAATCATGGTTAAGGGTCGGCCAGTAATAGCCTGGGCAAAGAATATTTTTAGCAACAGCAAGGCCACTAAAATGACCTCCACATATGCCATCATGAACCTCCTTAATGGTATAAGGAATTTCAGAACTTGTGAGGCATCGTAAGAGAATACCATCAAAGCCGTGCTTATAGAGGAGTCCCCAGAATGAAAAAATGGGAGACCTTTTTAAGGAAGGTGCGTTGTCCATTACGGGTGAGATCAAGAGGTAAGATGGAGAGGGAAAGGTAGTCAGAGTATTGTTTATACCAAAGGTCACTCGGGTCAGGGGTGTCATTTCCGATTGAGTAAACATCATGAGGTAAATAAGAAGGTGAATGGAGGTGTTTTATTGTGACAATTTTTTTGGAATCGGCAGGGGAAGTGGGTATTTGGGAAGCTAAGCAAGCCATGGTATTAGCAAATTTTTGGTTGAACGTGGGATGGTTTGAAGGGTATAATGATCGAAGGTGATCAAAAGTATGTCTAGTGACCAATTGAGAATCACCAAAGATGTTGATTGATTTGACATCTAGGGAATATGTGGCTTGGAGACCTAGTACGAGCGCTTCGTACTCAAAAATATTGTTGGTGCATTCAAAGTCTAGTTTGAAAGATAAAGGCATGGGTTCTCCATCCAGAGGAATGAGGATAACACTAACCCCACCCCCATGCTGACACTTAGAAACGTCAAAGAATAGTGTCATTTGGTAAGGGGGTTCGTCCAGGGAAATAATAGCGATTGACTCATCGGGAAAGTCAAAATTAGAGGGTTGGTCCCCGAAAATAGGTGCGTCATCCAGTTGGTCAGCAATAGCTTGGCCCTTGATGGACTTTTGGTGAATGAATTCAAGGTCAAGATCAGCTAAAAGCATAAGCCATCGTGGTGGCGCACTGATTTTGATAAGGTTTGGCGTACATGAAGTGTAAAGGATCGGTGTTGGTCACAACATAGGTTTTGTGGTTAAGTAGGTAATGACGGAGTTTGGTGGCAATGAAAACTAAGGCTAAGCAAAGCTTTTTTGGATGGTTGTATTGGGTTTCATAGTCCAAAAGAGTACGACTTATGTAATAAACCACCTACTCCCTGTGTTGTTCATCGCGATGAGTGAGCATGGCTCCCAAGGAATGATTAGTAGCTGATATGTATAGGTAAAAAGGTTGATCGTCTTTAGGTGGAATGAGTACGGGTGGTTGGAGAAGGTATTGTTTTAGGGCCTCAAAAGCTTTGTGATAGTCATCATCCCATTTAAAGGAGACATCTTTCCTAAGCAGATGATGAAATGGTTGACACCGATTAGATAGTTGTGAAATGAAATAGCGAATGGACTGAAATTTACCTTACAGGCTACGGAGTTGTTTGAGGTTAGTGGGCGAGAGGAATTTCTAGAATGGCCTTGACTTTAGCAGGGTCAACTTCTATACCATGGAGGGAAACAATAAATCCCAAGAGTTTTCCTGAGAGAACCGCGAAGACACACTTTTTAGGTTGAAGGCAGATGCAATATTTAATGAGGCGGTCAAATATGGTTTCGAGGACGGTGAGGTGCTCAGCGCGACATTTAGATTTGGCCAAGAGATCATCCACGTAATCTTCCAATATGTGATGCATGATATCATGGAAGATGTAAGTCATAGCACACTGATATGTAGCACTAACATTTTTAAGGCCAAAAGGCATGACTCAATAGCAAAAGGTTCCCCAAGGTGTAATGAATGTGGTCTTGTGTTGATCTTCTGGGGCAAGAAAAATTTGGTTATAACCTGAGAATCCATCCATGAGTGAAAGAATCTCATGACCAGTGGTGAGGTCAACTAGTTGATCAATACCAAAGCAAGTGAAAGTCGTCTCATGGGTAGTCTAGGTTAAGGTCACGGAAGTCCATGCAAATGCGGAGTCCCACCGTTGCTTTAGTAACAGGGACACTGTTAGAAATCCAACGAGTATAATCAATGGGTAAGATGAAGGAAATGGAAAAAGGCGCTGAAGTTCTTCTTTGATGAGAAGAACAATGCGAGGGTGCATTTTCCTCAGATTTTGTTTGATAGGTTTGGCATCGGGAATGGTTATGATATTTTAGACCACTATGGTGGGGTCAATACCGGGCATGTCTATGTAAGACCAAGTGAAAGCGTGGTTATGATCTCGGAGAAAAGAAGTGATGGCTTCCTATTCAGCAGCATCTAAAGATTGTCTGATCTTTAGGATGTGCAGGTCATCCTGAGTATGAATGTTGATCTCAATAGTCGATTCATTCAACATGGTTTATGTCTTAGAGGGTAACGACCGATGAATATATGAGTCTTCTACACCAAGGTAGGTGAGTATGGATTCATCATCCTGACATTGCACAACACTAATTATAGGTGTGTCATCATTGATCATCTCAGGATATAGGAATGGGAGAGTGTAAGGGGCCTCGCCTTCACTTTGATAAGTCAAAACCCAAAGGAAATGGTGTTTATGAAAAAAAAAAAGTTAGGAGGGATAGATTTAGGATCCATCGACTCCGTTGGTGAGGGTGGTGATGAAGGTGGAGAAGGGCTAGGGTCCTCAATGAGTTCAATGTAGGCCTATTTGGTAGGAGGTTGGGGAAGCCGATACCACTACGGTCATTATGTTTGCGGGTGGTACATGGAATAACGGTATGGCAGACTTGCTTGTAAAAGCCAAAACCAAAACCCTTCCATGCACAATGGTGCAAGAAGGTGTGGGTGAAACGACAATTGGTAAGTGATTGGAAGTCAGTGGAAAATGGGTGGGGTTGTGATGGTGGTTTAGGTGTGTAAGTGGTAGTATCAAGTCCCCCATAGGTGAGACTAGTACAAAGATGAGGAGGACCATAAAGGAGGTGTTCCCCTATATGGTGATCACAAATGAGGGTGTTGGTGAAGGCTTCCTTACTCATGTGGAGTAAGGAATGTGTTGACACCATATAGGCGGTACTCCACCAGAATGAGGTGTTGAAAAACACCTTCCAAGGGATCAGTGGTTGGTATGTCGGTAGCTGGTATGGATGATGTGTCAGAGGTCGATGTGGAGGTGGAGTTAATAGATTGGGAAGATAATGGGTCAGTTATGGAGGTTATAGCAGTGGTAGGAATAGAGGAGGTATGTGTGGTAAAGCAAAGGTCAGACTTGGTAGGTGGAGGTGTAAGTGAACCGGTAGTGATTGCAAAGGTAGAATACTTGATGTGTATGAGCACATCATTGGGTCGGTAAAGCATGTTGCATGTTTTGAAAGGTGATGGGTTAGTTGGAATGGTATAAGTGTGTCCCTCATGTTCAAACTTTACACAACAATGCAAAGTGGAAGGAACGTAACCCATGACATGGATCCAGGGTCTACCAAGCAACAAGTTATATTGGAATTCCCCCTCCAAAACGTAAAAATTATGAAATAGTGTGAGGGGCCCACGCGAATGTGAAGGATGATAGTGCCTAGTGTGGAGGTGATAGCATCGTTGAATGAACACAACATGACCGGATGTTTATGCATGTAATTGTTAGGTATGCACATTTGAGCAAATGCATGGGATGAAATGATGTTAATGCTGGCGCCTCCATCAATCATCACACATTGTACTCAATGTGGACAGAGATAAAGAGGGCTAGGTTTGGGTCATTGTTTTGGTGTGGCACGATCTCCTCCTTTGAGAAGCTAAGGGAGGCCACTTGGTGAACAAGGTGAGGTGAGGATGAAGGTGGTAATTTGGTGAGAGAGGCTACATGATGGGGTGTGATAATGGAGGCTATGGGTGTGTAGGGTCATTGGGTAAAACCTGATAGATTCAAGAACGTCCATGAGAGCTTGATGATGGGATTATGAGGTTTAGATGAGGTCATATAAGGAAATTTTGAGGGAGATTGGTGTAATTGTTTGAGCATGGTGGGATGTGTGATGCCATTAGAAATGGGGTATGTGGGGTGCGAATAGTGATTTTAGGTATGGGTGCAGATGGTATGTTGGGTATAGGATTGGTTGGTGGGTCAACTACCTTAATGGAGAAGGTGTAGGGTGAGTGGTATAATGACATGAAGGGAAAAAACCCTACTGGAGGAGAAAATCGTGGTGAGGTCGGGTTGGGTGCAACGAAATTTGGGTGGTGGCATGGTAAGTTCTCTCGATGTGAACCATGTTAATTTCAAATTTTGAGGGTGGTTCTAGGAGCCTGTGAGGGTGGAGGTTGTGGTTGTTGAGTGGGAAGTGTGGGAATGGGTGTTGGTGAAGCAGATCTTTGTCAAAAAGGTCATCATCATCAAAGTTGGTTTCGTGGACATAATTAGATAAGGACAGGTTTTCAAGGCCTTCACTTTGTGCTCCACATCATGCCCTGACACATGATGGTATGCGCAAATTTTAGTATCATCAAACCATTTTGGCTTGGGTTTGAGGGGGTCGTAAGGTCGGAGTGGTGGTAATGTGATAACAAAAGTTTCGAGGAGGTTGGTTAAAATTTTGGCATAGGACCTTGCTAGTGGATCACAATGGGAAGTGAATGTGGGTTTGGGTGTAGGTGTGGTTTGTTGTCGGAAATTGTTTTTGGAAGTGTACGAATGGGTCGAGCTAGGGGTTTAGATGCCGGTGTGGTTTGAGGTATCGATCGGGTTCGTTTACATAGGGGTTTAGTAGATGGATAGGTAGGAGGGTGTGGGGTTGTTTTGACTACCTTGTTGTGGGGTAGTGGGGTTTTTTTTTGGGTTGCACCTTCTTGGGTAAAGGTGATGTGGGTGTACAAGGTCCTGGAAGGAAAAGTACATGGCGGAAGAGGGTGAGTTACCCAAGGGGATAAAGGGGGTGCTATGAAGGTAGACGACATGGGTTGTGTTTGGGGTACGAGGGACAATGACTGAATTTTAGTGGGTAGTGAAGCAATAGCTGAAGGTATTGGAGGTATTGGTGGTAAGGAGACTGCAGGTGTGGGTATAAGTCATGTTGTGTTCCCGGGTAGGTTAGAGGTATGTGAGGAATGAATGGGTTGTTATGTTATCAGTTTATGGATGGGTGAAGGGTGCTTGACCATGTTGGGAAGTTGAGGTCCAAGGCGACGAGACAAGTGCGGGTGTGATTGGTGCAATCGGGATATGAGGTCGATGAGTTTGTTTCTTTGGTTTAGGTGTCAGAGTAGGTGTGGTATTGATGTTGGAGGATGTAGCTAAATCTAGTTTAATAGGTGGATGAGTAAGGCTGGTGATCAGGGTGACCCCTAAAGTGGTAATAGGTTTAGTGGAGGCAAATGTTGAGGTATGGGTTTGGGTTTAGATATAGGTCGGGTTACGGTTAAGGGTGTGGTATGAGTGCTAATGGGTATCATGGAAGGGGTTGAGACAGCAGTGGTTGTATTTGGTTTGATGGGTGGAAATGTGTTTGGGTAGATAGTGGAGGTGTCATTGAGGGATCTCTACATCTGTGTTGAGATAGGGAGTAAGAGGCACCCCCATAGTAAAGCCCTATCTACATAATCTAAGTGATTTCCCAAACGTGAGAATGAAACATTTATGGGTGGATTTGGTGAGGACCTAATGGGAATTCTCATAAAATGTATCTTAGAGATGGGGAATTGGTCGCCTTCACTTACCTTAGTGGGTAAGAGAGCTGAAAGTAGGTTTGTTGGATGTTGGGTAGCCAATGGAGAATGCTCACCAAGAGGCAAAGGTACCTCCACCGGGTCTATGATGGGTGACAGAGATGATGGGGGCTCCTCTATAAGTGGAGGAATGGATAGGTGCTCCTCTCGCGGGTGGAGGAGGTAGTGGGTGGTCCTTTATGGGTGGATGAAGTAATGGGAGCTCCTCAGGTGGAGGAGGCATGTGAGGTAAAGGCTCTCTAAGTGGTGAAGCTAGGGGTGAGAGGGGCTCGATGTTAGTGGAAGACTCCTCTCGTTGGTGATGAAGGAGATGAAAGGTGTTCCTCTCGTTGGTGAAGGAACAATGGAGGTTGGCTGCAATGTGGAAGGAGGATTTCGTGCTAGGATTTCCTCTATGGAAGGGATGTGAGGTAATTGAGAGGCAACAAGTACCTCGTTAAAGATTGCGTGAACTTCACGGATATGGGTATCGTGAGTGGATGTCTCACTAGTTTGATTGGATGAAAGGGCATGATTGGGAAATGGTTTTTTGAAGATTTGTAGATTTTGGTTAGGGGTGGCGTTGGGATTATCCACAGTTAACTCACCTTTCTCAAGCATTTCTTGGACAATATTATTAAAAGTGATGTAGTTGTCGTCACTATGACTCTTCACTTGGTGATAGTTATAGAAATCATGCTCTTTATACCATGCGGGCATGGGGCGAGCAGGGTCAAAACCAATGTGTGGTTTTATGGGTGGAAGGGTGATGGCTCCAGCTTTGATAAGATTTTCTAAGATAGAAGAGTAAGGTTCCCTAATTGGGGTATATTTTCACTACTCTTGTCTGAATCAAAAATCCTGAATAGGTGATAGATTAGATGAGGGTGTAGCCTAATTGGATGGATGAGTTGGGCCGGCCTTGAGTACCACTGCGTTAGTAGTACCCTTAGCCTTTGAATAATTGGTTGGTGGTTTGGAAGAAGAAGAGGTTTCATTCGACTTGAATGCCAAATTCTTATTTTGTAATTGGATTTTCTTCTCTTTGATGGCCCAAATCTCTAACTTTCATGCCATAGTGAATGCCTCATTGAATGTTCAGAAATTTTTGACCCGCAAAGTCGGGAAGATAGGTCCGGGTGCAAGCTCATGTGAAGATCTTGATGAATTTAGTTTGTGGTAGTTGGAAGGTAAGTTGATTGATCAGGCTACGCTAGCGAGTGAAAAAATCTGTAATAAATTCATCCTCTCATCTTGATGTGTGGAATATAAATTGGTCATGGTAATGTTATTGGTGATATTGATAGAGAAATGGTCCAAGAAAGCTTGGGCTACTTGATTGAATAAAAATGAAGAGTGTTTAGGTAACCCACTATACCAATCTAATGCAGGTCTAGTAAGGGACATGGGAAAGGCTCTCAAAATTAGGGCATCATCATGAGCAATCAGATAACACCCATGTTTGAATGAGCACAAATGTTGTTGTGGGTCTTCCTTATTATTAAAGCAGCTTGAATTTAGGCATTTCCCAATGCACATTGTGGTATGAACAGATGGGAATGGATGGGTGAATAGTCTCGTTACAAATCTCGTCGCAGGTGAAAGTGTTGTGGGAGCCGGAAACCGATTCCTTTAGTGTCTACATCTTTTCCAACATCAATTTAATTAGGTCATTGGTGGGTTGTGATGATTAGATGCCTCTTACAACGTGAAGAGGTTGGTTTTGGGTATATAATGGGGGTGGCATTCTAGTGTATGGGGCTGCCATGTAAGGTGGTGGAGAAGAAGGTAGTGAAATAGGGGGTACGTACCTGGAATGAATAATAGATGAAATAGGAGGTTGTTGGTAGTATGTATATGGGGGTGGAAGGGTTGTGGTAACCCTAGTGGCAATAGGGGCTAATGATTGTGGAATGGAAAGAACCACGTTCTGAAATGGGGTAGGAGTCACCGAAACTGGAGGTGGGAATGTAGCTACAGGTATGTGTGAGACATGAGGGGTAGATCATGTTGTGTTTGGGGTAGCCATCGATGGTATGTGGATGTAATGGGTGCTATAGAGACAAAAGACGCAGTTAGTCATAAGCGGGTATAGAACCTAACTATGAAACGACTACGGGTAAGGTGGATGTAGGTAGCACGAAGCTAGATGGGGCCAATGCAGAAGTGGGTGTGAGAGTCAGGGGGATAGATACGAGCATGTTGTATATCAACTGACCCGAGGCGTCTTGAGTGGACGAGTGGGAGAGGTAAAACTGCAAGGCGACAGGGTTTTGGTCAAGGAGTCGTGTGAACTCATCTCCAAAGTAGCGATAGTAGTAGGCTGGATGGGATCCATGGCGGGTGATAAAATAGAAGGTGGTGAAGGAGTAGGTGGGAGTGGTTGGCAACTGGCATGGAACACGAGGGTGCTTGCTTGTCTTTGGGTCAGCACCATGTGAACCAATATTGATCAGGTAGGGCTGCTTCTCTGTAAATGACACAAAGAACAATAGGAATAGGTGAATCTGGTGATAAAAATGGATGAAGTAATGAATGGTGGCTGGAATGTGAAATAAGCTAACCGATACTAGTTAGGGAAAATTGACATCGATCTGGGGTAACCGCCATCGATCACCGTAGAAAATGAACAAGAAGTAAACATCGAGGTAGAAGGTAAAATCGACTGGTATGCCAAGTCCAAGACATTTAAAACGTTAATGAGAATAATGACAAAGGATGGAGAGACTATGGAAAGTGGAAGAAAGTGAAGTGAAAATGTCCTTTTGAGTAGGTTAGAAAAAGGACCTGGAATTGATGTCGGTTGGGTATAATTGATGGTGGTTAGAGGTAACCGATGGCGGTTACTGTGAAATTGAAACAGTGATGAAAGAAAGTGGTTGTGAATTAAAATTTGATGTGGAATCAGACCTAGAATTATGGGAATGATGATGATATGGCCTAGGCACACTCAAGATGAATCCGGAATACACCAGCTATGATGAGGAGCGTGCAAGGATGAACAAAAAGTGATGAACGTGATCTTTCACCTCAAAACGCAAGCCAAGCTAGAAACACTAAGAAAATGCGATCCTAGGAGTGCCTTTTCTATTATGTTTGTTTAGATTATGCTATTTAGGGACTGACACATGAATTGTGAAATAGAGTTTTTGTGTAGGATGGCTTCCTACAAATAAGGAGATCTAAAAGGTGAGGTTTTAGGTATGTTATGGTGGGGGCGGGCTTTGCTCTGAAGTATGACTCAACAGAGTAGTGAGTTGGGTGCCCACTGTGTCGTGATTGTGTGATCACCTATAGCTTCTTCCAGGTAGGATGTTGTTTAAGAATGTATGTATTTTGAATTTTTGTGTGGTTTGGTAAGACTCAGAGAAAGAGAAAAGGATAGAAGTGCTTTTCTACGATTCGTTTGTCAACCATCAGCTGGTCATGACTTCCAGCGTATAGGTTGCCCTTAATTAATGTGAGCTAATGCAATAAATCAGAATGGAATGCAATTGTTTTAAACCCAAATAAAAAATGTGAAATTAGATGACACAATAACATGAAGAGGAAGAGGGATGCTCTTTCACTACAAGGAAGAAAACATGAAGAAATGATTCTTTTAAATACACCAAAAGAAAAGTTTCCTTTTAGAGAAAATAGAAAGGAGATATGGATTACCAAGGAAGAAAATTAGTGTGTACGCTTTTTAGAAGGGAAACAAACACAATTTTTTCCTAGGAATGAATGAAATGCAAGGAACCCGGATGGCTCCCCTTTGGGTGTGCCAAAATGTTTCACATTTTTCTTAGATTATTTCTTTGAATTGTTGATGAAATAAATAAGGTAATAGGCATAGGAGGAATACTGCTCAAATGTCGGTTGATGGGTTATTGTGCGCGTATGACTTCCAAATCCATAGCTGATCATGAGAGCTTCCTTTTGGCTAGGAGGAACTACCTGTAATGAAAACAAGACCACCATAAGGAATTAAACAATATGGGTACTTGAACTACCTAGTAAGCTAGATGCGAGAAGTATGATACTTCCTAGATGGTCTTTCAGTCCATTGTTTTAAACAAATTAATGCTATAAAAAAGGTAAATCCTATTGTTATTTTAAAATGATTTAGGTATCTCACTTAAAACATAATAAGAAAATAGATCTAATCTAACAGGCTAAGCTAGAATAGAATCCAAAGGTCAAATGATTGGTTATGGGTCTTTGTAGGTCTGATAAAGGTCTCGGGTAGATCACATGTGAGTGAGGATGAAGTAAAATTAGGTGGGTAGGTCTCTGTTTAGGGATGTGTGGGAAAACACAGAGACCGGTGTCGGTCAGGGGTGACTGATGACAGTTAGGTATAACTGGTGTTGGTTACTATGAAATCTAGAAATGTCACAGAACAAGGTTTTGGTCTCCTTTGTAATTGCACAAAGGATTTTCATTGGTCGGGATGAGGTATTGGGTGACTGGAGTAGGTTTTGCGATGTTTTAATGAGTCTATAGAGGTGGGAATGTTTGAGAAGGTCAATAGGGAGAAAGATAAACAATGGATGATAAAATAGTGATGAAATGAAATAAACCAGAGAAGTATGACGTTATACTTACTTGGATTCTGGTCCTAGATGCCTGTGTCTGAAGGATGGAGGTGCTAATGATGGGTTTGAAGGTGCAAGTGATCACCAACTGGAGAAAATCTTCTGCATGGGCTGCATGCACACTCCTATTTTCTTGGTTGGATCAGATCATGGGTGGGATGGCTGTGTAGGAGAAAATGCTTATCCATCCTTGGATGTGAGTTTTTGCTATAATTTTCTCTCGAAGATGTGTTATCTCTCTAAGATTTTGTTCTTGTTCGTCAAATTTCTCCCAATGTTTTGCCAACTTCCAAGTTCCAACCTTGGGAATAAGGTTGTTTTGGGTTAAAAGGGGTAACCGATGGTGGTTCGGCTTAGTGGCGATGGTTAGGGGTAACTGACGTCGATCAAGGTGGGATTTCCTAGGTTTACTAAACTAGGGAGATCATCCTGATTTCCTTGGATCTTGTGTTGTTATCCCAGAGACATTAGACTCGGATCCTCTTGTGAGTATGTGGGAATGTAGTTAGAGGGAATGTAGGCATTGATTTTTAGGGTTTGGGTAAGTCTTAGTTAGTTATGGGAACTTGCTAAGAATAGGTCTTACATGAGTTGGCTTGGTGAGGTGTCTAAGTGAACTATATGTGTAGATATTATTTAAATAAGATATTTAAATAATGAATATAGTGAGGATAATGCATTAATTTAATTATATTAATTAAATTAATATTAGTGGGGTGAAGGGGGTCATGGCTAGGTAGTGTAATAAAGGGTGCTTATATGTCGAGGGACAAAGCTGGAGTGTGATCTAATTTTAGTGTCTACAATAACTCCGCCACAAAATCTTGAAGTAGATGAACCAACAAAGCATCTAGAAATCTCTATTTAATCATGACCTAAGGTGCACCCAAAGGTTTACAACAATTTTTAAATTGAAGGAAGGTACAAAGTGATTTTAAATTTGTTTATCTCTTTATCGATGAAAGCTATTTTGAATGTGAGATTACAGATGCCACTAAACTATCAACAAGAAATGAGACCATGTATGATCAAAAGAGTTTTCAAACACAATACTGCAACAGGAGTAAGAAACACAAATTAAAAACATTCTCGGAACATAAGTGCATCCAAACTTTACCAAGAGACAACACAGTAACAATCCAAAATGACCAAATTTATCAAAGCATGGGAATGTTATAAGAACAATATCGAGATTTTTGATGGCTTTACAATTAAAACCAACTCAAAATGATATAAATCTGATGCAAAAAGGAATTAGAAATGGTTCTCAGTGGTTTCTCAGAGAATGGGCTTCTTCCCAGATTTTTCCTGTGAAATTCTAAGTTTCTCTGACCTTTTGCATGTCCCAAAACATGCATTATATAACTTTCAATTAGATCCTTCTTTCCTAAGAAAATAATATGCCCAAAATCAAGTTTGTTACAAAATTCCAACATGATCCACAGATAGGGACATTTAACAAATTTACAACAAGAGTTGCTAGGTGTTTCTAAAATGGTGAATCATTACAAATTCTTCATCATTATCCATTGTGGAGGCACGTTTTTCATTCTCCAAGCATGGAGACCCCTTTCATTTCATCCTTATCATTTGAAAATTTGATTCTACAACTTTATAATTTGATATTTCACGTTTTGCATGGGCCTGAGTAAAAATTTATTTCAAAAACACCTCAAATCTACAAATTAATCCCTAAAACCACTTGCATTGATCTTTGCAAGCACAAAGGACATGAATTCACCAAAAATTTGATGAAAAATGATGCAAAATTTGCATCTCCAAGCTTCCTGGAGAAAAAATGGCAGCCAAAAATGAAAATGTATAGTTACCCTTGATCTGCTCTTTCTCCTTCAATCTGGGCCCTCCACGT
This sequence comes from Taxus wallichiana var. yunnanensis, assembly GCA_018340775.1. Taxonomy (NCBI): domain Eukaryota; kingdom Viridiplantae; phylum Streptophyta; class Pinopsida; order Cupressales; family Taxaceae; genus Taxus; species Taxus wallichiana. Next base: position 999,779,619 of record CM031237.1, on the reverse strand, counting down.
GTCAAAATATGATTGGGAATGAATTCGGGCTCACTTTTTGACTTTTTAACATTTTTGAAAAAATGGAAAAAATTGAATTTTTCTCCACCCTCCGCCCTTGCAATTTGGTGATGACACATGGCATATGGTGGGTCCCATTGGGATCACGGCTCAATTCTACGCATTTTGATCCTTTTTGGAAATTTAGAAAAATTTCACTTTTTTCCCCGCGGTACCGCACCTCCGTCTCTTTCCTTGACACATGTCATGCTCTCTATCGCTAAAATTCTACAGACTTATTTCATGTTTTAACCCCTTTTTTCGCAAGGAAAATTTTCTGCTTTTTCTTCCGCGGGCCTGTGCCTCCGATTTCTCCCTGCCACATGTCTCCTTTTGATTTGTCGTGGAGCCATGCCTTAATATTTCATTCTAAGTATTTTTACAAAAAGGGAAAAAAATCCATTTTGCCTCTGTCGGCCTGCCGACCCGCTCTGCCCGCCATGTGTCTCCTTTTGCACCATTGCGGACCCATGGTTCCATTTGTAACTTTCACCCCTTTCGCCAAAAAAGGAAAAAAATGCCTAAGTCTTCTATCGGTCCATGCTCCCTTTTGACCGCTCTGCCACGTGTCCACTCCTTGCTCCATGGCGGACCCACGGGCCTTTCCACACCATTTTTTCCTTTCGCAAAAAGGAAAAACTTTCCTAAGTCCCCCACCAACCTCCCACTCTACCTTCACATGAAAATGAGACACGTGTCCTCCTCTGCGGGACTGCATGGGGAATATTTGCAAATTTTTCCAAAAATAAAAAACACTAAGTTTTTAGAAAAACCCATCGAATCTCATCCAACCAGAAGTGGCCACATGTGAGGGATGGCTTGAGCTTAATTTTGACAAAGTAAATGACACCCGTATAACCGTAAAAAAACATAGAATTTACCAGAGATGCCCGAATTTGATTTTTTCTTTGTGGGTGAAGGATTTTTTGGTCAAAAACAAAGGGAATGTGTTTTAAAGCAATTTTCGACCATGGCAAAGGATTTTTGAGGGAAAAAATGCAAAAACAAACAAACACAAGCTCCACAAGCCGAGAAAATGGAAAAAATGATGAGGCCCGTGGATTTGGAATTTTAGGGCACAAAGTAAGGCACACATGTATTTTTCCTTCAAAATGGGGCAAAATAATAAGTTTGTGAGCCTTTGAAAGCATTCAATTTGGAGAACAAAGTTTGTAGACCACCAAGTTTGAAGAAAAATGTTTTAGAGCATGCAAACCAATGGGGAAAGATGGGAAAATAACAAAGGATCAAAATGGGCACCAACATCACTGCTGGGGATGGGCACTCCCAATGAGTGCCACAAGAACAACGTAGACCAAGTGCCAAAATAATCCATTGGGAAAATGGAGTCATGAGCCAAAACCATCCAACCGAGGGCCCAAAAAAATGGCGCCACACACCAAGGCAAACCACAAACCGACAAAACACCAAAAACAAGAGTGAAAAACCAAACACTATACACTATACAAGTGGTGCATACCTCAAATTTGGGGATTAATCTAAGAAATGCTTCAAATGCCTACCATTAATAGGTAGTTCAAGTAATTCCCCATCTAAATCTTTGAGAAAAAAGGTATTCTCACCAATTTTGATATCAATGGAGTAAGGGCCCATCCATAATGCATCAAATTTTCCATGTTTTCCCTTATCCTCATTTCTGTTGTCCCATAACAAAACCAGATCTCCAATATTGAAGGCCCTAGGAGTGACCTTCTTGTTAAACAATATTTTCAACTTCTCTCTAAATATGACATGCCTCTAGTGGGATGCCCTTCTCTCTTCATCTAGCTCCACAATCTGATTAATCCTTGCTTCATATGGACTGACCTCTTGATCCTCGAGCTATTAAACAAACTAAAATGAGCTCTTACCAGTAGCTCTCTTGGTAGTGATTCTATCAGCCCAAATTACAAATTTCAGTTGTTCACCCCATTTTCTCTTGTTCAACTCCAAGGTCCTCCTAATGATCTTCAATAAGTTCTTATTGCTTTGGACTCGGCTTGTCCATTCCCTGGGGGTTATAGTTTGAAGAATAAGTCAGATTGGTTCCATACTCCTTACACATTTACATCAAAGGTTTAGCTCTAAAACACATGGCATTATTAGCCACAATCTTGACTGGCACACCAAATCTGCATATGATATTATTCAGCAAGAAGTCCATAACAACTTGGTGTGTTGCTTTCTTGGTGGGGATTGCCTCTACCCACTTGGTGAAGTAATCTATGGCTACAAGGATCCATTTATGTCCAACACTAGAAGGGTCTAAAATCTCACCAATGAAGTCCATCCCCCATTGTTTGAAAGGAGCTTCAATTGATACAGGTTGCAAAGGAAGGGAGCTTGAAGCTTTCATTCTTCCAGAGAAATGCTAGCAGCTTTCACATTTTTTGATCAACATGGTTGCATCTTTGAAGAGAGTAGGCCACCAATAACTAGCTCTCAAAACTTTGTGTGTTGTAACCCTTCTAGCAAAGTGTCCTCCACAAACTCCCCCATGGAAATCAGAAATCACTTTGGGAGCTTCATCTTCAGTTACACACTTCAAGAGGACACCTTCAGGGTTCTTCCAAGCCAGCCCAAAGTCAGTGATGATGTATTTTTGAGAAGCTAACTTGAGGGCTCTTTTCTAATTTTTATTTAAATGATCAGGACAACATAGGTGTCTAAGGTAAAAGATTATATCCTTGTACCATTCAGAACTTACCAATTTCCCAAGAACATCTGCCCTTTCTTCTTCTACTTCATTCACTTCCACAGTCTGCAAGTTGCTCTTAGCCATGAGCTTAGCAAGACCCAAACCTCTTACCAACTTTGTGGTTTGGATGTCCATATCATACTCCTGTAGTTTGTTCACCCATCTACATATTTTACTTGATACCTCCATCTCTGATAAGATGTCTTTTACCATGGTGTGGGGAACATAAGCAACAAATTTTGAACTTAAAATATAAGGCCTGAAAACCTTTATTTCTTTCACCAAGGCAAATGCTTATTTTTCCATGATTGTGTACTTTAACTCAAGACTTGTAAATCCTTGCTAAAGAAGGCAATAGGCCTCTCAGCCCCATCTTCATCCTTTTGGAGCAAAACAGATGCAATAGTATTTTTAGAAGCAAAGGAGAAGATTTGGAAAGGATTTTTGTAATTCGGGGCTGCCAAGATAGGTGCATGTTTAAGTGCCTCTTTGATTCCTTCAAAATCCTGAATAGCAGCCTCCTCCCACTTGATAACTTGATCTTTCTTTAACATGCATGTGATAGGAAGAGTCAACTCAAGCAAAATTGGACACAAACCTTCTAATGAAGTTGATCTACCCAAAGAAAGATTGGATGCCCTTCTTCATTCTTGGAATTGGCACCCTACTGATTGCTTCTACTCTCTTAGGATCAATCATGACACCAGCCTTTGAAACAATATGACCAAGTAGCTTGGTCTTTTACACCCAAAATTTACACTTCTTTGGATTGAGATAGATTTCAAATTCTCTACATCTCGATCAACATTCTTTCCAATGCTGCAAGTGATCTCTCTCACGCTTGAAAACATAGTCACATAATCCTGATAAACTGCAATGAATTCATTTATATAACCAGAAAAAGCAACATCCATTGCTCTTTGAAAGGTAGCTCCAACATTCATGAGACCAAAAGGCATTCTCACATAAAGATATGTTCCCAAGGACTTGTAAAGGTAGTTTTAAATATTTCGACTCTTGACAACAACCAGATTATAAACAATGAAACCATCCAAGGTGGACAACAATTTAGATCTAGTCACTAACTATAACATGTTCTCCATGTTTGGCAAAGGATAATTGTCTTTCAATGAAGCTCTATTCAAATTTCTAAAGTCTACACAAAGTCTGATATCTCCATTCTTCTTTCTGACTAGCACAAGGTTTGCAACCCAAGATGAATACCTTGTGGGCTGAATGATCCCTCCCTCCTTCAGTTTCTTCAATTCATCTTGCATTTTCATGGAGAGGAGTGGATTAATTGGCCTTTTCTTCTATCTGAATGGTTTGGCATTTTTCTCAAGAGGGATCTCATGCTGAAACAAGTCTTCTCTATATGCTTTTAGCTCTGAATATGACCAGGCAAGGCAGTCTTGATATTGTTTCAACAATTAGAGGTAGGACTGTTTTTCTTCTTTGTTTAAACTGCTGCCCAACCAAACTTTTCTTGGTTTTTCCTTTGTTCCCAATTCATGCTCTTCCACATACCTTGAGTTAGATATGTTTCTATTGATGATGCAATCAACATTGTTAAAATTTGACTCAAGAGCAACAAGAACTCTAGGAATGGTGTTATTTTTCAATTAAATAATATATTTTCCAAACAAAGTCTCTCTTACTTCAGTCACACACATCATTGGTTCCCAATCAATATGCTGATCTACAAACTCACCTTGATTTCATAGGAACCTTTGCACTTAAGCATAATCATTAAACACTTGCCAATGTTTGATGTTGTCAAGGACATCTGGCCTAGTTAACACTTCAACATTGTACTCACATTAAGGTGAAACCATGAAAACTCTAAATCTTGACCCCAACACTGCCAAATTTTCAGCAACAACATTCAAACTTCTGTCATGGTGCACAATATTGAAGGAATCAAACATCTCAATTAGATCCCAAATTGCATGCTTATACTGTTTCATCCACTATTTTTTTGTAGCATACAGTTTTCTAATTTGTTGACAACTAGCTTTAATCTCCTTCGCAATGATGTCCTTGACACCATACTTCCATGTAATTCTCAGACCCAACAACAAGGCTTCATACTTAGCAATGTTGTTAGTACATTCAAAATTAAGCTTGAAGGAAAAAAAAATTCTTCCAAGCTAGGAGAAATCAGAATTATACCAGCACCATTTCCAAATTTGGAGCAAGCTCCATCAAATAGAAAGGTCCAAGGAGAACATACCTATTCAAGGCACTTTGACTGATCCATTTTGTGTTCTTTTCCATCAGCAAAACCAATAAAATTATCAGCATCAACATCAACAAATAATACTTCATAAGAAGCATTGTTTGGGTCCTCAATTAGATGCAACATTTTCTTTTCTCCATAGAGCTTGACAAGGATGCCCTCAATGGGAATGGTGGCAAAATACATATCCATTTGGAAACTCCCTCCAACACTTGCAGCCCACTTTCTTGACAATAACATACCCCATTTGGCAAGGAAATCAACAATCACAACATCCAATTTTAAATTCCTCCCAGGATAAGATGCAAGCTGCACTACCAAACCCTTCACACAACCAACAACCAACACTTCTCTTGAGTCCATGGTAGTACATTTTCCATAGGCTGTTGTCACTTTGATATCCAACTCATTCATGACTTCTAGAGGCATGACATTACATGATGCACCGAAATCAAACATACAATTGTGAAGTAGCCTATCCTTTATGATCAAAGTTGTGAAGAATGGATCAACATTCAATTGGGAATCAACCAAGGATGTCCCCAAATATACCTCAGGTGTCTCACTAAGATCCTCTACTACTAGTGGTGTTTTAAGGTCAACAATGATTTGAGGAGGAATCTCAACAACATTTACTTTTCTACTCGAGTAGTCTTCTCCTCCTTTAATCCCAAGTACTCAAATGCTCTCTTCTTATGCTCAGGGATCCTAAGCAACTCAATGATTGGAACACTCACTTTGATTTGGCTCAATACTTGGGCTATGTCATAGGGAACAATTTTTGGCAAAGTAGCATTGGAAGGGAGACAAGAAGATTCATTAGATGGCATGGGATTCTTGGCAGCTTGGGCATGAGGAGGACTACAATTTTTGCTTGGGACAACAGAGCTTTTGGAAAGTGTTTCTCTCCTAGGAGCTTCTTTTGGAATGCTTGTGAGCAAGGGTGTTTTAGGTTTGGCTTGAGGCCCAACTCACTTAACATGTTTTCTTCTAGTGTTATAATATTTCTCTTGAGCTACAACAACATTCATCAATAATTATCTATCTTCCTCTAAAGGGATACCACCATCATACTTCTTAATCATCAAAGCTCTTAAGTATTCAAAGTCATTGTTAGGAATTTCAAAAGCTTGCACTACATCAACTTCAAGAGTATGAGGGGGAAGGAAAACTTATACCCATTTGATGCAATCCCAAAAGGTTGCAGCTATCCTTGCACTTATCACTTCAGTAGATGTTGCTCCTCCTTGTGAGCTTGAAGAACAACCCACCATGTAAATATCATCATCAATACCATCATCATTATTAGCTTCACCTTCTTTCTGGTCCACTTCACATGGAGGATGGGACAAAAACACCTATCACACCAATCAATATCAACAACTTCTTCAACAACAACAACCCTAGCAGTTAAGGGATTAGGTAACACTCTTCCTTCACGTGCTTGAGGATGTCTATTTGTAGACCCCATGGGTCCTTTCCCTCTATCATCTGCCCTTTGATCACCTCTAGGATGATTGGAAAATCTATCATGGTTTTGTGCTCTTGGCTGACCTTGTGAAGTTTTCCCAATTCCCTTCTCAGCTCTTGCCAACTTGTATGAGATTTCTTTGACATCCCCTGCCAAATTTTTCACAACCTCTTCTAAATCAGCACCCTTGCTAGCTTGAGGTTTTTCAGGGTTTATCAACTTTACACCATCTCTCTTGAGAGGTTTCCCAATTGCTTTGATATTTTTTTCAATTTGAAGTGCCATGGTGAAAGCTTGTCTTAGATTGGTAGGGTTCTTGTCTCTTAGGTAATAGGCTACCTTTTTATCAAATGCATTTGCATATTTGATTAAACAAGATTCATCACAAGGCCTCAGACTAACATGAAACCTTCTCAAAGTTTTGTTAAACCTTGTGTTAAAGTCATGGACTGATTCATTGGGGTTCTTCTTGATATTCTCAAACTTAGACAAGAGAAATCTAGGATCAGTCTTGTCACCATATTGCAACCTAAATGCATTCTTCATCTCAATCCAAGAATCAATTGAATTATTAGGCAGAGCCTTGTACCAATCCCTAACATCCTCTTCTAGTGTATGAATGAAAAATTTAATATACACATATTCAAACTCTATTTCAAAATATTCCATCATGTTAACAAAATTTTTGAGATGTTGATCACTAGTTATTGCATTGTTACCTTGGAATTTTGGCAATCTATTTCTGACATCTTATGGGACAGCATTTGGGTAACCATCCATTCCTCTAAAGTCTATAGGACCAAAGGTGTTAACAAAAATGGAGGTCTAGGTTGAGCCATATTGTTTGGTGGAGGTGATCTTGGGGGTGACACAAGATGATGAGGAGTGCAAGGTCTTTGGGGCTCAAGAATGTGATTCACAAGACTGGTATTCTCTAAGTGCTGATTTTTTTGGAAAGTTTTATTTGAATTGAAACACAGAGGTGTAGATTGGAGAAGGAACTTACCTAGTACAGTAGAAGGACCTTCACTAGCTAAGGAAAACAAGTTTATGAGAGGATTTCTTGAATCAGAATCACTTGAAGAAGAGTGATAATCCTCTACCAAAGGCTGATCTCTCTCACTAATGGATATATATTTTCCTGATGTCTAACCTTTAAAAACCTTCCAAACTCTTCTCCCTTCCAACTTTGAGTTTCTTGAATTTGTAAACAACTTCTTAGCAGAGTTCCTAATGACGAAATATCTTCTTCCTTCCAGTTTACAGAGATTGGCAACACAAAAACAAATGACGAAATCTTAAGACACTGGTATTTATCAAGATCGGGGCAACATGGAGTCACCACTAAGGACTTTAACCCTAGTTGTGTAAATGCACTGAAATACTCTATCAAATATTGAGCAACACGAAAATATTGCCAAAATTTATAGATCAGACCTTATTTTTCTTAAGTCTATCAACCAAAAATGCAAATGAAGTGCAACAACTACTTGAAACTGATAAAATTATAGGCACAACTTATATCTTCACTCAATCCTTACAAATCTGATTATAAAATGATTCTTCAACAATGTATTTGCATGCGAGAATTTGCAAGAGGACATCACGTGGTTTAATATGCATTCAAATATCTCAAATATGTATGCACATGGATCAGATTGAACTAAGAGAATATCAAACTCAGAACTCTACTCTTCATTCTAATCTTATAAATCTGATGAGAAGATGATACTCAAATTTGTAATTACACATAAATCATAGAAGAAGTATTACGAGGATCTGAAATACTGAATAATGTCCCCGACAACGATGCCATTTGGGTGTTGTTGATGGGATAAATAGACATAGATTGGCAAATGAATCAACAAATCAATCTCAACAGTGTAAATTATTTCCCAAGAATTCAAAACAAGTCCCCGACAACGACACCATTTTGGTGTTGGTACCCAGATTTAATCTCCTTCACAACTTGAGCAGCATCATGGATTTTACAAGACACTCAGAGGTAGATAAATGATTTATATGTCATTTTGTAGTTGGGGAAGCAATTTATCTGACTTGTTAGCACTCAGGCTTTGAAGAAGTGGGTAGCACCTTGAAAGGATTTTGATCTAATCCTCACTATTTTAGGTTGTGCCTTTCAACCAAGGTAAGAGAACCTATATTGCAGCCTCTGTTTTGTGAAGGAGGTGGAGATATCCTTATACTGTGCATATTGTATGGAGATGGCCTTGGGAAAACATGATCAATTTTCCATTATTCAAACTCAACAGAGTTGTCACTACTAAATGATGGAAATGCTTTCAAGACAAGGTTGAGGCTGCTAGAGACATGGTATGATCCTGATTTTCTTTGTGCATTTTTGTAAATGGATTGTATTCTTTTGTTGACACACAATGCAATGCAGGGGTAGTATGGGGTAGGATTAGTTATTCTGAATGAAATTTTGGTGGGAGATTTTAGACAAGACTAACCAAAATTTGCCAAATTCTTTGAGGACCTTTGCAAGAAATTTGTAAGACCCACACAACAGAATGCTTCAAAAGGGTTGAGATACTCCTTCAACCAGGATATGTGCACCAAATGGAGGCCCAAATCTGCACTCTTCCACACAATATTTGATAACCTGTTACAAAATATTGAAGTAGATGAACCAACAAAGCATCCAAAAATCTCTATTTTATCATGACCTAAGGTGCACCCAAAGGTTTACAACAATCTCTAAATTCAAGGAAGGTAAAGTGATTTTAAATCTATTTATCTCTTTATCGATGAAAGCTCTTCGAATGTGAGATTACTGATTCCACTAAACTATTAACAAGAAATGAGACCATGTATGATCAAAAGAGTTTTGAAACACAAGATCAGTAACAGAGCAAGAAACACAAATTAAAAACATTCGGAACATAAGTGCATCCAAAATTTTCTAAGAGACAAAACAATAAAACCGAATGACAAAATTTATCAAAAAGGGAATGTTATAAGAACAATCTCAAAGCTTGTTGATGGCTTTACAAATGAAACCAACTCAACATGATACAAATATGATGTAAAAAGGAATTAGAAATGGTTCTCAGGTGGTTTCTCATAGAATGGGCTTCTTCCTAGATTTTCCCATGACATTATAAGTTTCTCCGACCTTTTGCATGTTTCAAAACATGCATTATATAACTTTAAATTACATTTGATCCTTCTTTAAGAAAATAATATGCCCAACATCAAGTTTGCTACAAAATTCCAACATGATTAGCAGATATGGACATTTAAAAACTTGCAACAAGAGTTGCCAGTGTTTCTAAATGGCGAATCATTAAAAATCCTTCATCATTATCCATTATGGAGGCACGTTTTCATTCTCCAAGCATGAAGACCCCTTTCATTTCATCATTTGATCCTTATTCAAAAATTTGATTCTTTAACTTTATAATTTGATATTTCACGTTTTACACAGGCCTGAGTAAAAATTTATTTCAAAAACACCTCAAATCTGCAAATTAATGCCTAAGACCACTTGCATTGATCTTTGCAGGCACAAAGGACACAAATTCACCAAAATTTGATGAAAAATGATGCAAAATTCACATCTCCAAGCTTCCTAGAGCAAAAATGGCGGCCAAAAATGAAAATGTATAGTTACCCTTGATCTACTCTTTCTCCTTCAATCTGGGACCTCCACGTGTCAAAATACGATTGGGAATGAATTCGGGCTCACTTTTTGGATTTTTAACATTTTTGAAAAAATGGAAATAATTGACTTTTTAGTCCGCCCCTCCACCCTTGCAATTTGGTGATGACACATGGCATATGGTGGGTCCCATTGGGATCGTGGCTTAATTCTACACATTTTAACCCTTTTTGGAAATTTGGAAAGTTTTCACTTTTTTCCCATGGGCCCACACCTTCGTTTCTGTCCTTGACACATGTCATGCTCTCTATCGCTAAAATTCCATAGGCTTATTTCATGTTTTAACCCCTTTTTCGCCAAGGGAAAATTTTCCATTTTTCTTCCATGGGCCCGTGCCTTGATTTCTCCTTGCCACATGTCTCCTTTTGATTTGTCACGAGCCACGCCTCAATATTTCATTCTAAGTCTTTTTGCAAAAAGGGAAAAAATTCCCTTTTGCCTCCGTCGGCCTGTCGACCCGCTCTGCCCGCCACGTGTCTCCTTTTGTGCCATTGTGGACTCGTGGTTCCATTTGCAACTTTCACCCCTTTCACCAAAAAAGGCAAAAATGCCTAAGTCTTCCACCAGTCCATGCTCCCTTCGACCCCGCCTCCGCCCTATGTCCCCCTCGCTCCATGGCGGACCCATGGGCCTTTCCACACCATTTTTTCCTTTCACCAAAAAGGAAAAACTTTCCTAAGTCCCCCTGCCAACCTCCCACTCTACCTTCACATGAAAATGAGACACGTGTCCTCCTCTGGGACCTGCGGAGCTGCGGGGAATATTTGCAAATTTTTCCAAAAATAAAAACACTAAGTTTTAGAAAAAACCACCGAATCTCATCCAACTAGAAGTGGCCACATGTGAGGGATGTCTTGAGCTTAATTTTGACAGCAAATGACACCCATATAACCGTAAAAAAACACTAGAATTTACCGAGATGCCCGAATTTGATTTTTTCTTCGTGGGTGAAGGATTTTTTGGTCAAAAAACAAAGGGAATGCGTTTTAAAGCAATTTTCGACCATGGCAAAGGATTTTTGAGGGAAAAAATGTAAAAAATGAACAAACATGAGCTCCACAGGTTGGGAAAATGGAAAAAATGATAGAGGCCCGTGGATTTGGAATTTTAGGGCACAAAGTAAGGCACACATGTATTTTTCCTTCAAAATGGGGCAAAATAACAAGTTTTGAGCCTTTGAAAGAATTCAATATGGAGAACAAATTTTGCTTGACCACCAAATTTGAAGAAAAATATTTTAGAGCATACAAACCAATGGGGAAATATGGGAAAATAATGAGGATCAAAATGGGCTCCAAATGTACCTATATATTTCTAAGTATAGTTAGCTTGCTTAATATTTTTGGGAGGAGGCATTTTAGTAATAGCAGTGACTTTAGCAGGGTCTACCTCAATCCCTCTTCATGATACAATGAAACCAAGAAACTTTTCGGACAACATGCCAAACACACATTTCTTTGGGTTCAAATGGACCTTGTACTCTCACAGGTGTTCGAAGATATACCACAAAATAGCAGGTGGTCTTCCCTCATCTTGGATTTCCCAAGGATATCATCCACATAGTCTTCCATGATGTCATGGATCATATCATGGAAAATCACCATCATTTCCCTTTGATAGGTAGCTCCTACGTTTTTAAGGCCAAATGGCATTACCTGATAACAGAAAGTACCCCAGGAGTTGTGAAGGTTGTCTTGTGTTGATCTTCGTTGGCTATCTTGATCTGATTGTAGCCTAAAAAGCCATCCATAAGAGATAGCATTTCATATCCTGTAGTTGAATCAATAATCATATCGATATTAGGCAATGAAAAATCATCCTTTGGGCATGCCTTATTTATGTCTTTGAAATTGGTACAAATTCTGATCCCAACAAGTTTCTTCTATACAAGGATGATATTTGATATCCATTCAGAGTAATCAATGGGTCAAATGAATCCTGCCGCGAGCAATCTTTCTAACTCTTCCTTAACTAGGAGAGCCACCCTTGGGTGCATCTTTCTGAGCTTTTGCTTGATGGGCTTGGTGTCTGCATGTACAACTAAGTTGTGCACTACCAAAGTTGGGTCCAAGCCAAGATATCCTTATAGGACCATGCGAACACATCTATAAATTCCTGTAGTAGCATGGTGAATGTTTTTGTTCTCCGATGAGAGCGAAGCCCCCAACTTGACTATTTTCGGATCATCTTTTGTGCCAATGTTTACATCGATAGTTTCTTCTACTAGTAACTTTGACAAATCCTCCATATGCGTAGGATCAGGAGGAAGGTTGAGATCTTCATCTAAGGATGTATCCATGAGATTTTCATCCTTGCTATGGTCACTTTTATTATACTTTGATTTTGTATATGTTTGTTTGCCAAAGACACCTCAAAGAGGGTTTCACTGTCTCGACTTGGAATTTGAATTTTTTCGAGGATTTTTATTGGAACTTTTTCCCTTGTCTTTTCTTAAATTTTGCTAACCACGAAGCTCGATTTATCTCTCAAGTAGGCACAGTATCTAAATCAATGTAAAAACCCTTTTTGTGATCTCGAATGGGGATTGTATCCCGAATGCCCATGAATTCTACAATGGATTCATCATTTTCGAAGAGATATAGTGGCACATGACATTGTTGGTCCCATTGAATAAGGAAAGGATAAAAAAGGTCAATTTTAGGTTCAAGACGGGTGATGGTGAGGACAACGATATCTATGAATAGGTTCATAGAGGTAAGATCCTCGTATTGGCTACAGTGGGAATCAGACGTTGTCTAAATAGTCAGAGCTATCTTCGCATTCAGAACAGGTGGCATCTTGATCATTGGGGTGTGACCCATAGGGTCAAATGTTTATGTCGTACCTTTCTATCTTAAAATGTGGGAGAGGAATTGGTTCTCATTGTCCTTTCTCATTCCTTCCACATCCTAGACCTTTGTAGCCCATGGAATACATCATTCGACTAGATTTCTCATACTCAAGGGTTTGGTAGCAAGTTGGTTGAGTATCTTCTAGGACCCAAGTTGTAGGTGGATCCAACAATTTCTCTTTAGCCAACAACCCTCCAGGTAAGAATGACCCAATAGTTTTCTCATCTCTAGGCCATCTGAAATGATAGTTGGGTCAACCTCTAGTTTTAGGTGACAATGAGAGGTCTGAAACTAAAAGGGATTGTTGCACATTATACTCCCCATAACCATATTCCGAAACTTCATCTCCCATGAATCAAAAGGGGAAGTTGATGTAGAGGCATCACAGGCACAAGAACTGAGGGAATTTGAATCTATTTGGGACTCCATGGCTTCGGATTGAAGAGGAACAACTATATCAGCAGAGGGACATGTATAGGCACCCTTATGCGAAAAACTATTGAGAGCTCTGTAGTGAGTGAAGGGCTGGATCTCCTTGTATCGTGACAGTGTGTCCCTCGTGTTTCAGTTTTATGCATTGATGGAATGTTGATGGCATGACCTACATGGCATGAATCCATGGTTGGCCTAGAAGCATATTGTATGGGAGTTCCAAGTCCAGACATGAAACTTCGTGTGATGACAAGTGGGTCCAACTTCCATGGGTAATGTAATTGTGCCAGCTGACTCTCTTTCCATGTTTTTGTAAGTGGTTATGGTAATGATATGGGACTCGAGGTCTTCTTCGATATGTCCCAATTGCTTAACTAATTTCAATGTGTATATATTCAATCCTGATCCATTGTCCACAAGCACCCGTTTTATATTTTGACAAGTAACGAATACCTCAATATACAAGGGGAGATTATGTGTTGGATCTTCAATAAGGATCTCCTTATGATTAAAGGAAATGTGCTCAGTTGGTACAATATCGCTACCGTAGCTTGAAGATGTGTAGGATCTACTTCTAATGGCACTCTTGACCCCTGAAGAGTTTTGTACAAAATTTCCTTATGTACATTCGATATTTTGAGGAGATCCAAGATTGAAATCTTGGCAAATGTCTTCTCAATCTGTTCTAAAAGGTTGTACTTACCATTTTACGGGGTTAACAGAGAGGGTTCAGGAATCATGAGGTGGCGTGCCTTGTTACCATAGTAAAATCCTTTCCCTTGATTTGAATGGTGTTCACATGGTCACTAGGATAGCGGATACATCCAATGAGTGAATCATAATGATTATTTTCCTTCTTGGTATACAGATAATTTTCCAATTTATAAATGGGATGACTCTCCTCGATCCGGATTTGGCTCTTCCAACTTACCATTTTGTGGAATGGTTCTTTGTATATCTCCATATTTTCATTAGGATTTTGATTTTTTCCAGTTGTCCAGTTCTAACTCTCCATTGTTGATTAGGTCTTGGATTTAGTGATGAAGTCGACATTTTTCTGTTTTTTGTCCCTTTACACGATGTAATTCACAATAGTCATGCTCTTTGTACCATGATGGTTTTGGAGCATTGTCATCAAAGGGTTGTGTTGTGGGATAAGTCACCATGTGAGCTACATCCAATTGTTTCAATATGACTGAAAAAGGCTCATTTAGAGGAGTGAACATATTCATTTAGGTGGTGGTTGAATAGGTCCTTTGGTCAGTTTAAAAGGTTGACCGGTTTGAACTGTTTGCACGTGTTTGGAATCTGTGATTTTGTCTCCCACCACGTTCTTGTTTTTGTTGAATATTTTTGGATTTTCCATAGGTTTAACATTTTGGTTATCCTTAGAGTGTGATTTAAGAGTTCCTTTGGCAATAAGGGATTTCTCTATTTGAATGCCCTTCTTAATAACTTCCTCGAAAGTGCAAACACAATGCATTTGCAGGTGGAAAGCGATGTCTGGATTTAGATTGGGCACAAAGATACTCACAAGATGATTTTCAGGGAATGTACAGGGGAAGTGACTAGCTATCCCTCTCCATCTTTGTAGGAAGCTAGCAAATGTTTTGTTGGGACATTGTTTAGTGCCACACAAATCTGCCATGGTTATGTCACTTTCTATATTGTATGAGAAGTGTCATACAAATATTTCTTCTAGTTTAGGCCATGTAAAGATAGACCCCGAGGTAAGCGAGTAAACCATTCTAAGGCTTGGCCCCCTAGACTCTTTGGAAAGAGTCATATGAGGTAGTTTTCACTATAGGCCACTTCTTGGCATGCCATATAAAAATCTTTTACATGGTCTCATGGGTCACCCTTCCCTTTGTATTTGTTGAATTTTGGCATGTCAAATTTTTTAGGGAAAGGTTGAAGTGTCATAGTTTTGTCAAATGGATAAGGACATAGCTCTTCATATTGATATTTTCTGTTATTCCCCACAGTACTCTCTTAGAGGCTTGTAAGTGTCACTTTCATAGATTGCATCTCTTGAGCAAGTAATTGTTCTTTGGTAGGAGAAGCAGGGATATATACACGATGATGCTCCATATTGTCTTCTCCTTGATTTTCCCTATGAATTTCACTAATTTTGACCTTAGGCTTTATCTTTTGGACATTCTTGTTTGTTTCTATTTGTACATGAGAGGTTAACAAGGCTAATTATCAACTAAGGTTGCTAATTTGTTGCTGAATAGTGACTTCTTCTTCAAAAGGGTCGTCTTCTTCTTCATGTTGTTGAGGTTGTTCAACATTTTCGTGTTCTATCCTGACTTTACGTGGTATTTTAAGGAAAGGTATTCTATATCCCTCCACATTATTGTTTCCTACGTTAGAAGTAGAAGCATGCCCATGCATTAAGATATCATCCATATTAATAAGGGGTTGCTCCTCTTCATTAACATCATTTGTAGGTGGGATTGTTTCTTGTTCAATAGGCATTTTGGATCCCAATTCTACAACTCGTGACAATTCCCTGTCCTTGTTTCTAAAAAGGAATTCATCTAACAAGGTGGGGTCAAAGTCAAACTCTGCATGTGGGGATTCTAACTCGTCACCACTATGATCTATCATTTCTTCTAGCTCTTTTTCCGCAAAAATAAATGCCCAAGATCATGACCAATAAAAGGGTTCGACCCTTATTTATTTGAGGCCTCCAAAGTTTGCATTTGTCTGGTTTCCAAAACCTATCTTTTGAGTCTTAATCATGTTTTAGGAGCCATGATGTGCAACAATTTCACTATGGTATATTGTGAATGTGTTTAAAGATTTGTTATCAAACCTAAGTTAAATGCAAAAGTAATGTCAAGAATATGAATGAGTATAAATGCTAAATTAATAATGTGTTATCCCGTAAAATTGACAAGGGCAATTTTACCGATAACCATACCGAAATTTTGTCCCGATCCCTCGTTAGGGATCCCTTGCGTTCGAAACGTTGTAAAATCCCTTCCCGGGAAATCTGGTTTTTCGAACTTAGTCTTTTGAGCCTTTTTTGGCTGGGCGCATGAAATTGCTATGTAACACCAACTTTTGGTACGCCCTTTAAAACCTTTGGCGCGTGATTTTCAGTGTTAACACGACTTTCGGTGCACCAAAGTGTGTTGAGCCTTCCCTGCGTGTGCCAAGACGCATGCGCCATTGTGTTGGCACAACGTTTGTTGCGCCACTTTTTGGTGCGCCAAAGGGCGCACATAATCTTATTGCAACACAATGCTTTGGTGCGCCAAAAGGCGCACATAATTTCCTGTCGACATAGCGTTTGGTGCGCCAAAGGCACACTTTATTTCATGTTGGCAGGTGTTTTGGTGCGCCAAAGGGTGCACGCTTTTTCCTGTCGACAGCAGTTTTCATGCGCTTTTCAAAAAGTGGGTGGCGCATTAATGTCCAGCTAACCTATATATATGTGGTTTGCGCGCCCAAATGTCATTTTCACTTTTCACTGAGCACGTGATTTTTTTCTGAGCCTGACAGCCTTTGCCTCGACTCTTTCAACGTGTTGTGGACCCGTTCTCGAGCTTTTGTTATTTATCCAGGTAAGAGTTTTTCTCCCTCTTGTGTGTTTTGCGTTCTTGTTTCTTGGTGTGCTTGTGGTCTGGTTGTGGTTTAGCAGTATTAAAATATCAAATGTTGAGCTAGCCCTCCCCTGTGCCATCTTTCCTTATTTGTTTCCTCCCATCCCTCTTTCCAGATCTGCTGGTAGAGGGTGTTAGTTTGAAAGCTTGGTCTGAAACCCCTTTGGCTTGAACCATTGAATATCCCAAGGCAGCCTTAGAACTGAAAAGAAAGAAGGGTTGAGCCATATGAAAAAACACTATTTTTCCCTTAGGCGCACCAGCGCGTCGTGCAACATCATAAACAGTTGCGCCCCATGGCGCGTCTGTCCCCCCGCAGCATAACTAGAACCCGCGCCAATGGCGCACCCATCATGCTTGTTGCATCAAGTTTTCATACGCCCTCAAGGCGCGCCTCTTCCACATGCTGCACAAGCTAAACTTGCACCTTTGGCGCACCATCTTTCGTGCTGCATCACCTTTCCATGCACCCTTAGCGCGCCCAACATCTATGCAACACAAGCCTTATCTGCGCCAAGTATAGTCATAAAAGCGCAGGCGCATCTCTCCTTACAGTAACATTCATGTTTTGCAAACCCTCCGTGCGCCGCGCCATATTTCCTTTGGCGCACGAAAAGTCCCTTTTACACGCTTTTCCCATGCGCCAAAGGGTGCACCAAATCCCAATGTAACATGCAAGGTCCATGCGCCTTTGGCGCATCCTGTCTCCATGCAACACATCTGTTTCTCACGCGCCTTTACTAAAATGCACTCAAAGATGCATGCGCCATGCGCTTTGGTGCCGCTTAACCTTTTCAGAACAGCCCTTTCCCATACGCCCTACCTATTTAGCCCTGTAAGCTGCATTTTTCCTGCGCCCTGAGCCTAAAAATCTCTAACTCTTTCTTCTGCTAACATTCCAATGGAAGATCAAATGGCTAATTCAACTTTTTCGGATTGGGTCTCGCTTCTTCTTCATGCAGATCAGCAGATAATCTTAGAAGAACATATGTCTACATCCAGCAAGAGACCCACCAAATCAAAAGGGAAGGCTAAGCTTACTGAGGAAGAGATGAAGTATAAATATCAAAGGGTCAGAATGCCCGAGTCACAGGCCGAATGCAGCATGGATGTCAGAGACTCAGAATTGGGGCATGTCGACATGGAGGAATTCTGGGCCAGAACTCAGAAAGTTACAAGGAGTCCATGGATGGACAAATTGATAGGCAGTGCCCTGCACTTCACCGGAGGAATCCCTCTCAGGACAAGTCAACAATGAATTTATGATGGTGGTTGCTCGGCCTTACAACAAAGACAAGATGTGTCGAAATGTAAAGAAGGGCGAGGTAGTCATTAACCTCACTGCCCGTCATTTTGAGATGATACTTGGCATCCCTCACCACCGGCACTTCGTGGCCGTCAGCCAAGCAGAGTGTATCAAGGCCTGGGAAGATAATGAAGACCAATGCATGCAACTAATGAACGAAGTCTACTTGAAGAACAAGAAGGTGGTAACCCGGTGGCCCCAAATCATCCACCGCAGTGACTTCTCAGAAGAGCTCAGCGATACCATTACCTTCCTGAGCAGGGTCTTCGGGCTTTCTGACACCCATTACTTCCATAAATGGATGCTGCGCTACCTGGAAACAATGAACAAGAATTTTCCTGATCAGCGCTTTTGCTGTGGGGAAATTATAAGCAGCACCATTTCCGAGCAGCTACAATAGCTTCAAAGACAACGAGAGTATTCCATATAAACTCCTATGTGGTCTACGCCGCAAAGATCAAAGAGGGATTATCCAGCCTAAAGACGAAGTGGAGTTTGGCCTCGTGTCAAAATATATGAGTATTATCCAGAGTTCAAGCCGAGAATAGCATCGCCAATTCGCCAAAATCAACGATGCATTCTTTTATCACATCATCTCGCTATTGAGGCCAATCGACTCATGGTCGACGACAAAAACATAGTGGCAGCCACGGAGAAATGGGGAGCCCTGTTCACCTAATTTCCTACATTCACCTATCTAAGGGCTGCCAACTTTTTGGGAGAGCCAACCAGGCTACCAAGGTATGCTAGGCCTAAGCTGATTCTGCTGGAACTATCAAGGCAGCTGGTCACATACCATGAAAAATGCCTGAAAAGGAAGAAGGGTGGAACTCCTTTCCCCCTCACAGTGGGCCGATACACATGCTCTACCCACCACAAGGCGAAGGAAATGTTTGCAGAGCTGGAGTTACTCAATTTGAAGCATGACTTCCCAGCTAGGCCCACCTTCGACCCAAGGGGCTGCCTGCCAAGAGCAAAGCTTGATCCAATCCACGTTCCTCAGATCGAGGATATTTATATTGACATCCTCCATGAGGTAGAGCTCAGAAGAAAGGATCATTCTCACCTAGCATTGGCAGAAATTATCCAGTATGGGGTAGCCATTGTCCCCAAAGGCTACCAAACAACAGAAGATGAAGTGGACAAGGTATATAATGATACAGATGGGGACGATTGGCCCTTTCCGGCCATTGATAGAACTAAAGCTCCTCAGACAATTGAGGAGAGGGTTAAGGAGACTTTGCGGAGGACAGAACACTGGTGCCGGATGAAGGGCCTAATCTACCTCGAGGTTGATTTCACAACATCCCCATTGGGCAACGCGCCTCCACGATCCAAAAAGTAGCTTAAAGGCAAGGGTGTAGAAGGTGAATCCAGCACCATTCAGGAAGAAGCCCCCGAAAGTCCTCCTTCCACAGCAAAGCGCTGTAATGTGTAATAACTCGGATTTCGGAGAGAAGAGAAAGAAGCAAAGCAGGGATAGTCCAATTGGCCCATCCACTCGTGATGTCAAGCATTGCTACCACAACAGAGGTCCCTTCTATCCCTTCTTCTTCTCTTCCTTCCCCTCCTCGAGTGACTCAAGCGACCATCCCTTTGGTCGTGTCCTCCGCCCCTTCTTCTACTCTTTCCCCTGCTTCTTCATCTATCTTCTCTTCCCTCACTGATCTTTCCTCCTCCATTTCTTCCCTCATCTCCGAGCTCCCTTCCCTTCCTATGTCTTCCGCAGCTGCAGTTTCCCTTCCTCCCGTGGACACTTCTTCGGCTATTCTCTCAATGCCGCCTCCGCGTGTCTCCACGTTTTTCCCCTCTTCTACTGCAGCTGCTCCCCTCCTCTGTTTCTGGTCCTTCTTCCATAGGACCAGCCTGGATCTCTCAGCAGCTGAGCCAGCAAAAGAGGAAAGTTCCCATCGCTCCGATGGACTTTTCAGTGATCCCAACCAAAGGGGCAAAGAAGCTGAAGCCTGTTGCACGCTTCTCTAAAAGTGCTGCAGGTGAGAGAATCATGGAAATTGCATACCCCGATCCCCTCAAAGAGAAGAAGGATCTGTCTCCGACAGATTTTACCGTGACCCAAGTCACAATGGGGACATCTTCTGAAAGTCTCCAGGGGGAAGCTCTTTCCGTGGTCGACGCCCTTCTGTCAAAAGCTTCAAGAAACAAAAGAAGAGAAAAGGCTACTAAAAGAGCAAAACAAATATCTGCTCCAAGCCTTACAGAAGATGGGTAGTGCGCCTCCCACAACTGCCGCCGAGACTTCTGAGCTTCTTAGCCAGGAGAAAATCAACGAATATGCAAAGATTGGTGAGCAAGGTATGGCCGTTTCTGCTTGGAGGAGCCAGATCCTCAAGGACAGTGAAAGAGTGATCACCGAGTTTGTCAATTTGTATCTGAACATCGGAAAGACGAACAAAGAGCTCCAAGCATTAGCGGGGCCCATATCAGAAGAGCTAGATCATGCTAGACTCCAACACGAGACCTTTCAACAGATGTTCGACTGTTCAGTCGAAGATCTGGTCAAGTTCGGTGTCTTCGGCCATCCAAGGGCCCTCAACAAAACCATGTCCACTCTGGACTATCGGATAGATCAGCTTGAATTTATTCTAGAAAAAATCGACAAGGTAAAGGAAGCAGCCCTGGATGCAATGCATCAAATGGAGCGAATTGTTCTCAACATGTCTCCAGGGTTGCTCACTCCTTCCTTCACCTTTAGGTCAGCTGATGAAACCATCCGGATCTTCAAGGAGATCGCTTCTCAAGGAACAGGGCCAGAGGTCACATTTGACACTGAATCTATCAACAACCTGCTGGCCTGTAGGGACTTCATCGGGTTCCTCATTGAGGCGGAAAAGATTATTCCAAACTCCCAGAGAAGCTCATAGATGAGCGGGAGACTTGTGAGGCAATCAGCGAACTGCACAAGGATCCTTCTCAGGATCAATTTGGGCCAATGATTAACAAGTTTTTGGAATACCGCGCTCAGTTCCATATCTCATCACCTGAGCAGCATCAAAAGCAGGCTACTCCCTTTCGGCCGCAGGATGATGACGACGAGTAGCTGCTCCTCCTCCTCCTCCTTCTTCTTCTCTCTCTTCTCCGACTTTCTTGTTGGAATGTCTGAAGTATGTTGATGCAAATGATGACATCATCCATGTTGCATCATGGGATGATGTCATCCATCAAGTTGTAAAAAGTCAACATGACTTTTAGATATTTTGTAAATATCTTTGTAAATAGTTGTTGGCTCCATTTTGCCTTCTTTTCTCCTCTTCTTCTATAAATACCCCAACACTTGTTGTGTTGATGGATGGATGAATATCTTTCAGATGAGAAATAGGAGTAAGGAGAAAAGACTTTGAGCTTTTTGTAACAGAACAAATTAGTAATACAATATTTGGACTTTGTGCTGAATACATGTGTTATATACATTAGATCTTTCTTATGTTAGATCTGTGTATTTATTTTGTTGATCGATTCTATTTTATTGTCATTTATTTATCATCAGTATTGCTTTGTTTATTTATGCAAGTAGGTTTGGCTCTGTTTACTACCAACCCAAAAACATAAATCTTCTGACCTTTCTGCTTTGGAATTCATTTCTTTTCTCCCTTCGACCCTGTTCCTTCTTCCTCCTCTCTTTCATTCCTTTCTCTTCGCAGCCGGAAATAAACCTACTGGGATGAGATCCCAAACCCCCGAAGGTAGAATCTGTGAGACTTGCATAGATTCCTACTGGTAGAATAGCAATAAACCAGTTCCGCTTTGCTGACTCAAAGAGGGGCTATGCCCTGCACACTATTGGCTCGTTTATCCATAGATCGCCTGCGGCGATTTTCGGACCAACAATTTTTTTGGCGACTCTGGGATCGAATAGATCTGCGATCTATGATGGTAATAAGATAAAAATCAGAAAAATCAGAAGATTGCTGCCTGTTTGCAAATCTGAACTTTTTGTTAAAAATCCAAAAATTTGCAAAAGTGCTCAAATTGAAAAATTTTCTTCTGAGAGTCATAGATCTGGTCCAGTTAAAGATCTTTAGTTCACTGAGTTTTTACAAAAATCAGTATTTTGCCGTAGATCTGAGTTTTGACTGTTTGCAAAAAGTTTGAAACCCTCTAAAAAAAGTTAAAATCAGATCCGAAAATCAGCTTACTAATCTTCCCTGCCATCTTATCCTCGTTGTTATTTGTCATTTAACCGCAATCGGTTTTCTGAAGAGGATAGTTTTAAATATTTAGAAAAGTATTTGCTGCTGGTTTTTGTTAGAAAACCAAAATCAGCCAGTACAACCAAAAAGAAAGTTTAAATCTGCGCCATAACATTACAGATCTGGAAGGTACACTAGCGAGTGAACCTTTTACGCGCAGCAGGAGAGCCCGTGGAGAAGCTGATCCTACTTTCGATCTGCTTCAAAGGCATAATTTCAGTGTGACACCAGCACGTTTTTCAGCGCTAAGCTCGGCTAGCCGGTCATCCAGGAGTGTCTCACCTTCACGGAGAAAAAGTCTTTTTCAGGGGGTATCTACATCCCTTCAGTAGTGCTCTACTCGCTGGAACCACACTTCCAGCTCGTGTTCTCTTTCCGGCTTTTCAGATGGCGGTACCATGGGGAAACGTGATGGGTCCTTTAGCTTTACCACATCCAGTTCACGCTCTCCCTCACGGAAATCGAAAGAATTTTCCTAAATTCGATGGGAGCAGAAATCAAAGCACGATTCCCACATATCTCGCATTCATCATGTCGTGCAAGATTTTGGATGTGACCCACGAAGATGTGTCGGTTCGCCTTTTCTCGAAACCATACAAGGACTCGCAATCGAATGGTTTCAAAGCATTTGCCGGCCGGGTCTATCACCAGCTGGGCCACCTTACGGGATGCTTTCGAAGACAGATACAAGCCTTTAGAGGATGCATTTGCATTATTATCACGAATCACTCACCTGAAGAAGGAGGCAAATGAGACCATGCGTGATTTTATCGCCCGGTTTAATGCACTAATCAACCGTGTCCCTGTTGCCATGCTTCCAACGTTGGAAAATCAAAAGTGTTTCTTCGTAAACGCTATGAGCTCGAAAGTTAGTTTCTTGCTCCTTCAGAACGAGTTGCCACCTGGTTCTCGCCAAGCCACCGCCATTCGCATAGAGGATAACTCGATAATATCCGGTGAATTAAAAAGGAATCACCAAGCCTAAATCTTGGGCCCTCGCGCCCATTACTTCGCCCGATCCAGCCTTTCAAAAGATGGCGAATGACTTGCTCGCATCAAGAAACAGTTGGCCCAGGCCTCTCCCAGTTCCTCATACCGGGATATCCCGCGGAGGAATTTCGTTCCTAACAATGTTTCACAAAGACCGCGCTTACCTACAGCTGCTCCGCGGTTGGCACTTGAGGCTCCTCCGGTCAACGCTCTGGCTGAAATTGAAGAAGAAGAGCAGTATTATGAAGAACCTTCGTCTCAAGGCGAAGATGATCAAGATGTCGGTGAACCGACTGGCGACTCTACTATCGGGTATATGGAATTTGATGAGGAAGAATCGATGAAGAAGAGGGTACCTGTGGATATGTAAGCGGACAATCATATGCGTTTTTACTCGCCGCAAGGAAAAGAAGCGAAGTTGCTGCCCATGTCCAGCAGAGAAGGCCGTGTCAAACGCGCCTCCGATCATTGCTAAAAGAGGTAATCCTCTTCCTGCTCAACTCCCTGGCAAATCTTTTACAAGGAAATCTTTTCCCCCTATCTCTCCTCCAAATCAATCCTCTCACATTCCTACTAAGACCACCAATCCTATTCCATCATCGCGAGGTGAGGGACTCATTCCTTTACCAACGCAACCCTTGGCCACATTTGATATTATAGATCATGCAAAAAAGACCAAGATCCAAATGTCTGAAGCTGAGTACCTTCAGTCAAACCCCGAACAGCTTGTAAGATTGACTAAGTATATCCAAAGTCAAGCTGTTATATCTAATCAGGTTTCCCCAAAAGGAATCCTTTCCACTCCCCCTGAATCCCATATAAATGTAGCTTCAACATCTGCGTCAGGCAAGATAGAGCCTTTCTATCTCTCTCTGCTGATCAATGGACACAAGCTGAGTAATTGCATAATTGATTCCGGGGCTTCTGATAACGTCATGCCGGCAAAAGTCACCCATGCTTTGGGCCTCACTCTTACCAAGCCTTTCGGTAGGTGTTATTCCTTGGAAACTAAGCAAGTTCCGTTGGTTGGCCAAATCAAAGACGCGCAATTTGCATTTGCGGCCTTCCCGGATAAAAGAGTAAAAATGACAGTCCTCGTTGCTGACATTCCGGCAGCCTATGGAATTTTGCTGGGAAGAAGTTTTTGCAGCGAAGTTGGTGGAGAAATTCATATGGACTGGTCTAAAGCTAGAATTCCAGTCAAAGGCGTAATGCAGACTTTGGAGCCAGAATCACAAAAGAAATACTTGGTTACCAGCTCTGAAGACCCCAAGGCCCAAATCCTTTTTGAATCATCAGGGATGGGGAACTACTTCTTATCTACCGAGACGGATAAAACGGGTGTCCTCGTTCAAGAAGGAGATCTTAATAAGATCTGGACATTGCAATTCGATGGCAGCTGTGCAACTAGTGGATGTGGCGCTGGGGCCGTGCTGATATCTCCTGAGGAAGAAGTCATTCCTCTCTCTTTCAAATTGCAGTTTTTCAACACTAACAATACTGCTGAGTATGAATCTCTCTTACTCGGTATGCAAGCCGCAAAAGAAAGAGGAATTAAAAATCTAAAAGTGCAAGGTGATGCTGAGCTAGTTGTAAATCAGGTCAAAAGGATTTACCAAGTAAAGAATGAAAGGCTCAGACATTACCGTAATGCGGTATGGGACAGCATCGAAGAGTTTGATGCCTTTTCAATTGAATCTATTCCAAGAGCCCAAAATGACATGGCTGATTCATTGGCTGTTTCAGCATCTCTCATGCTCCCACACCCAGGTTTGAAAATGAACAAGTACACCATTGAGGTGGTTTTCCACCCGAGCGTACTGCATAATTCTCAAAGATCGCAGTGTGTTCAAAAACGATTATCAACTCATTGCTTTTCTAGAGAAGGCAGAAAATTTTAAAGAATTGCATTTTGAAGGGTCTACTTCCACTTGCCGTGAGTCAGCCACCGATCAAGGCAATGAATCTGAAGGGAATGATGGCATATGTCACCAAGGGAAATAAAATTCCAAAGGGCCTCGGTTTTTTCGGGAACGCCTCGCTCGGCTGTGCATGACCGCTTTGTAAAAAGAAGAAGCGGGACGACCCTAGCTCGTCCCCAGAAACCGAACCGGTCAATATAGGTTCGATAGAACACCCGCAATTCGTGAACATTGGAAAATGTTGCACGCCTGAAGAGAAGCGAAAATTTGTCAAGTTGCTGAAAAAATATATGGATGTATTGGCATGGTCCTATGCCGATTTAAAGTCCTTCAAGCCAAAGGACGTTCAGCACGATATTCCGTTGAAAGACGATGTCAAAGCCTTCCGCCAGAAGCAGAGGCACTATAATCCCAAGATTTCGGGCACCATCCAGGCTGAAATTCAGAAGATGCTGGACGCAAGAATCATCTTCCCTATCCATCACAGCACTTGGGTAGCAAATATTGTGCCAGTACGCAAGAAAAACGGCGAGATACGCATATGCGTAGACTTTCGAAATTTGAATCAAGCTTCGCTGAAGGACAACTACCCTCTTCCGATAATGGATCAAGTTCTGCAAGCAGTAACTGGATTAGAGATGTTGTCCATGCTTGACGGTTTTTTAGGTTACAATCAGATTGAAGTTTCACCTGAAGATCAGTTTAAAACAAGCATTCACTACTCCCTGGGGTACATTTGCCTACAGCAGGATGCCTTTCGGCCTAACTAATGCTGGTGCCACTTTTCAGCGGGCCATGGACTTTGCATTCAAAGGTATGATGGGGAAAGTCATTGTGGTTTACCTAGATGACTTAACCGTGTTCTCTAAAAAACGAAATGATCATTGTGATCATTTGGAGCAAGTGTTGGCCAGGTGCCGAGAACATGGGATTTCCCTAAACCCAAAAAAGTCTGTTTTTGGAGTCACGGAAGGGAAGTTGCTAGGCCATGTGGTTAGCAAAGAAGGAACAAAGATAGATGCCGAAAGAGTTAAAGCTATTCAGAGCCTTACTCTGCCTACAAGCAAGACTGGTGTTCATTCTTTCTTTGGAAAGGTGAACTTTCTCAGGCGTTTTGTTCCTGACTTTGCTGAAAAACCCGTCACATATTGAACATGATGAAGGGGTCACCAACTTTCAGATGGAGTGAAGAGGGGAAAAGGTCATTTGAAGAAATAAAAGCTTCCGTTGCTCATGCACCAGTCCTGGTATGTCCAGATTTCTCCAAGGACTTCATCATGTATAGTTACGCATCTGAGCATACTGTGTCCGCAATCTTAATGCAAAAGAACTCGGAGGATGTTGAATCTCCAATCGCGTTCATGAGTTCTCCCTCAAGCCTCACGAACTAAAAATGACTCAACTGGAAAAGCATGCCTTTGCCATTGTCAAAGCAGTGAAGAATTTTAGGTATTACATTCTAAACTCGCATACGGTGGTGCTGGTCCCTGACACGGTGGTGAAATCAATTCTAACTCAGCAGGAGTTAGGAAGTTTGCGAGGAAATTGGATCGCAAAAGTCCAGGAGTATGACCTAGATATTAAACCAACCAAGCTGGTAAGGGGCAAAGGCCTCGTGGTCGCCTAATGGTTGAAAAAAAGATTCGTAAAGCCCCGATGAAAGGGGTGACTACACCGATGAAACACAGGACCGGCAGGAAGAGCCTGATTCTCTGCCTCTGGTTCTATTTGTTGCAACTAGTGATGAGTGGTACTCCGACATCGCTTTCTTCCTTACCTACGGTGAATGCCCAATGCACCTAACTGCAAAGGAGAAGCGCACTATAAAGCTTAGAGTGGCTAAATATGTCATCTGGGATGACGGTTTATATAAACGTGGGATAGATGGCATCTTTTTGCGATGTGTTGACAAACCCCAGCAAGTAAAACTACTGGAAAGTTTTCACAATTCAGCTTGTGGAGGGCATTTCTCTTCCTCCGTAACTGCACACAAGATCATTCGAGCCAGGTACTATTGGCCGATGCTCTTCCAAGATACAGCCACCTGGGTGGCGAAATGTGAACCCTGCCAACAATTCGTCGGCAAGCCCAAGTTGGCTGCCTTTCCCCTAAGGCCGGTCATTATCAATGAACCATTCAGGCAATGGGGAATTGATTTTATTGGCGCACTCAATCCTCAATCGAGTGCCGGACATAGCTATGTCCTTACAGCAACGGATTACTTTACCAAGTGGGTGGAAGCCATACCTGTCAAGCATGCCACTTCTGAGGTGGTTTGCAATTTCATTAAAGAAAATATCATTGTCAGGTTCGGTGTTCCAAACAAAATCGTTGCTGATAATGCTTCTAACTTCTCCTCATGGGAAGTTATTAGTTTTTGCTATGAATATGGTATAACTTTGGCTCACGATCCGACTATTACCCTCGTGGAAATGGTCAAAGTGGAATCCAAGAATAAGAACTTGGTGACCATCATACGGAAGTTAGTAGATGAGAATCAGCGAATGTGGCACAAGTCTTTCAGACGACGCTTGTGGGCCGATCGTATTACTCCTAAGAGATCTCTCGGCATGTCACCTTTTCAAGTGTTATATGGCATTGATTGCCGAGCTTCCCATTTCTGTGGAACTTCCTGCTCTGTGCTTGGCACGAGCTATCAAGATGAAACTTTCCAAAGTTATCTTGAAAAGAGAATCATGTATCTGGCAGAACTTGAAGAAAAGAGAGTGAGGGTGGTCGATAGGATCACTGAACATCAGAATCAAGTTAAGAGGCTTTTGATAAGAAAGCCAAGCAAAGGGATTTTCAAGTGGGAGATCTCGTCCTTTTGTGGGACAAGCGAAGAGAACCAAAGGGCATGCATGGAAAGTTTGATTCCCTGTGGAGAGGGCCCTTCAAGATCAAGCAGCTCAATGGAGAGAATAGCTTCTATCTCTCATATCTGGATGGAACCAAACTCCCGCTTCCTTATAGTGGGCAACATCTGAAGATCTTCGTGAAGTAGAGCTTTTCTCTTCTTTGTATCTTTTCTTTGTCAGTGTTTCTTTAAGTTGTGTGTTTTCTTTTGGTTTGTTGTGTGTTTTTTTGCTCCCCCTCCGGTCGTCACCCTTGTTTTTGACTCTGTTACCCAATGGATAGGCACATTAGAACTAGGATTCTCTACCCCCGAGTTTACTTAGGGATAGTCCCCAGAAAGAGCCAGTTGTTATCCCGTAAAATTAACAAGGGAAATTTTACCGATAACCATACCAAAATTTTGTCCCGATCCCTCGTTAGGGATCCCTTGCGTTTGAAACGTTGTAAAATCCTTCCGGGAAATCTGGTTTTTCGAACTTAGTCTTTTGAGCCTTTTTTGGCTGGGCGCATGAAATTGCTATGTAACACCAACGTTTGGTGCGCCCCTTTAAAACCTTTGGCACGTGATTTTCAATGTTAACACGACTTTCGGTGCGCCAAAGTGTGTTGAGCCTTCCCTGCGTGCGCCAAGACACATGCGCCATTGTGTTGGCACAATGTTTGTTGTGCCACTTTTTGGTGCGCCAAAGGGCGCACATAATCTTATTGCAACACAATGTTTTGGTGCGCCAAAAGGCGCACATAATTTCCTGTCGACATAGCATTTGGTGCGCCAAAGGCGCGCTTTATTTCATGTTGGCAGGCATTTTGGTGCGCCAAAGGGCGCACGCTTTTTCCTGTCGACAACAGTTTTCATGCGCTTTTCAAAAGTGGGTGGCGCATTAATGTTCAGCTAACCTATATATATGTGTTTGCGCGCCCAAATGTCATTTTCACTTTTCGCTGAGCACGTGATTTTTCTGAGCCTGTCAGCCCCTGCCTCGTCGCTTTCAACGTGTTGTGGACCCGTTCTCGAGCTTTTGTTATTTATCCAGGTAAGAGTTTTTCTCCCTCTTGTGTGTTTTGCGTTCTTGTTTCTTGGTGTGCTTGTGGTCTGGTTGTGGTTTAGCAGTATTAAAATATCAAATGTTGAGCTAGCCCTCCCCTGTGCCGTCTTTCCTTATTTGTTTCCTCCCATCCCTCTTTCCAGATCTGCTGGTAGAGGGTGTTAGTTTGAAAGCTTGGTCTGAAACCCCTTTGGCTTGAACCATTGAATATCCCAAGGCAGCCTTAGAACTGAAAAGAAAGAAGGGTTGAGCCATATGAAAAAACACTGTTTTTCCCTTAGGCACACCAGCGCGTCGTGTAACATCATAAACAGTTGCGCCCCTATGGCGCGTCTCTGTCCCCCTACAACATAACTAGAACCCGCGCCAATGGCGCACCCATCATGCTTGTTGCATCAAGTTTTCATACGCCCTCAAGGCGCGCCTCTTCCACATGCTGCACAAGCTAAACTTGCCCCTTTGGCACACCATCTTTCCGTGCTGCATCGCCTTTCCATGTGCCCTCGCGTGCCCAAAGATCCATGCAACACAAGCCTTATCTGTGCAAGTATAGTCATAAAAGCGCAGGTGCATCTCTCCTTACAATAACATTCGTGTTTTGCAAACCCTCCGTGCGCCGCGCCATATTTCCTTTGGCGCACGAAAAGTCCCTGTTACACGCTTTTCCCATGCGCCAAAGGGCGCACCAAATCCCAATGTAACATGAAATGTCCATGCGCCTTTGGCGCATCCTGTCTCCATGCAACACGCTGTTCTCATGCGCCCTTTACTAAAATGCACTCTACAGTACGCATGCGCCATGCGCCTTTGGCGCCAGTTTAACCTTTGCAACAGCCCTTTCCCGTGCGCCCTGCCTATTTAGCCTTGTAAGCTGCATTTTTCCTGCACCCTGAGCCTAAAAATCTCTAACTCTTTCTTCTGCTAACATTCCAATGGAAGATCAAATGGCTAATTCAACTTTTTCGGATTGGGTCTCGCTTCTTCTTCATGCAGATCAGCAGATAATCTTAGAAGAACATATGTCTACATCCAGCAAGAGACCCACCAAATCAAAAGGGAAGGCTAAGCTTACTGAGGAAGAGATGAAGTATAAATATCAAAGGGTCAGAATGCCCGAGTCACAGGCCGAATGCAGCATGGATGTCAGAGACTCAGAATTGGGGCATGTCGACATGGAGGAATTCTGGGCCAGAACTCAAAAAGTTACAAGGAGTCCATGGATGGACAAATTGATAGCAAAGGTTCTCGCACTTCGCCGAGGAATCCCCACAAGACAATCAACAATGAATTTATAATGGTGGTTGCTCAGTCTTACAACAAAGACACCAGATGTGTCAAAAACAGTAAGGGCGAGGTAGTCATTAACCTCACTGCCCGTCATTTTGAGATGATACTTGGCATCCCTCACCACCGGCACTTCGTGGCCGTCAGCCAAGCAGAGTGTATCAAGGCCTGGGAAGATAATGAAGACCAATGCATGCAACTAATGAACGAAGTCTACTTGAAGAACAAGAAGGTGGTAACCCGGTGGCCCCAAATCATCCACCGCAGTGACTTCTCAGAAGAGCTCAGTGATACCATTACCTTCCTGAGCAGGGTCTTCGGGCTTTCTGACGCCCATTACTTCCATAAATGGATGCTGCGCTACCTGGAAACAATGAACAAGAATTTTCCTGATCAACGCTTTTGCTGGGGGGAAATTATAAGCAGCACCATTTCCGAGCAGCTACAACAGTTCAGCACAACGGGAGTATTCCATATGAACTCCTACGTGGTCTACGCTGCAGCATCAGAGAGGGATTATCCAGGCCTAGCACGAAGTGGAGTTTGGCCTCAGGTCAAAATATATGAGTATTATCCAGAGTTGAAGCTGGAGAATAGCATCGCCCAATTCACCAAAATCAACGATGCATTCTTTTATCACATCATCTGCCTATTGAGGCCAAATCTGACTCATGGTCGTACGACCAAAAACATAGTGGCAGCCACGGAGAAATGGGGAGCCCTGTTCACCCAATTTCCTACATTCACCTATCTGAGGGCTGCCAACTTTTTGGGAGAGCCAACCAGGCTACCAAGGTATGCTGGGCCTAAGCTGATTCTGCTGGAACTATCAAGGCAGCTGGTCACATACCATGAAAATGCCTGAAAAGGAAGAAGGGTGGAACTCCTTTCCCCCTCACAGTGGGCCGATACACATGCTCTACCCACCACAAGGCGAAGGAAATGTTTGCAGAGCTGGAGTTACTCAATTTGAAGCATGACTTCCCAGCCAGGCCCACCTTCGACCCAAGGGGCTACCTGCCAAGAGCAAAGCTTGATCCAATCCACGTTCCTCAGATCGAGGATATTTATATTGACGTCCTCCATGAGGTAGAGCTCTCAAGAAAGGATCATTCTCACCTAGCATTGGCGAAATTATCCAGTATGGGGTAGCCATTGTCCCCAAAGGCTACCAAACAATAGAAGATGAAGTGGACAAGGTATATAATGATACAGATGGGGACGATTGGCCCTTTCCGGCCATTGATAGAACTAAAGCTCCTCGACACCGAGGAGAGGGTCAAGGAGACTTTACGGAGGACAGAACATGGTGCCGATGAATGGCCTAATCTACCTCGGGGTTGATTTCACAAAATCCCCATCGGGAAACGTGCCTCCACGATCCAAAAAGTAGCTTAAAGGCAAGGGTGTAGAAGGTGAATCCAGCACCATTCAGGAAGAAGCCCCTGAAAGTCCTCCTTCCACAGCGCCAGAACAGGTAATAACTCTGGATTCGCCAGAGAAAGAAGCAGCAGGGGATAGTCCAATTGGCCCATCCACTCAGGATGTCGGCATTGCTACCACAACAGAGGTCCCTTCTATCCCTTCTTCTTCTCTTCCTTCCCCTCCTCGAGTGACTCAAGCGACCATCCCTTTGGTCGTGTCCTCCGCCCCTTCTTCTACTCTTTCCCCTGCTTCTTCGTCTATCTTCTCTTCCCTCACTGATCTTTCCTCCTCCATTTCTTCCCTCATCTCCGAGCTCCCTTCCCTTCCTATGTCTTCCGTAGCTGTAGTTTCCCTTCCTCCCGTGGACACTTCTTCGGCTATTCTCTCAATGCCGCCTCCGCGTGTCTCCACGTTTTTCCCCTCTTCTACTGCACTGCCCCTCCTCTGTTTCTGGTCCTTCTTCCATAGGACCAGCCTGGATCTCTCAGCAGCTGAGCCAACAAAAGAGGAAAGTTCCCATCGCTCCGATGGACTTTTCAGTGATCCCAACCAAAGGGGCAAAGAAGTCAAGCCTCGCTGCGTGCACGCTTCTCTCTAAAAGTGCTTGCAGGTGAGAGAATCATGGAAATCGCATACCCCGATCCCCTCAAAGAGAAGAAGGATCTGTCTTCGATGATTTTACCGTGACCCAAGTCACAATGGGGACATCTTTCGAAAGTCTCCAAGGGAAGCTCTTTCCGCGGTCGACGCCTCTCGTCAAAAGCTTCAAGAAAAAAAAAGAAGAAAAAGGCTACTAAAAGAGCAAAACAAATATCTCGCTCCAAGCCTTACAAAAGATGGGTAAAGTGCGCCCCACAATCGCCGCCGAGACTTCGAGCTTCTTAGCCAGAGAAAATCAACGAATATGCAAAGATCAAGCGAGCAAGGTATGGCCGCTTTTTGAGGAGCTAGATCCTCAAGGACAGTGAAAGAGTGATCACCGAGTTTGTCAATTTGTATCTGAACATCGGAAAGATGAACAAAGAGCTCCAAGCATTAGCGGGGCCCATATCAGAAGAGCTGGATCATGCTAGACTCCAACACGAGACCTTTCACAATGATGTTCGACTCGCTCACCAAGATCTGGTCAAGTTCGGTGTCTTCGGCCATCCAAGGGCCCTCAACAAAACCATGTCCACTCTGGACTATCGGATAGATCAGCTTGAATTTATTCTAGAAAAAATCAACAAGGTAAAGGAGGCAGCCCTGGATGCAATGCATCAAATGGAGTGAATTGTTCTCAACATGTCTCCAGGGTTGCTCACTCCTTCCTTCACCTTTAGGTCAGCTGATGAAACCATCCGGATCTTCAAGGAGATCACTTCTCAAGGAACAGGGCCAGAGGTCACATTTGACACTGAATCTATCAACAACCTGCCGGCCTGTAGGGGCTTCATCGGGTTCCTCATTGAGGTGGAAAAAGATTATTCCAAACTCCCAGAGAAGCTCATAGATGAGCGGGAGACTTGTGAGGCAATCAGCGAACTGCACAAGGATCCTTCTCAGGATCAATTTGGGCCAATGATTAACAAGTTTTTGGAATACCGCGCTCAGTTCCATATCTCATCACCTGAGCAGCATCAAAAGCAAAGCACCTTTTGGCCGTAGGATGATGACGACGAGTAGCTGCTCCTCCTCCTTCTTCTTCTTCTTCTCTCTCTTCTCCGACTTTCTTGTTGGAATGTCTGAAGTATGTTGATGCAAATGATGACATCATCCATGTTGCATCATGGGATGATGTCATCCATCAAGTTGTAAAAAGTCAACATGACTTTTAGATATTTTGTAAATATCTTTGTAAATAGTTGTTGGCTCCTTTTTGCCTTCTTTTCTCCTCTTCTTCTATAAATACCCCAACACTTGTTGTGTTGATGGAGGGATGAATATCTTTCAGATGAGAAATAGGAGTAAGGAGAAAAGACTTTGAGCTTTTTGTAACAGAACAAATTAGTAATACAATATTTGGACTTTGTGCTGAATACCTGTGTTATATACATTAGATCTTTCTTATGTTAGATCTGTGTATTTATTCTGTTGGATCTGCTTCTATTTTATTGTCATTTATTTATCATCAGTATTGCTTTGTTTATTTATGCAAGTAGGTTTGGCTCTGTTTACTACCAACCCAAAAACATAAATCTTCTGACCTTTCTGCTTTGGAATTCATTTCTTTTCTCCCTTCGGACCTGTTCCTTCTTCCTCCTCTCTTTCATTCCTTTCTCTTCGCAGCCGGAAATAAACCTACTGGGATGAGATCCCAAACCCCCGAAGGGAGAATCTTGTGAGACTTGCATAGATTCCTGCTGGTAGAATAGCAATAAACCTGATTTCGCCATTGCTAACTCAAAGAGGGGCTATGCCCCGCACACCGTTGGCTCGCTTATCCATAGATCCGCCAAGCGATGATTTTCGGACCAACATAATGTGATAAAGTGATAAGTCAATAGTGACACAATGTTTGGTACCAAGCCTATCAATCGAATGAAGTAATTCCTAGGTTTGTTTCAAAAAGGTAGTTGGTGTTATAAGATAATTAACAAGATGTCCCTACTTATGTCGAGTTCAAAGATATGAAAAAGGTGTAAGTAATAACAAGAAGTTAATGTGACCTCCTAACAAGGTATACTAGAAGCAAGCCCAAATTCAATTAATACCTATATCCCAAAAAGTGCTAGTTATGATTGTGAGTGACACAACAATGTCACCAAGATATGTTAACCAAACTTTGTGAAAAGGAAGGTATTGATATAACAAACACAAGTAAGAATACTAACACCTTTCAAAGACAAGGTAGTAATGGAATCAAAGTTAAAATCTTATAAGATAACTAAGAATTGTTAAAATGTGTATAGTGTAACCTTTACAATGCAGATATTTAGGTCAAGTTTACAAGAAACAAGACGTAAATACCAAAATTGTAGTGATACGATATAAAAAAGGTAACCTTTCAAGGAAGTTCAAGACAATGAACCAAGCCTAACTATGATGACGATCCTGACTTGGGTATCAAGATCACAAAGGCTACCAATGATATGAATATGTCTCACACACTTTAGATGTTTAACTTACCTAGCCATAAACATGGATGGGCGTAAATAGACAAAAAAGTGGTAGAAACAATCAATTGATAACACAAAGGTAGTCACTCTTCTTTTGATCAACAAAGTGTCAAAAGAAAGTGAAGGAAGTAGATCAAAATGGGGGTGAAAATGTTGGCTTTACTTCGGAAGAGTTTTGCCTCGCCTTAAGGCAAGTGAAAAACTAAGAAAAGTAATGCTTCCCATGTTTCATGATGAATGATGGCTCACAACTCAAAACTATTTTGAAATGGTCAAAGTGGGCTCCTGGCCAAAGATAATCTTCCTAGGTGGTTCTCTCAACTAGGTGTTACAAAGTTGTCTTAAGTGAGCTCGATTTACCCAAAAAGTTGCAATGACTAATTTGGGAGTATCTCAACTTTACTTTACCCCCTTCAAGTCTAGTGGGAAATAAGTGCATCCACGTGTACTCTCACTGGGGTCACCATACAAACAACCAGTAACGCTAACTCACAAGGAAAAACTAGTCAAGTAGGTTGTGCAGAGCACTTCCCATTTCGTCCATAAGGTTCCCTCTTGCATGGACTACTTTGGGGTTCCTAGGACCACCCCCATTGTTGTAGCTTCGAGACTTATGTCAATAGAGTTATGTCCTAGTTTTAAGTAGATAGGACGTACCCTTATCTCGAACCCCGAAATATAATGTTTTGAATGTGGTTTTATTTTTATCTTGTTTAATTTGATGTGGTTTGCTTGAACACCTTTTGGCAACCTATACGGAAACTATATTAGCAGTTTGATTTTGTTTCAACTCCACCTTTCTTTGACAAACATGTGTTTGGTTGTGCACAACGGGTTAGTAATTTTTCATAAAGAAAATAAACATCATTTCGATTCTCAAGATCGTCCAAGGATGCAAGAGAAAAGCTTACGTGACGTTTTTTAGAATCAAAGAAATTATACAATGGAAAAAATTAATTTAAACACACCATTTTAACTCATTTCTACTCAATTAGAACATTTTGAACATTTTAAAAGTGCCAAAAGACCTCAAAATTGTTTTTGATTCCCAAGATCACCCCAAAGGATGCGAGGGAAGAGCATACGTGATCTTACACTTACGAGCAAGCATGCAAAGTCTATCTAATCTAGCAAAAGCATGTAAACATACCTTGCAGAAGTAAACATTAGTCAGATTAAACATGTAAAGAAGTTAGCACTTTAGCATAAAAATTTTGAGAAAATAAAAACGTGCAGGCCAATTCAAATCGAAGCACCTACGCGTAGGTTGAGGTATGCACATGCGGGTTATGGTGTTTGCATCCCTCTCGTGTTTTTAGATAAAACAGTTGCACTGCGCCATCCAAGAGGTGTGTTGGTTAGATATTTTGTCGACTCCAAATATGAGGTTTAACCACAATACATGGGATTCAATCCCTCCTCAAAGATAGGTGAGGTAGCCTATTTATTACTAATCTAAAACACAATAGAAATAATATTTACAATATCCACACTATTCTAATAATTGGGGTTGGGATACAATCCCAAATCCATATCAACACGAGATGGAGATGTTAAAACTTTAGAAATGGAATGGATTAGAAAGGAAACTATTAAATATGAAACAGAGAGGAAAAAGGATGAAAGGAATGTATTTTTCTTTCAAGCAAACATAGATAAAGAAATACTTATACGAGTTTTAGATAATGAATGTAATATTTGAAATGATTAAAATAATCAAGAACACTAAACAAAGAATAGCTTAAGATCTTGGACGTAAGAACAATCTCTCAAGATAGATGAATCCCACAACACAAAGTTTGCAAAATAACACTGTTTCTATTCCTCAATGATTAAAAAGAAAATACAAAGTTTTTCTTCTTCTTCACAATAGCTCTTAATATTCTAAAAATTTCTCTCCCTTTTGGAATGCATAAGCATCCCTTATTTATAATAGAGAGAGCAGAGAGAAAATAGGATAAATCCTAGAAAATAGTCATTTAACGAGAGTCCTATTTTGCTTGACTCTCACGCAGGAGAACAAGTCAAAATTTGCTTCCTATGTGATGAAACGAAAATGAAAAAGACATGACAATTTCTTGATAGAAATGACATGAAACATTATGCTTATTCTGCTTCGTCATCCTTGTCTTCCTCTAGTGAAGCCTACTTGTCACGAAATTCTTGGAACTTCCAGATTATGCATATCAAACTTCATCTAGTGCACTAGAAAATCACTTAGAACCTCACAAGTTTCATGAGTGTCATTTGCGTTGCCATAAAGTTTCTTCAATCTCTTGTTGAGTTTCCTTAGTGATTCCAAAAAATTATCAATCCTTATGAACTTATCAATGGTTGTATCTGCAGGTGGAGGAAGGTTTACTTGTGGAGTAGTGATGAGTGCAAGTGTGGTGACTATGGGGATAGATTTAGGGAATGAAGGTGCAGAAGGAGGAGGCATTTCTATGGCCATCTTAGGTCCAAGCAGAGAGAGGTGAGAGGTCAGAGAAAATGCTGGCCATGGCTGATGAGAGTGGCGTAGAAATATGAGATGAGGAAGATTGGGAGAGAGGAGGTAAAGATTCTAGAGTCAAAGCTTGAGAAGCAAGAGAGAGACTTACTTCTGATGAGCAATCATCGAAAGGAGAAACAAGAGGTTGACCAACCTCATCTTCTGAAGGAAGTTTTCCTTGTTCTGGTGGAGGAGGTGAATCTAGTACCTCAACTATTTGTGAAGGAGTGGTAGATGATTCGGCTCCTTACTTTTCTCCCCTTCTGACAAACTTAAATTTAATCTACCTCTTGGTAGGGATTTTATCCTCTTTCATATCTCCTTTAGAGGGTCCCACTTCTAAAGTAGTTATTTTTAAAAATATCTTTTCCTTATACCTCATTCCCTAAGAAATGAGTCATGCCTTAGTATAAACAAGAGTCCGAGTGGCTCTTTTTAGCGATAGAATCTTTTTTTTTCAGCAATGCATCAATCAATGATGGGAATCGAGTTGGTCTCAATTTGACTGCTCGTAGCTAGTGTCTAGAACACTTTCATTGTCTGTGGTGCCTTCAAGGATATCAGCAAGATCTAACATATGAATTTCTTCAAGCGTCAGTCTGTTGTTGTCTTTTCTTTAGATGGAAACTTCATCCTAAAGATAAACCCGGATATCTTCCACATTGGGCACATGCAGTACAAGGTTCCATATGACTTGAGGACTCCTCTGATGTCGAATCCCTCCTTGAGCTTCATATGTTTCTTAAATTTGTCCTAAAGCTGGTGCACCACGTTGTTGGCCTTAACCATGGTAGAGCATGTGTACCTTCCAATGTAAATAGGAAAGGAGACGATGGCTTTGTGCCTACTTTGTTAGAATTTGTGAAAATCCAACAATTTTTTGGCTAACTCCATGAGGATCAATTTGTCACCCGGGAACCTAGGCAAAAGAAAGGGTTACCATAGAACCTCACCACCCAAAGATAAGTAAACTTCTTGAATTGCAAGAAAATGCAACCCCATTTTGACACTTCAGCCCATGCTTCGTCAGAAACCCTTCTCTTCCTCAGATCAGGATCCAACCTGTAAATTTTTTCATAGAAGAAGGCATCGTTCACTCTTCTATATTGGTCTTCAGACCCTTTTATTATCAGCTGAGGGAAGTATCGATATATGTGTTCCATTGCTCAATTTCCCTTTGCATCTAGCCTGGGTAGTTCCTCATTCTGTTGCTGCATAGGTGACATATGACATCATGTAGAACTTGTTGGTAGACAAGACTGTTTTCATTTGGGAGTCTATTTCGTCACTTATTAGGCTACCCCAATCAATCCCTTGGTCATTCTTCTTTATGATGACCATGAACTGGTACATCCATCCTTGGAATTCCTTTGACTCTGGGAGCCCAAATAACCGGCTCAGCAGGGTGATGATATCACTGACTTCAAGAATAAAATCACTTCTAGGGACCGACTTAGGAAACCTAGAAATAGTCTGGCTTAGCTTTGATCAAGAACTTCTTGTTTACGTGTTTGATGCAATCTTCCTGATCTTTTTCCCATGCATTTTGTCCTAATTTAAGGTATAAATCAACATACTCCACAAATTTAGGCAACCTTAGGAGTTGATTGAAATAACCTCCATCTAATTTCACCATAGACTCTCTTTCTTGATTTCTCACTAAGCAGGAGGCTGAGTCATAGTGGGAAGCGCAAGCCAGGATGAATTCAAGGCATTGAGCTGATTTTGGGAATCCCTTTGTGAGAGGGAGATCACCGCTTGCTATTGACTTCATCTAAGAATTCTAAGAATAATCCTCAATTCTCTTCGGAAGTCCTCCATATCTATATTACCAAGCTCTATATCCCAAATTTCATAATTTCGATTATGTAGGAGGAAGACTACATCTTTCGATACTTATTCTTCATCTTTCTTGACTTAATATTAGATTGGCCAGGGTCCAACATGAGGAGTCTTGAAGAATAAATTCCTTGATAATTTATGGAAGAGCAATCAGCTTGAAATCTTGTTGAACATGTGCACAAACCCGCCACACTGTTCAGATTTTGAAACTTGCAAAACACCTTCGGAAACCCAACAAACCAAGTGTATGTCGGTTAGGACTTGTTCAAGACTAATGAAAACTCCGACACATTAGAGAAATGAGGAGGTGTCGGAAAAGTGGGAAAACCTGACACACACGGCGGAACCTAGAGGATGTCGAGTGGGTAGAAATACCTAACACACTATGGATCTGGACGGATGTTGAGCACATGGAAAAACCCGACACAAGGTGGAAAGAGAAAGATGTTAAACATTCCAGTAAAACCCGAAACAAGTATATCGGGTTTCGACATGTCAGAACATGAAAAATTTCCACCCCATGATTACTTAGGAATTTTTAGAATCATCTTGAAATCCACAAGTTACAACCTATGAAAAACAAGTAAATAACCTAGGGGTAACTTTCAAATAAGAGCCCTCATGGAAAAAGACAAGAAATAAGGAAAATAACCCCAAAACCCTAATGCAAGAAAGACGAAGGAAAAGAAATGAGAACCCCAAGAAAAACACTTCATAAATA
Organism: Taxus wallichiana var. yunnanensis; assembly: GCA_018340775.1. Taxonomy (NCBI): domain Eukaryota; kingdom Viridiplantae; phylum Streptophyta; class Pinopsida; order Cupressales; family Taxaceae; genus Taxus; species Taxus wallichiana. Next base: position 999,739,400 of record CM031237.1, on the reverse strand, counting down.
ACCCAAAAGGATTTTAAAAAGAAAGAAGAGAAGAATACCTTTGACTAGATTGAAAAATGATCAAATCTGGTTGGAGAAATCAATTGGGAAGCTTGGTCGGGTTTGGTGGTAGAGGAAGCATCAACAAAAATCCAACGCAGCAAAAATGAATGGTAACAAATGACATGGAAAAAGCTAACTATTAATAATAACCTAGCATTAATTACACCTCACTTAACACGTGTGCCAACCGCGTAAAGCTAGACATTAATGACATGTCATCATACTTGGAGCATCTGAAAACTCAATACATAGGATTTGATTCAATTTAGGTTTCAGAAACATGAGACATGATGCATGATTTGTTTAGATGCTTCTAAGTCCCGAAATCCCGACACAAAGGCTTCATTCGGGTTTGGGTTTTGGGAAACAAATGACATGAAACATGCATTTGGCAAAGCATGTTCCGATGCTTAGAAGTTTTAAAACCCAACATAAAGGACTTATATAATTGGGTTTCAGGTGAAACATGAGACATATAACATGCAAGAAACATGTTTTCATGTAATGAAAACTTGAAAACCCAAAAATCTCTTTCAAAGGGAATTTTTAAGAGATTTTTCCAAAATTTTCCTATGGTTATCTCATTTTTAGCTGGAATCACTAAAACAAGATAACAACTGGCTCTAGTTGGGGACTTTCTTTGAGACATCAAAGGAAGAGAAATCATGTATCAAAAATATTTATCCATTGGGCTATGGAGTTGGGAAAAGAAAACCAAAAAAAACAAACAAACAAACAAACAAATAAAGCAAACACACAACATAAAATAAATTATAATATAGTGCAAGAGAGAATCTTGCATTACTGATGGAACAACTTCAGATGTTGACCACTGAAAGGTAGAGGGAGAAACTCTCCATCAAGATATGATAGATGAAGCTATTTTCATCGTTCAGCTGATGGATTTTGAAAGGACCTTTCCATAAAGAATCGAACTTGCCATGCATCCCTTTCTGTTCCCTTCTCTTATCCCAGAGAAGTACTAGATCTCTAATCTGGAAATTACATTGCTTTGATTTTTTGTCAAATATATTTTTGACTTTTCTCTAATGATCTGCAATGCAATCCACCACCTTTCTCCATTCTTCTTCTAGCCTGGCTAGGTACATTATCCTTTTCTCAATGGAACTTTGAAAAGTTTCATCCTCAATTGCTTTAGCCAATCGTAAGGCTGGCAATTCTATAGAGATAGGAATCTCAACATCAATTCCATACAAAACTTGGAATGGAGACATTCCAATAGCTTATTTAGGAGTAATCTGATCTACCCATAATGCATCATACAACACTTTGTGCCATGTCCTCTGATTCTCATCGACCAGCTTTCTGATTATGGTCACCAGGTTTTTGTTGCTCGATTTAGCCTGACCATTGCCTTGGGGGTAATAATCGGATGAATGAGCCAATGTGATCCCAAATCCATAGAAAAATTCTATCAACTCATGTGATGAGAAATTGGAATCATTGTCAGCAAAAATCTTGTGAGGTATGCCGAATCTAACAATTATATTCTCCTTGAGAAAGTTGCACATAGCTTCGAGAGGTTGCCTGCTTGATTGGCACAACTTCCACCCACTTGGTGAAATAGTCTATGGTGGTGAGCACATAATTATGAATGACACTGGAGGTAGGATTCAATACTCTAATGAAGTCAATTCCCCATTGGTGAAAAGGTTCTTCAATTATCATAGGCTTCAAGGGAAGAGCTGCCAGCTTAGGACAACCAACGAAATGTTGACAAGCTTCACACTTAGCCACCCATTCTACTGAATCTCAAAAGAGAGTAGGCCAATAGTACCTGGCCCATAAGATCTTATAAGCCATCACAGAGGAAGATAAATTTCCTCCGCATGCTAGATTGTGGAAGGATTCTAGCAACCTTATCTGCTGAGACTTATCAACACAACGTAGGAATACACCATCAATACCCTTCTTGTATATACCATTATCCCAAAGAATGTATCTTGTGGACCTTAATTTAACTGTCCTCTTTTATTTTTGGCTTAAATGTGGGGGACATTTACCGTAAGTTAAAAATAAAGTGATATTTGCATACCATTCATCAAGTTGTGCTTACAAAAAGCACCATGGGCAGTTCTGAAGAAGTATCTTTAGTCTCCTCACATTCTATCTCAGAATTGTTTTCTGCGATCAATTGGCACATGCCTCTTCCTCGTACCAACTTGGTAGGTCTGATGTCCAAGTCATATTCTTGGACTTTGGCTATCCAGTTACCCCATTGACTACCCAACTCTTGTTGAGTCAAAATGGACTTAACTACAGTATCAGGAACAAGAACGAGAGTGTGAGAACTCAACACATAATACCTGAAATGCTTCACTGCTCTCACCACTACATAAGCATGCTTTTCAATTTGTGACATCTTCAATTCATGTTCCTTTAGTGGGAAGCTCATGAAAGCAATGGGAGCTTTGATTCCTTCTTCATTCTCCTGCATCAGGATGGCTAATACTGTATGTGCGGAAGTGTAGCTGTACATGATGAAATCCTTCTTGAAGTCTGGGCATACCAGAATAGGAGCATGAGAAATTTCTCTTTTGAATTCTTCAAAAGCAAGCTTCCCTTCAATGCTCCATCGAAATGGATTTTTACCTTTCATCATCCCAAGGATATCCTTGGTTTTATTGGCAAAGTCAGGTACAAATCTTCTTAGGAAATTGACCTTTCCAAAAAAGGAATGCACCCCAGTTTTGCTTATAGGAAGAGTAAGGCTTTGGATGGATTTCACCGCCTCCGGTCGATCTTTGTTCCTTCTTTAGTCACGATATGACCCAGAAACTTGCCTTCCATTACTCGAACATGGATTTTTAGGATTTAATGAAATGCCATGACACCTGCACCTTAAGAGTACTGCTCCAGTGATCATAATGATCACTTCGCTTCTTAGAGAAGACCGTCAAGTCATCCAAATATACAACTATGAATTTTCCCATAAAATATCTAAAAGCTAAGTCCATAGCTCTTTGAAACGTGGCTCTAGTGTTAATCAAACCAAAAGGCATCCTCTTGTAAGAAAAGGTCCCCCATGGGGTGGTGAATGTTCTTTTATGTTGATCCTCGCGTGGCTACCTCAACCTAATTATACCCCAAAAATCCATCAAGCATGGATAACATTTCTGATCTAGTGACAGTCTACAATACTTGATCCATGATAGGAAATGGGTAATTGTCTTTCAATGAAGATTGATTAAGGTTCTGGAAGTCAACACAAATCAATCTCACCATTCTTCTTTTTGACAGGGACAATGTTAGCAACCCAGGTAGAATGATGGATTGGGAAGATAATCCTTGCATCTAACATCTTTTGAATTTCTGCAAGAATAGTCCCTGAGATCTTTGGATTATAATGCCTTTGCTTCTACCTGTAGGGTTTGACATCAGGTTTCAAAGGGATGCTATGTTGCACATCCTTGGGCTTGAAAGACTTCAGATCTCGCATAGGACCATGCCGAAATGTCCTTATATCTCTTCAAGAGTGTAGTGAATCTTCCTTTCTCCTCAGAAGAATAGATTTTTCTGATGTTTACCATTCATGGTTGGTTAGAAGATTCAAGATTAACTTGATCTACCTATGATGAGGAAGTACCTTCAGCTTGCCTTTTATCCTGAATAAAACGGTCATGTTTGTCAAACAGACCTTCGAGAGAAACCAATCCCTTCGGAATCTTATTACCTTTGAGCTAGATGGATTCACCATCAATCTCTTGATATGAATTCGAGATGGAATCATGAAAAGCTGATTCTGATCCTTTAAAATAGAGCTCGCTAAAATTATCAGCTTTCTCAAGAAAAGACAATACCTATTGATCATCATTGAACACTTGCCAATGTGTTGAATTATCTGAGACACTTGGACGATACATAATATCAATGGTATACATGTCATGTTTAAAATTTGGGTGAGGAAGGAGAAGAGATGCAGACACCACTAACGAATCAGCTTTATCGTTGTAATCTCTCAGATCGCCTTAATGGAAAAAGAATCAAAGCATTTTATGTTGTCCCACACCTTGTTCCTGTAATGCCTTAGGTGATCATTTTTTACCTAATAGATCCCCTTTACTTGATTTACAATCAACTCAACATCTCCCTACACTTTAAGATTTTAGATTCCCTTTTTCCTTGCCATTTCTAATCCCAATAATAGAGCTTTGTATTTGGTCATGTTATTAGTATTGTCAAACTGTAGCTTGAAGGTGAAGGGAAAGATCTCAAAATCTAGAGATATAAGAACCACACCAGCTCCTGATCCAGTAGTTGAACAGCTCCTGTCAAACTCGAGGGTCCAAATAGCATTAGGATATTCTTCCTTGATTTCTATAGAAGGCACCTCCGATGTCATGAAATAATTTCCCAAGCCTGCATCTTCGAAGAGAATTTGAGCCTTGGGATCATCTGATTTAGTAACCAGGTACTTCACTTGTGCTTCAGGGTGGAGGACACGAGGAACTCCATTTACTGGAATTTTAGCTTTGGTCCAGTCCATATTGATTTCTCCTCCGACATCTTTGCAAAAACTCTTCCTAAGAGAATACCATAAGCAGCTGGGATATCAGCAACCAAGATAGTCATTTTTACTCTTTTTTAGGGAATGTGACAAATACAAACTGTGCATCCTTGATTTGACCAATCAAAGGGATTTGCTTGGTTTCCATGGAGTAACACCATGCATAATATTTAATCAAGGTAAGTCCAAGGGCATGGGCTAATTTTTTGGGCATCACGTTATCAGAGGCTCCTAAGTCAATTATGCAATTGCTAAGTTTAAACCCATTTATAAGTAAGGACAAATAAAACAGTTCAATCTTTCAAGAAGCAACATAGGTCATATTATTCAAAGGTAAAGGATGAGTGGGATTAGGCAACGTGCCTTTTGAGGATGAAGGGATAACAGCCTTGCTTCTAATGAATTTGGCAAGTTTCTCAAATTGCTCAGGATTTGACCGAGATACTCAACTTCGACATTTGGATTTTAGTTTTCTTTGCATGATCGATAATGTCGAAAGCGATATATGAAGGAATGATGGTGGGATCAGTTCTGGTTATACTAGTCTAAGCTAAGGCACTGGTCTTGGGGGTAGGAGAAAGAGAGTTAGAAAAAGAAGTTACCTTTTTAGTTGTCTCTTTTTAGTTTACACTGAGATAGGAGAGCCTCTTTTAGCCATAACCACGGAGCTTCATTACCATTCTCCTTAAATCCTTCAACCAGATTTTTGGGGTTCTGAGATTGAGCTCGAGTGAAGACCGCAAATTATCGACCATCATGTTTGCATTGGTATTCCTTGTATTCCAAGTACCTAATGCTGGAGTCATCAGCTGAATCATCAAAAGACTCATCAACATATCCTGAAGCTTCAAAAGCTTTGTGAGAATCTTGATCTTCTAGTTCTTCATCTTCCTCAACTATTTCCACTATTGCATTAACAAGAGGAGCTTGATGGCTAGCCTTGTTGGAGCAGCAGTCAACCGATTCCTATCTCTTACGGGAGCGCCATTGGTATTGTTGAAATTCCATCTAGGAATATCCCGATAAGGAATGTTGGTCACCTATTGAGACATCTTCTTCTTTAAAGTGATCAAGTCATTGGCCATCTTCTGAATCATAGGGTCAGTAGTACTTTGAGAAGAACTCTAATTTTTAGGCTTAGATGACTCTCTTCTAATCTTCCCTACGTAATGAGATCATCTTCTATTTTAGTGGTTATAGCTTGAGCAGTAGCCAAATCAGGGATAACAGATCTTCTTAATAAGAAGCTCACATCAGGGGGCTGAGCATTGATGAAGAAACACTTTTGATTCTCAAGAGTGGGAATGGCTAGCACTAGAATCTTCTGAATCAGCTTTGTTGAATTTTTCCACGAAGTCCCACATAGGCTCATGAGACTCCTTCATATGTGTAAGTTGTGCTAACAAATCATGAGAATATTCAGCTGGTTTGAACCTTACTTCGAATACAGATCTCATGGTAGCCCAGTTGGTAATGCATGCATTTGGAAGATGGTAGAACCATTCTACTGCCACACCCTACAATGTCTCAACGAAGAGTTGAACAGAGACATCTTCATGAGCCACCCCGAGGACACCACATGCGACAAAGAATGAAGCGATGTGTTCATCAGGGTGCTGCTTCCCATCACCATTGAACTTAGGAATATTCTTACGAGATCCATGTGGTAGATCATGTAATGGCGGAGTTAGGGAAAGAGGACCAATAGCCACACCCCAAGGAACAGGTTGTGTTTCCATTCTTCTGAATGAAGTGAGAACAAGAATCGAGTATCGATAGGAATAATTCCTGTAGGTGTAGAAGCTTCTTGTTCTTGAGGAACCCAAGTTCTTTGGATAGGAGAAGAACTTCTTTACTCGGCTAGATGCAACACTATTGGGGGAAAGTCTAAAATTGTGTTGTTGAAGCAGATCAAAGAACGGATCAGTTTCACCCCTAGCTCAGCTTGACCGAGTGAAGATTTTTCTAGCCATCTTGAACCGGAAAATGGATCTACCAAAAATAAGGAAAATACGGAGTCTCCAGACACCAATAGGATAAGATTTAGTCTTATCAATCTGTATTCCCTAGTGGAGTTGCCAAAAATGTTGGTTGGATATTTTTTCAAACCAAAATATGAGGTTTAACCATAGTACATGGGATTAAATCCCTCCTCAAAGATAGGTGAGGTAGCCTGTTTATTACTAATCTAAAACATAGCAAAAATAATATATACAATATCCACACTATTCTAACCATTGGGGTTGGGATACAATCCCAAAATCCATATCAACATGAGATGGAGATGTTACAACTTTAGAAATGGAATGGGTTAGAAAGGAAACTATTAAAGATGAAACAAAGTAGAAAGGGAATGAGAGGAACGTATTTTCTTTCAAGCAAACACAGATCAAGAAATACTTATACGAGTTTTAGATAATGAGTGTAATATTTGAAATGATTAAAATAATCAAGAACACTAAACAAATAATAGCTTAAGATCTTGGACGTAAGAAAAATATCTCAAGATAGATGAATCCCACAACACAAAGTTTGCAAAATAACACTTGTTTCTATTCCTCAATGATTAAAAAGAAAATACAAAGTTTTTCTTCTTCTTCACAATAGCTCTTAATATTCTAAAAATTTTCTCCCCTTTTGGAATGCATAAGCATCCCTTATTTATAATAGAGAGAGTAGAGAGAAAATAGGATAAATCCTAGAAAATAGTTATTTAACAAGAGTCCTATTTTGCTTGACTCTCACGTAGGAGAACAAGTCAAATTTTTCTTCCTATGTGACGAAACAAAAATGAAAAAGACATGACAATTTTATTGATAGAAATGACATGAAACATTATGCTTATTCTACTTCATCATCCTTGTCTTCCTCCAGCAAAGCTTGCTTGTCATGAAATTCTTGGAACTTCGGATTATGCCCTATATCTCAGCTTCATCTGGTGCACTAGAATAATCACTTAGAACCTCACAAGTTTCTTGAGTGTCACTTGCATTGCCAGGAAGTTTCTTTAATCTCTTGTTGAGTTTCCTTAGTGATTCCAAAATATTCTCGATCCTTACGAACTTATCAATGGTTTTATTTGCAGGTGGAGGAAGGTTTACTTGTGGAGTAGTGATGAGTGCAAGTGTGGTGACTATAGGGATAGATTTAGGGAATGAAGGTGTAGAAGGAGGAGGCATTTCTAGGGCCATCTTAGGTCCAATGTAAAGAGGTGAGAAGTTGGGGAAAATGCTATCCATGCCTCGATGAGAGTGGCGTAGAAATATGAGATGAGGAAGATTGGGAGAGAGGAGGTAAAGATTCTAGAGTCAAATCTTGAGAAGCAAGAGAGAGACTTACTTCTGATGAGCAATCATCAAAAGGAGAAACGAGAGGTTGACCAACCTCATCTTTCAAGGAATTTTTCCTTGTTCTAGTGGAGGAGGTGAATCTAGTACCTCAACTGTTTGTGAAGGAGTGGCAGATGATTTGGCTCCTTGCTTTTCTCCCCTTCTGACAAACTTAAATTTAATCTACCTCTTGGTAGGGATTTTATCCTCTTCCCTCTCTCCCTTAGAGGGTCCCGCTTCTAAAGTAGCTATTTTTGAAAATCTCTTTTCCTTATAACTCATTCCCCAAGAAATGAGCCATGCCTTAGTACAAACAAGAGTCTGAGAGGCTCTTTCAGTGATAGAAGCTTTTTCAGCAATAGACCAATCAATGTCTAGGAATTCGAGTTGGTCTCCTTCTGGCTGTTCGTACCTAGTGTCAAAAAAATTTCACTATCCGTGGTGCCTTGGGGATATCAGCCTAGATCTAACATCTGAATTCCTTGAAGCATTAGTCTGTTGTTTTCTTTTCTTCGGATGACAACTTCATCCCGAAGATCAACCCAAATATCTTCCACATTGGGCACATGTAGGTACAAGGTTCCATATGACTTGAGGACTCCTCTGATGTTGAATCCCTCCCTGAGCTTCATATGTTTCTTCAATTTTTCCTAAAGCTTGTGCACCATGTTCTTGGCCTTAACCATGGTAGAGCATGTGTACCTTCCAATGGAAATAGGGAAGGAGACGGTGGCTTTGTTCTGCTTTGTTGGAATTTGTGAAAATCCAACAATTGTCTAGCTAACTCCATGAGGATCAATTTGTCACCTGGGAACCTGGGAAAATGGAAAGGGTTACCCTAGAACCTCACCACCTGAAGATAAGTAAACTTCTTGAATTGCAAGAAAATGCAACCCCATTTTGACACTTCATCCCATGCTTTGTTAGAAACCCTTCTCTTCCTCAGATCAGGATCCAACCTGTAAATGTTTTCATAGAAGAAGGCATCGTTCACTCTTCTATATTGGTCTTCAGACCCTTTTATTGTCAGTTGAGGGAGGTATCGATATATGTGTTCCGTTGCTCAATTTACCTTTGCATCTAGCCCTAAGTAGTTCCTCATTCCTACTACTGCATAGGTGACATATGACATCATGTAGAACTTGCCATTAGACAAGACTGTTTTCATTTGGGAGTTTATTTCATCACTTATTAGGCTACCCCAATCAATCCCTTGGTCATTCTTCTTTATGATGACCATGAACTGGTACATCCATCCTTGGAATTCCTTTGACTCTAAGAGCGCAAATAGCTGGCTTATCAGGGTGATGATATCAATGAATTCAAGAATAAAATCACTTCTAGGGACCAAATTAGGAAACCTAGAAACAACTGGCTTATCTTTGATCAAGAACTTCTTGTTTACGTGTTTGATGCAATCTTCTTGATCTTTTTCCTAGGCCTTTTGTGCTGATTTAAGGTCTAAATTAACATACTCCACAAAGTCGGACAACCTTAGGAGTTGATCAAAATAACCTCCATCTAATTTCACTATAGACTCTCTTGCTTGATTTCTCAATGAGCGGGAGGCTGAGTCATAGTGGGAAGCACAAGCTAGGATGAATTCATCCCGATATGAGAGGGAGACCACCGCCGCTATCGAATTCATCTAAGAATTTTGAGAAGAATCCTCAATTCTCTTCCAGAAGTCCTTTATATCTATATTACTGAGCTCTATGTCCCGAATGTCATAATTGCAGCTTATGTAGGAGGAAGACTCCATCTTCTGATACTTATACTTCATCTTTCCTGACTTAATATTAGATTGGCCGGGTCCAACATGAGGAGTTTTGAAGAAGAAATGCCTTGATGATTTCTAGAATATCAATTGAGCTTGAAAGCTTATTGAACAGGTGCATAGACCCGCCACATTGTTCAGATTTTGAAACTAGAAAAACACCTTCAGAAACCTGACAGATGGAAGTGTATGTTAGAAGTTAGGACTTGTCCAAAGACGATGAAAACTCGACACGGTCTGCGGAAATGAGGAGGTTTCGGACAAGTGGGAAAACCCGACACACATGACAGAACCTAGAGGATGTCGAGCGGGTATAAATACCCGACACATTGTGGATCTGGATGGATGTTGAGCACCTGGAAAAACTTGACACAAGGTGGAAAGAGCAAGATGTTAAACACCCTGCAAAACCCGAAACAAGTATATCGGGTTTCTGACGTGTCAGAACATGAAAAATTTCTGCCCCATGATTACTTAGGAATTTTTAGAATCATCTTGAAATACACAAGTTACAACCTATGAAAAACAAGTAAATAACCTAGGGGTAAATTTCAAACAAGAGCCCTCATGGAAAAAGACAAGAAATAAGGAAAACAACCCCAAAACCCTAATACAATAAAGAAGAAGGAAAATAAATGAAAACCCCAAGAAAACACTTCACAAATAACTCAAAAGGATTTTAAAAAGAAATAAGAGAAGAATACCTTTGACTGGATTGAAAAATGATCAAAAATGGCTTGCGAAATCGATTGGGAAGATCAATCATGTTTGGAGGTAGACGAAGCATCAACGAAAATCTAACGCAGCAAAAATGAACGGTAACAAATGACGTGGAAAAATATGACTATTTATAATAACCTAGCATTAATTACACCTCACTTGACACATGTGCCAACTGCTAAACAACTGGACATTAATGACATGTCATCATGCTTGGAGCATCTAAAAACCTGATACAAAGGATTTGATTCAATTTGGGTTTCAGGAAACATGAGACATGATACATGATTTGTGTAGATGCTTCTAAGTCCTTAAATCCTGAAACAAAGGCTTGATTCAGGTTTTGGGTTTTGGGAAAGAAACGGCATGAAACATGCATTTGGCAAAGCATGTTCTAATGCTTAGAAGTTCAAAAACGACATAAAGGACTTATATAATCGGGTTTCGGGTTTTAGGAAACATGAGACATATAACATGCAAGAAACATGTTTTCATGTAATGAAAACCCAAAAACCCAAAAATATCTTTCAAAGGGAATTTTAAAGAGATTTTTCCAAAATTTTCTATGGTTATCTCATTTTTAGGTGGAATCACTAAAATGAGATATTAAGGTGTTCTGCGCCATGATTATGGTACGTGTGTTATGGCATGTGTGTCGTGGTTTAAGCATGTGCGCCAAGATAGGAAAAAGGTACAGAGCTTAGATAGTGCACCTGCACCACTCGAGAGATGCCTACACCAAGGTTAAGGTTGCATGCTAGGCGTGTGTGCTAGGGTTTAAGTGTGTGCACCGAGACAACAAAAAAGGTATGAAAGCTTAGACGGTGTTCTTGTGCCACCCGATAGATGCCCGCACCAAGGTTAGGGTATGTGCACCAGCCTGATAGGTTTTCATCTTAAGTGAAGGTACAATACAAATAGAGTATCGCATGCCGTAACGTGTGCTTATGCTAGGGTTAGTGTGCCCTGCACCATCCTTGTAGTCAAAATACAGCCAAAGACACCAAAAATCTCACAACACCTCAAATTTTAGTAAGCTAGCTCGAAATTGACAACAACCCATTAGGATGATAGCTCTAAATGAAAACCTACACATATAATACTATGCACATCAAAGGTTAGCCAAAAACAATAGAATTCAAGCTAGAATGTTAAGGGACTAAGGATCCATCCCACCGGGCGTTCCATATGTGTGCATGGTTTTAATTTAGCTAAGTTAAGAAAGTTAGAACTAACACCTAGTAGTCCTACAAAAAGCTAAATTGAAATCAAAACACCATCATGCTAAGAGCTAAACAAGTAACAATCATCAATAACTATGCATTGAAAGCAAAACCTCAAGCTAACATATTAACATTATTACTCTACTCTTTTAGAAAGCTAAATTAATAAAACTAGACCTATGTAGATCCTTTAGCTATCAAAATGAGATTAGTGGTTGCTTGATCCAAGATGATCAAATATGGAGGTTCATCAAGCCATGGCTTATTAGGCCTTTCTTGATTAACTCCATTCATCTTCACAACACTAACTTGATTGTTGGAATGCAAAAGGATGATGATTAGCTCCACTCTAATGGAGAAATTCTCTAAGATGACAAAATGGCTATAGTGTATTTGTTATATGCTCACTTTGGTTTCTCAAAGAATAGGTGTAAGTGTAAAGGTAGGAGGAGGGCTCTTTATATAGCCCAATGGATAGAGGAATCTCTACATCCCTTTGTATGTGGGATAATAGAGATGTTGAGTTAGTTGTGGATAAGGGGGGTTTAGAAAGGGTTGAGTCAACTTTAGGAGAGTTTAATTTTTCCTTTAGTGACTCATGTGGATAAAGGGGGTTTATTAATTAACCAAAGTGATTAATTAATAGGTGTGCAAGCTTATAAAATATTTTTAGAGGAATATTAGCATGATTTAGACTATAGAAGGGAATTAAATCAACTAAATAATGATTTATTGATTTAAGGAAAGGGGCAGCTAATTAATTAATAATAATTACTTAGTCTAGATAGAAGGAAGGTAATTGATGGAAGGTCGTTAATTCGGGTATTTTTTAAATAGAAGACTTAATTAATTAATGTAATGTAATTAATTAATGATGATAGGAGAGAAGATGAGCATTATTGATAATATGTCACCAATTTGCAGGAAAGGAGATAATTAGCACAATTTAATTATTTAAATTGTTCAAAGCTAAATTATAGGTGTCTATAATTATCATCACACATATTTTTCATTTCTTATGCGTTGTACTCACTACCCTATGACACATTTTAGTTCCTCGGTCCATACTCGATTGTCGAGGGTTTACAAATCAAATAGATCTTACATTAGGCATGTATTTATGATTCGACCTTTCATCATGAGAAATTTCTAGGATAGTGACATACGATATAGTCTAAATCATCACTTAGTCTATTCATCTTGTAGTGGTATATGCTCTATACCACATCACCACTCCTCTCTATGCATATTGTAGTGTTATATGCTTTAGGATACATCACCACTCCCTACTATTCATCTTATAGTGATATACACTTTAGGGATAAATCATCACTCATACATCCATTTTTCGTGATATATACTTCAGATATAGGATTCACGCACATCTCTTCTATATGTCGTATCTCATCATCACTATGCATATATACTCATCACAGCGCATTATACACAACATACACTATTCAACCATTTCTTGATAATGCACTCTCATTTACGGTTCATTATTTACCGAGGGGGAAAATAAGTGAACCTCACGCATACATTTCCACTCACTCGGTGGGCACGAGTCTCCTACCATCCATCCATAACATACTTTTGAATATTATGGTTTCTTTTACTCTTACTTTTGTTTTTCTTGATCAATTTATTACACATGCTAGTTCAATTACTTGTATGTCATTTATACATACCACACACACATGCATGTTTACGTATTTTTCTAGTTGTGATCATAGATACGAGATCTATTACATGTAACACAAATTCTCGCATTATACCCTTCCTACACTAGTCACCTGGGAACATCCACATTCATCTCTCATAGGTGTTATTGTTTCATTTTTTACTTAACACTTCAAATTAATTAGTTATACATGCTTTTGACATACACTTTATCTTTCTAACATGCTAATGGGTACTTCATGTGCAACATTTGTTATGCAGGATATTTTCTTCTATGCTTGTTTTTATTTTTGGGATTTTCCTATGTTTGGTGTACACACTTACTTATTTTTGTGACCATGATGGCCTTGTGTGTCTTACGACATCGTGAGTGATGTCCCTTATTTACAACCCACTTTGTATGGCTTACTTATCTTATTACGTGTTGAAATTAATTTTCTTGGTATCTTTTACACTCGTTTGCCTAGCTTACACACTATTTTCTATCTACAAGTTTGTTCATAATACCACTTATCTTTGGCTATCCTTCTTGTTTGTGCATTCCTTGGTTTCTACCAAGAACTTTTGAGGGTACAGATCATGCGATTAGTCCTCTTTTGGGGCCACATTCTCCTATCAAGCAACATCGCATGCTCCCTAAAAGAGGGGGCATAATTTGAGGTTTTACATACGAACACAACACATTTACACTTTGGTTCAATTTAATGTACTTTTTTCCCTTAGCATTTTGGTTTACATATAACAATTGGGTTGGGTCAGACAAGTCTATGAACCTCATACACAAAAAATTTTACAAGACATAGTGTCCTTAGCATTTTAGGAAGCAATTATAGGCTCAAAGAAGGTTATAGTGGGTGTGCCTCCTATACTTCTTCGGCTATTGGTGTGCCGATCACCCAAAAAACCAAGACGTATAAAGATCTCTTCACACACATTTAGGGAATTTTCTACAAGTTGGAGGATATAGGGGAATCCCTCCCTACACTTCTTTTCCTATGGATTTGGAGCGCAAAAAAACCTTGAAAATATAGGATATCCTTCTAAACCATCTTTCTTGACATAGATTAGCCTGCATATGTTCTATTTACACATTTCCATTTACACTTTTCATTTACAAATTTAACATTTACATACATATACATGTGTCTATTACATTACATTTTTATAGATACATACATACATATTTGAATACTTGATTATTTCATCCTTGCAGATCGGACATATGAGAAACAAGAGTCAAATGGGGGCAACAACAATAACAAAAACAATGTCAACAACAACAATATAAAGCATCACACTATAGCACACACATCACATTTTTATGCAAGTACACTACACTATGCAACAACCTCACACATGTGTTCTCCTCCCTAGGTTCACTCTTATCACTTTTTTCACTTTTTCATCTTTGGCTTCTACACTCTATCATCCTTTTGTCATTCTAAGATTTGTGTAGTCCTTCTACATGTTTTCCACTACAATCTTCATTGACATCAAGTACGCATATCTATCTACTTTATGTTATCGATATTTCTTCTCACTAACATAAAGTGGGGAAAATTTAGTCACAAAATAACACACATTATATATTATTTAGTCTCGGTCTCATAATACTATTTAGAAGATTTTGAGTGAAGAAAGTACTAATTAACCCCGATCTTTTAGCCATCTTATTTTATTTTCTTTCATCATTCCCGACCTCTTACACCTGCATGCCCCAACTTTCATAATTTTGCATAATTTTAGCTTTGAAGGGGTTCCCACTTAGATCTTGGGCGCTCATGGGTGCCTTGGTCCCACCAGGCACCCCGATCCTTTCCCACTTTCCCACCACCCTTTTGGGCACTTTCTATCCTTTTTAGCTTCTTATCTTTTTAGTAGTCAACCATTTTAGGGTTAATTACAAAATTAGATCAAGAGAACCCTATATATATAAATTTATGAAACCATATTGAGGGACCAAGCACTATTCACTACTATCATCCACCTAGAGTTGCATCCACTTGGAGATCATTTGCATCCATTAGCTCCATCACAAGGTACAAGGCTAGGTTATATGCATCACACGTCATAGGAGGGAAGTCTATTGTTTTTATGCACACATTATATTACATTTTCTACATCTAATTATTCTTCACTACGTCACAAAGTGCAACTAGCACAAGAACACTTAGGGCACTTAATGCACACACACACCATAACTACATTTGGGTCTAAAATGTAGTGCAACAATCGATTAGTAAGCACACTATTGTGGCAGAGATGAGGTCAATTTTCTTACTTTGTTTTATTATAGGTCTTTCAATCATCTTGGATTATTAGTGACATGTGGAGCAGTGCAAAGAGTCCGACATGACACATAATGAGGGTTTTGGACAACCACTGGACTCGTGAAACTCATTTATGGATCTTTCACATATACCATGATGGCCATTATACGGACTGCAGCCCCTGTAAGCGCCCCAATCCTTCTCTAGGTGTTCTAGTCTAGCTAGATAGCCCGAGTCCATCATTTTCGGGACCTCTACGTAGTCATTCCTACTTTCCATTCCTCCAATCATTTTAGTGACATAGTCTAGATCTAACTTTGAATCAGCCAAGTCTTTTCTCGTACTTATCTTTCATATCGGGGTTTCCTCTTTCATTAGATTAGTTTCTTGGGTTACTTTACCTAGTTATTTACTACATTTACATGTCGTTCTAGATTAGATTAAATACCCCCTTATATACCCATTTTAGCTAATCATTTTGGTGAACTGAGGTATTTCACATTTAAGATCCTCATTTTTTATCTATCATAGGTCAAGTCCCTTTATTTAATTTACTTAGGAGATACCCTAATTGTCAGGTTGTTTTGCAAAAATCCTTAGACACCAAGTATTTTGATGATAATACATCACCAAAAAACTAAGTCTTATGCTCACTTTCTTATTTACCGACCCTAGTGATTCTCCATCTAATCAATGCCTATTACATTCAATTCAATATCTATGTGATTTATTCCAAGAAACATTTACGGCTATGGAATCCATGATCACATCTCTCAAATCTGAAATCCAATAGCTTAGGGATGCTTCTCAGGCTCATGTTTGTTCTCCCTCTACATCTTCTCTTCAATCTATGTCCACTACATGTCATATAGTTGAACCTCAAGTCATGCCATTACCTAAGCCTCTCATATTTGAGCGTAATACTAAGAAACATGACATTCTTACTTGCACTCCTTAGTCATCAATTGATCACTTTGCTACCTACTCATTACTATCCACCTTATCAGCTAACAAAGTATCTGGGACATCCATATTGTAATTATCATTGAATCAATTGACATAATGACAACGATTTCTATTCATTACAACATAGAGTCAAACATCTATAACACAGTGGTTTTATATCATTCACTAAATAACATTATACCGCATGCCCATCTATGAATTCTACACCCACATGGGATCCTAAATTTGTTCCTCTTTTCAAATGTGCCTTCTTCAATTATTCAAGAGCATCCTAAGCAAACACCTACGACATCATCAAGTCAACATAATCAAAAACCTATTCAAACTTAGTTCACAACATCCTCCTACTAAGTCGTATATTCTATTGCAAAGTCAACATATGCATCTTCCTTTAAAAATCGGTGAAACTTGGCCTCCTCTCAAATATAATCTCTAACCAATTTCTTTCATCAAAGAAAATAATCCTCCTACTAGTAGTTATGACACATTACAAATTCCACCACAATTGCATGGTCCTCCTATTACTTTTTCCTACCAACCTCTACTCGCTAAATGTAAACTTTGTCTTTGGTAGGTAGCTAATATTGTCACTCTACCCTCTTGATGACACACTCATATTCTTATGGTTCTTATATGAATTTTGAGGGGTTTATTACAATATAGAACTTGTTTCATCTTACATTAACATATTTATTTATTACATAACCACTCATACATGCATACATTTATAATCATCTATCACTCGTCACACATACCATATGATATCCCATTATTGAATCAATCTTATACTCTCTACTATATTTCATAACCTTCATATATCAATTCTTTATTGGTTGTCACTTTTTCTAACCCTTTAATTCGCAAGCACATTGGCATATCACCCAACATAAACCAGAACTCACCTAAAGCACACAAAGGCATCAAACCCCTCTTTTATGTGAGCTTTGTCAAGAATGTTACCATGAATGGTAGAGTAATGCACAATCGTAAACACATACATCCTATAACAAGAATTAAAAAACTAGACCCAAGCATAGATGAACCATATTATGACTATGAACATCAAAAACAACATGTAGGAATCAGATCTAAACCATGAACACAATAATGAACACAAATATTGAGATCCATAACAATGATATTCAAAACAAACACCATTGTATTAATCCACCATTGTTATAATAGCCAAATACATCATAAGAATCATAAATGGACCAGATACATCAACATAACAACATTCTAACCCTATAATGACTCTGCTCAAGAAGTTTCAACAAAATTCTCTCACATCCCTCTCTCTTCTCCTCATTCTTCCATGCAAATCAATATATATATCATAGAGAAGGGTGGGGAATTTCCCTTCACCACCTATTCATCACTCAAGAGTAGGCTGCATGCCAAATTTCATCATGCCCCACCATACTCAAGTACCCTAAGCATGAAATCTTTCTCCTAATGACAACTAATCCATAACTAACTCTACTTTACAGCTCTTAATCCTATCATGATGATCATATCCTAAAGTAGGATTTTCTTGGGCTGCAAGTATCCATGCTTTATCCTTATCCATAATCAAGCCTGGCCACATCTCCATATGTCCTTCATTACATCTCTAACTTTGGCCCAAAATACGGCTAGGTCCCGAGTCTGTTCTACTTGGGCGTGAACCTTCGCACTCTTCCGGAGTCACTTGGCGCGAGCCTTTACGCCTTGCTAGTGTACGATAAAACCCTTCTCGCCTCAGGTACTTAGTATTTTGAGGGGCTCAACATTACACCACACTAGTTTTATTATCACCCCTAGAATTTCTTCGTGCTTTACATATAAAATTCCATTGATCTAAAAATCGGCTAAGGAAAAAACTTTGTATTTTGAACCAATATAAATTATTAACTAGAGGAGTTCAGGGAACTCCGCATCTATCTCCCCCTTTAACTTCTTCCATGCCTCTAGTTTGGCCATTTCTTTCTCCGGCACTTGCTCCACTATGCTTGGTACATTGCTCGTGTAATTTCTTCAACTTTCCCCTTGAGATCTTCTATGAACACCACTAGCTCCACGCAAACTCCCTCAAACTCATCCATACATTTTGTGATAGAATGTTAGAGCTCACCAATTTGAAATTCCATCTTCTCATGCTTGGTATTTATCTTATCCTTCTATGCTTTGGTGTTAGTTATATCGCAAGGCATGCTTGATCTTATTTTTCAGGACTTTCTCCTATGAGGCCTTTAGGAAGGACTCTTCATCTATGACTTACACATAGGAACATGCTCACATTTTTTACTATTGTTGAAACCCCTATCTGCTAATATATTTTCCTCCTTGAGTTGGGTGAGAAAGTACTCCAACTTAGTAATCTGAGATTCAACAACAATATTTTTTTTTCTTATCCTTCGTGAGCTCCTTTACTATAGGTCCCACACCATCCTTGATGTTCACCAGAAACATCCCTACCAAGTCTTACAAATATTCCATATCATTGTTATATCCCATCTTGGCTTGGCTCACCAGATTGTCGGGAATTGTTTGAAACTTTCTTAACCTAGGCGCTATCTCGGTTATACGCCTCTTTTGTCCAGACCTATTCGCCATTAAAACCATGGTGTAGTATTTCCATTTCCTTTTCCTTCCCCTTTTGATATGTAACCAAATAGTCACACCCGCATCCAAGATTTACCTTATGAATTCTGAGGACATCTTCTACAGTTTTTGTACGCCTACTTATCCGTAAGGTGGCTTGGATCCACCACTTTATAAGTCACCCCTTTATTTTTCTTCAAATGGATGGTCTCGATCACATGATCATTGACCTCAAACTCAAGCTCCTCTACATGACAATGCATATTCCAACTTATCATTTTCTTGGTCCTCATTACACCCCCATTCTAGTCTAAGAACCCCAAGCATGCAACTTCTCCAGAGCAAGGGTACTTTGGAACCAAGCACGCAACACCTTCGTGGGATTATCCAAAAAATACTATGAGGGGACATAGGCATCCATATTTTCCTCACTATCTTATGCTTTGTGCGTTACTTCCTTGGGGTGCTTGATCCTACAACAAACCCTTTATCCTCTTTAATAACAAAGGAGTCTCCTTTATTCTTCTCTCCTGTTTCGATTTTGGATAGGTGAATTTTCTATCGTAGTACTCTTCACATGTTACTCCATTACAGGCATCTTTACCTTTTCACGTGCATCATCTATTGCCTTGGCCTTCTCCTCAAGAATTCTCTTCTCCTCATCCTTGAGCTCTGCTTGGAGTTCCTATTTGAACGTGGTATGATTGTCTTTTGAGCCTGTCTCTGTCACAAAACTAGAGACATCATGTACCTTAGGAGTTTTCTTCTTCAATTATACTTCCTTGGGATGTTTAACTTCTACACGCTTTGGTTGTGAAGCCTTGGTGTTTCCCTCACCGTAACGTACATGCACCCCCACTCTGCTCGACACGAATAATACTTCCTTTTCCTAGAAGTTTCTAATTTCCCCTCACTTCCTTCTTCTTCTTCCCCTTCTTCTTCTGGACCACTTTCATAGGTGGGATCAATGCCTCTCTTGGCCTTGGAAAGGTGGATTATGTAACCTCCACTTCAACTCCCCTTACGTCTTAGGGTGCATCTACATGAAAATTCGGTGGATGAATCCCTTGATAGTGACATTGATATGTGGCTATAGTTCCGGGGAAGTATTTCTCAATACTTTAACATACACCACCCTCGCATCGTACTTGTAGGTCGCATGAAGGGTGTGAACATTAGAGTCCACTTTTTGTCATCAATGGTCAACTTCTACATATATTTCGGGTGATTGATGGCTGAATTAAAATATTTAATAGTGAATGCAAATGGAATTTTTCACCATGGCCCCATTTCTCCATTGTCCATTTTAAATTTTACCAAGATGAAGTGTTGCATGCTTCTGCAAACTTCACTTGGTCCTTGAATGCTTGTTGGCAACTCGGGATGAACACACCACTCATTATCAAAGGCTTCGTGCGAGTCTCTCATACCATTTTTTCATCCGGGTCTTGTAGGTATTTGTGATGGATCCATCACAAGTGAATTGCAAAAATTACACCATAGGAGATGAGTGCGCCGGTGGGTAAAACCACCCTTTCTCATCTATTCCATCGGGGATGCCAATTTCCTAGAATATGATTAATAACAGGATGGACCCCCACGTGATATTTTCTCTAGCTTTGTTCTAAACTTACACTTCCTCAATGATATTATTTGCAATGAATTGTGTGAAGTTATAGTGCACTCATTTTGATACTCTGTACGCAATGTATAATTATCTTCTGTTTATCTTCGTCCACCATTCGATGCACTTAATTCATAGGCCGATAAGTCGGGCATCAAACCTTAATGCAAGATCATATAGATCTGCGCAATGACCGAGCCCTTCCAATAGACACCAAAAATATACACTCTCACTTTATCAATGTTTCAAGCTCATTTACGATAAAAAAACAACCCATTCATGTTATTCCACAATATTAGGTTACCCATTGGTCCCCTTTAATTAAAATAATATAATGTACACACTACCACATTCCTAAGTCTAATTAATTAATTAGTTAATTGAAATAAATAAATATCCTCACACATCACCATGCTAACTTGGAAACATCCACTAGTTTTAACTAAGCAGTTTACTAACCTTCTATAAATAACACTCAACCCTCCTAACTTAACTAGTTATAACTAAAAAAACTTTACAAAAATCCGTCATGCTCATCCTAACTAATTTAGTTTAGTTCAATTCACTCCCACTTATAATCCTAACCACTATTGAGATCATTCAAAATAAATTTCAAAATAGAAGGAAAATCACTCGTTTTGGACACCTAACTAATATTTCCTAAAATCGCCGAAGATTTTCCCAATTCTTGTGCAATCTATATAAGCTTGTTTCTTAACCTCTTTTGGGAGGAGGAATTTTGGTGTTTTGCGAAAATTTTGATCTTCTTCAAATAAACCAGAGATTATTCATCATCAACAAATCTCCATCATCATTACGCTGTTCCAAAATAGTCAATCCGGTCATCGTTTCATCGTCCTGTCGTCATCGTCAAATCATTTTCACTCGATCACCATCCAATTTAATCATTCTTGCAAGGTAATTGTTGTATTTTCATTAGTTTCCATCTCTTTTTATAGGTAACTTTTCTCATATATTAATCGACATGTGTTGTATGATGTGAAAGTTTTTTAAAATAATCATTTAGTTGAGTTTTCATCCCTGTCTTTGTAGTCTGCTAAAATTAACGGTAATCACACTGTGATTGACACGATCCTTGGTGATTCCTACTAAAAAAATTTCTTACACAATTTTACCATAAGCTATCTAACAATTTTGTTTGTTTTGATATCATCTGACATGTTGCACAACATGGTGATTTTAGATGGCATTAGGAGGTAAGAATTACCCTGTTGTTGGCATTGATTCTTTTCCTGTTATTTTTCATCCTTTGTACTGGGAACAATACAATCTGCTTCATGACTTAGAACTTTGTGATATTCAAGCTAGACCCTTTGATTCTCTAGAAGCCCTTTTTACATCCACTCAGTGCACCACAAATCCACATAAGAGTTTTGGAATGCATATTACAAGGTCCAACACATCCAAGAAGACCTTGTCGGCTTGAGCACAACTATGAGGCTAGTTTAGACATACCAGGTAGACTACCACACTACATCAAAATGTGATACCAATAGTTACATCAACGTCATGAAACCGACACCACTATAGCTCACCTCTACGATATGCTAGAAGAAGTGTCTGAATTCTTTGCAGATGATTTCATTTCTGAGCCTGAGTTTTATTTCACTAAGGAGGAAGACCTAGTTGGTTCTGTAGGATCCAATTTATCTAAGAACTTGTACAAAGATCAAGAATCCGATCTTTGTTTCTAAGCTCATTATTATGTTTTCATGTATCTATCCACCTAAATAAATGACAAAAATTACCATATTATCCATTTTGTCATATTGTATTACAACACTATTATCAATAAAACTTGATTGATATCTGTTAAAGGAAATATTTTGGCTTCCGGGGACTAGATTTTGTAGACGACCTTCCCTTTTGTTTTACTAACTCTATTGTGTTTAATTTTTTGGATTTGTAGGATTGCTTGCATGAGACAAAGAAGCCTTTTCATTTTCTTCACGAAGCAAAAACACCATCACACATTCTGTGGGTATCTTAGAAACCCCACCATACTGAGGTTGAGTTAGGTTGTTATCCCCCTTGGGACATCAAACAAACCCAAGGTAAAAACTTGCTCAACATTCGGAACACCTAGTGGGACCATTGTTCCTCCTTTTCTTGTTTTATTTTATCAATAATTGATTCATTGTTTTTCTTTTTCTGTCAATCGTCCTTGATTAGGATAATCACCTATGATTTACCCAATCACCTGTGATTCCTCTATGTAGTTATTCTTTTAATTTCATAACAAGTTTGTTGTTTCTTGTTTTTTGTTTTTTTACTTATGTTAATCTTATTGTAGGGTATTTTTGCTGGGAGTTTTGTCTTCTAGCTTTATTAAATATGTGCTTTGGAAAAATTGCTAAAAATTTAAAAATAAAATAGAAGTGCTCTCACGGTAAGTTCTAAAAACCATCTTATTTGTTGTCCATTTTGCATTCTCACTTGCTTGTTCTCATCAAAATAAAACATTTTATTTTGGGTTTTAAAATGAACCATTTTATACTTCTTGATCATCTAGTTTTAATTAGGGAGGTAAATCATCGCATTCACTGTATTTCCCTCACACACAACCAAATCACTTCAAATCAAAAATGCATTCAAACAATTCCCACCCAATAGGGAAACCAACTTGGTGTTCTAGCTAAGTATAATCTCCTGTCTATCAATATATATTGGCTCAACAACCGACTCCCTTATCACAGTGGGACCGTGAAGTGAGGGGGTAGGCCCCAATATACACGCCCATACCGGTAGCAGTACAAAGTTGGGCCTCACGTAACTTTGGGTATATCGAGGACTCCACCCTTAAACACACTTGAAACCATCCATAGCTTACCATTTCCTAGGACCCTCGTTCACCATCTTACACATTTAAAGTTTTTCCATAATTAATCAAGATTAATATAAAGAAAAAAAAATCTTGCCTTTGCTTATTATTTGTAAATCAGCCCATTTAGTTACTTTTTTTCCTATAAGTTTGTGTGTTTTATTATCATCGTACTTACTCAATAGTAAGTCCGTAACCATATCTTTGAAAATATGTCTACTCCACCCCCTACATTTCAACAACAAATCCCTTATTATCAAACAAACACATCCAATCCATTTTCTGACACCCAACAAACTTGGAATGAATCAGGGATCAACTATAACAACGAAATAGAACAAAAATCTTTTTATTCCCCACATAGATATCATGGTCAGATCCCTCATACACCAGAATCAGAACATCCATTCTCTCCTAGAGCATTTGAAATTCCTTTCCACAATAGGGGAGACCATATCTTTGAGGAAATGATAGACTCAAATCCCATTTCCCTCAATGCTTATTTAACAACGAGGAATTTTCAAATGAAAATGTTCACTCCCCAATCCATTCCACACACTTATAACCCTTCATCTGCTATTGCACAACTCATTGATCAAAACCAGGACCATGTTGTCCTGTAGTTATATCCATACACTTCAAATCATCTTAAAACACCAAAAAATAGTCTACCCCGGATCTCACATGACTCCACTAACCCATTTGATACATCGAATGAACAATACTTCATTAGTCAATCCAAAGTTTCTGAGGTCTCCTTGGTCCCCGTTCATGATCTCCTCATGATTTCATCATAGAATACATCTACTCACCAATCAACATCTTCTCCAATTCCTTCTATAGGATCGACGCCTCCTCTGAGTGGTACCACTCCTTCCTCATCTACTCCCCCAATATCTTCACAAGTAAAAACTTATTCATTAGGTTCATGTGGCCTATACTACTATTCTATCCTCCCGAAAAGTTACTAATCCCATTCATAATATCATTATGTCCATTCCTACGACTACACTATTGTTCAATACCAACGCCATTCCTAGTACACATCTCATTTCACAATACATACCACACCTTCACAACCATTGATTTCCATGCCTAGTCTACACCTCAACAAAAATTCCACAATACGATATCTCAAATCAAATCATTTCACAATAGGCACCATCCTCTTCCACCTCTGCTATGTTCTCCCAAAAAAAAACATCCATGTATTCACAACCACTCACATATGACGATGCCATTACAATATCGGTATATTCAAACCTCGCATGACCTATAGCTTCACAACAAGTTTTCTCATTTCAACAAAACATCCCAACAGAACAACCCTTATCATCAAAACATCCCTAAATAAAACATTCTTTATCCACGAGAATGTACCACAACATAACATTCCTAAATATGGAGTACCTCAACAATACACATCTCAAAAAAATGTTCCACAATACCACATCCCTCAACCGAACAACTCTTATCAACACAACACCTTGTATCAACAAAACATTCCCCACCAACAAAACATTCCTCAAAAGTACTAAGCATACCCACAACATAACCAACCATTGTTTCAACCTGGCTCATCCTCACAAAAACAAATACAAACTGACCCCCTCCAGGCCCTTTTAAGCCGCATATCCAATCTTGAAGCTACTTCATCTTCATTCAAGAAAGTAGTCTCTTATGATCAAATTTGTATCAAACACATTCATCCTTTAATACCGTATAGACCATATCCACCCCACTGGGAAATTTATAAACTTACAAAGTTTTACAACAAAGAAGATCCCCAAAAACACATCTATTCCTTCCATCATGCATGCTATCTAATATCTCATGATCAAGATATGATTTTGAGGACATTTCCCATGTCCCTTGTTGGTCCCACCTTAGACTAGTACAATAACATTCCAAAAAAATCCCTCCTCTTTTTCACAACTGAAAAATTTTCTTAGACCAATTTTCCATCAACATATCCCATAAGGTCACCATCAATGACCTATATTCCATTAGAAAATTTGAGGATGAATCCATCACCGAATTCATCACTTGTCGGAGGGATGTCACCAATCAACTATCCTTTATGCTACCACATCCATAGTTAGTCAAAATATTATGTCATGCATTTGCCAAAAATATTTTGTCCACTTTGTAGATTCAATCATTCCAAACTTTTTATAAGGCTTTTAACATGGCCTGTAAATTGGAATTATGAGATTTAGAGGATAGTTAGGTAAAGCTTCATCCTAAAAACCAAAAGTGGAGTTCCCATCTAAGACAACATCCAACTCAGATAAGTCTAAAACAAGCGCCAACACACGGTCAAGGTCAAGTCTTCTCCCAAAGAAAATATCACTCATGAACACATTCATCAACAACGCAACTATACACCCATAACATAGACTTATAACGTAATTTTTGATAAATTTCTTGCCTCTAACATAATATTACTTCCAACAATTTGACCCATTGACATATTAGTATCAAAATCCATTTGGTATTGGGATAATGATTATTGTAAGTACTATTGGGTCAATGGTCATGACATTGAGAGATATCGTACATTCTACAACATGCTTCAAGATTTGATCAAAAAAGGTGACCTTCACCTAGACAATCCAAATGTACCTCTGAATCAAAATCATGACATATTTAAAAAACATTTTCTAAATCACCCTTTGTCTTTTGATCAACCATAAATGAATGATGTCCATACTATCGATATAATAACAAAAATTGAGCCTATTCCTCGGCTCATCTTGTCAATTAATGAATCAACAACTGGAAAAAATAACACCAAGTAGCTAATGAGCCTAAAATTATGACAGTAAATCCTCCATTTGTTGAAACCTATCCCAAAACTCTTCATGCATCCCCATTTCTTAATGAATTAACCCCTGCCAAATCAACACTAGAATCGATAATCTCAACGTTGTTAAACCACCGGTTAATACCAAAACCATTCCTATACCTTCATCACATGCAAGTAGTGAGCCCATACCCATATTCTCTATTATAGCCATACATGTGCCTACATTTGGGTTTACAAATATAACTATGAAACCTCTTGAAACATTCTTGCACAATCACCTGATGAGGCCATAAATTACCATTATTTTTTCCTTCCAAGTTACCTTTGAAAGTGGATTTAAATGTAATCTAGGAACTTATAGTTTGCTTAAGATAGAATATAGGATATATATATTTTTCATTCTTTATAAATATTTTTTTATCTTTTTTACTAATCCTATTGATTATTTGAGAAAATATGCAAGTCTTATGTATGCAGGACATAAAGGAAAGATAATGTTAGTATTAGGAAAAGTGGAACTAATAATGAAAAAAGAATTTAAACTCAAATCTGATTTCATATTCATATTTCTCTTGAAAAATTATTGAATTTCAATAAAATAATCATCTCAATCCTAGGTCGCATGCAAAAGTTGTAGTTGTTTTAAGTTAGCTCCGGAACTCACAGAGTTAGATCCGGAACTCACAGAGTTAGTTTTGGAACTCACAGGTTTAGTTCCAGAACTTGTGTAAATTGAATGAAAGTTATTTCCAGAACTTTCAATTCGTGTAAAAATCATATTTATTTCTGAAACTTACTGATTTAGTTAGGAACTTCGCATAAAAGAAATGACGACTTTAGTTCCAAAACTTACATCAACAGAATAAACATTTTTGAGGGATTGTGAAAAATCACAGAATCCATGGAAAATATGAGAGAGGTTTTTATTTATAACAATATGTTTAACAAAAACCTCATTCATATTTGCTAGAGCTTTTGCCAATGAAGGGAGATCTAACTTTTAGTGAGCTGCAGTTTGAGGAAAAGTGTATCAGACGAGCACTAAAAGTTCCATAAACAGAACAGAGAAAAGTCAAATGAAAAATATGAGAGAGGTTTTGTTCATAGAAATGTGTTTAACAAAAAACTCAGTCATATTTTCTACGAGGTTTTACCAATGAAGAGAGATCTAACTTTTAGTGAGATACGGTCCAGGAAAAGTGTATCGGATGAGCGCTAAAAGTTCCATAAAAAGAAACAAAAAAGTCAAATGGAAAATCTGAGAGAAATTTTTGTTTATATCAATGTGTTTAACAAATAACTCATTCATATTTTCTACGAGGTTTTACGAATGAAGAGAGATCTAACATTTAGTGAGATGTAGTCTAAGGAAACGTGTATCGGATGAGCACTAAAAGTTCCATAAACAAAAATAGAAAATTCAAACGAGAAAATATGAGAGAGTTTTTGTTTATAGAATGTGTTTAACAAAAATCTCATTCAAATTTTCAAAAGGTTTTACCAATGAAGATAAATCTAACTTTTCTTGAACTTGATCACGAGGAAAAAGCGTATCAAACAAAGCGTTAAAAGTTCCACGATCAAAAACAACAAAGTCAAATGGAAAATATAAGAAAGGTATTTGGTCAAAATAATATTTTGAGGAAAATTCTCCTTCCAATAATGTAGAAGAATAAAATCATTGTGATTCTCGTTACTCAAAAGAAAGGAGAAGATTTGGGAGCAAATCTTCCTAAAATAAGCAAGATAATATTTGACTTTAATAATATATCTCTCTCCATATTTTGTGGAGATGGAGATCTTAGTTGTTAGGATTGGAATAAAGAAAAGATTAGATTTTATTTCCTAAACTAAGGAATTGGTTGGATGCATGAATTATAAATGCAACCTTCTACACTAAGATATGTAATTCTTTTCCCCAAGTAATCAAGATCTATTCTTTCTTTCCAATCTTTGGAAGTAAAGTTTTTCTGTAAGTTCTAAATTAAAAGTATGAATTAAATCCTCTTCCAAGGAATGAGCTGACCACTCATTCCAAGGAAGATGGAACAATGTGTTAATGTTTATTTCTTTATTTCTGCAGTTTTCCTTTTGTATAAATTTTTATTTTTTTATGTTATGTAATTTCTTTTGTGAACTTGCAAGTGTTTTTATTCCTGCAAGTGTGATTTCATTTATGCAAGTGTGTTTCAATTTCTGCAAGTGTGCATTAAATTTTTGCATGTGTGCTTTCAATTTATGCAAGTTTGGATTGTGTTTAAGGGAGCTGCTTTCCAAGATCTTCTTCTCTTAATGCATACAGCCTTCGGACACCAACCCAAATTGACATTATTAATGGCGAGGATTGATGACCCTCATCATTTTGGCACCATTTCCGGGGACACGGTATTATTAGGAGATTCAGAGTTCTCTAAAATAATATTCTAGTGACAGTAGAATACCTTTTAGAAATTCTGTGACAGGAAGAATTTGGTAAGTAGTTTCTTTAGACTTTTATTTCTGCAAGTAGATTAAAATTTCATTTCTGCAATTAGGAAGATTAGATTGTAAATATTTATCTCCCCACAAACTAAATCTATGTATAATAAAATGATTGTGATGTTTGATCAAGAAGTATAATGTTATGAACAAATAATTCAGATCTAGAAAGGGTATAATACGATATTGAATCTAGAAGTAGATCCAGTTGATGAAATATCATATGCTATTTTTAATAACCACCACCATTTCCCCTTGTATCAACTAACAACTCGGTGATCTTATTACACATGACCTTAGTCGAAAGCGGCTTATCCGGTTTGTAATAATGAAGTGGTAGCATTTCTAATTAACTCCATCCATATTCAGGGATTTCATTAGAGCCAAAATAAAAACCCACTCATAATAAATCCACCCATCCAAATTAGGTTTTCATCCCATAATAAAATTCAATCCCTGAACTAAATCCATTAGAAAAATTTGTTTTTCATGTCTTTCAATTTATTCATTTTTGTATATACTTGTATAACTTTAAGAAGTAATTATTTTGAATATCAAGGTAAGAAATTGTTGCGTATTAACATCGATAGCTTGGATCTATAGGAATTTTTAGAGTTGTTCTTTATATCAACATGTAGATTTTGGAGCACCAACAGTATTAACCAAGGAGTATGTAGATTTTGGAGGGACCCATGGATACCTTCACTTTATTTTTTAACAACTTTCCATCTCCTGAGATCACTAGTCTAGGCTTTGAAGACCTAAAAATTGTCTACACAATTTTTGGAATATTTTGGAGTTACTAAGCATGCAAAGAGGTTTTTTTGAGATCTCAGACATTGCTTCTTATTTTACATAAGTTGTACTTTGATGAATATAATATGATGATGAATCAATTTTTTCTCTAATCCTTCTCATGCTATCATCTCAGCAAAAAAAAATTCAAAAGCTTTGATTGGAAAACCATCTTGCTGGCCAATCAAAGGAAAAATAAAAATAAATAAATAAATAAAAATAAAAAATCTTTGATTGGAAAACCAGACTTATTTAATTGGATTAAAGGTAAAAAAATCAAAAATCAAAAAGCTTTGATTAGAAAACTAGCTTCTTTGGCCAATCAAAGAAAAAAAAGAAACAAAAACAACTTTGATTGGAAAACCGACTTCTTTGCGCCAATTAAAGACAAAAGAGTGGCTCTTCTTCAAAAGCAATCAATTGTTACCTGGTGGCTTCTTCTCGACACTATTTGACCATGTTAACAATAGGATGACAAAGACAACTAGAGGTATGATCAAGTTATTTTGTTCTACTATTTTATTTTTAAGCTTTCTTGTAAGTTTTTTTATTATAGCTAGATCCACTTTTAAAGATTTCCAAGGAAGGCAAAATAAAATTCATATCTCCCCTACTTATATGAAAAATATGTGCACCTCTTTGCAATCAAAATTTTTGAGTCTAATTTATGGGTAGCCATAAATAAACGAAGGAGAAGCATGAGCTATGCATTTTGATTTTAAATATAAGACACAATAGAAGGATATCCACACAAGAACCTTTTGTAAAAGAAAAAAATTAAAAGTAGCAGAAGGAGATCCACATAAGAACCGATGTAAAAGAAATAAATCAAAAGCAGTAGAAAGAGATCCACACAAGAACCTATTGTAAAAGAAAGAAATCAAAAGCAATAGAAGGAGATCCACACAAGAACCTGTTGTAAAAGAAAAGAAATCAAAAGTAGCATAAGAAGATCCATAAGAACGTGTCATCAATATGGAGAATAATCAAAGAAGAGGAGATAATAATGTAATGCATGAGGACATGCATAAGATTAAGTGTGGGGCAATGATGAGGCCATAAAATGACCATAAATTACCATTATTTTGTCCTTCCAAGTTACCTTTAAAAGTGGATTTAAATGTAATCTAGGAACTTATAGTTTGCTTAAGATAGAATATAGGATATATATCTTGTTCATTCTTTAGAAATATTTTGTTATCTATTTTTTTGACTAATCTTATTGATTATTTGGGAAAATATGCAAGTCTTGTGTATGCAGGACATAAAGGAAAGATAAAGGTAGTATTGGGAAAAGTGGAACTAATCATGAACAGTGAATTTAAACTCAAATATGATTTCATATTCATATTTTTCTTGAAAATTTATGCAAGTTCAAAAAAATAATCATCTCAATTTGAGGCCGCATGTAAAAGTTGTAGTTGTTTTAAATTAGCTCAGGAACTTGTAGATTTAGATTCGAAACTCAAAGAGTTAGTTCCGAAACTCACGAGTTTAGTTTCGAACTCAAGATTTAGTTCTAGAACTTGTATCAATTGAATTAAATTTAGTTCTGAAATTTACAATTCATGGACAAATTAGATTTAGTTACGGAACTTGCAGATTTAGTTAGGAACTTACATCAACTAATGACCGTCTTTTTTAGGGATTGTAAAAATTAGAGAATCAATCAGAAATATGAGAGATTTTTTTGTTTATAACAATGTGTTTAACAAAAACCTCATTCAAATTTGCTACAGGTTTTACCAATGAAGGGAGATCTAATTTTTAGTGAGTGCGATCAAGGAAAAGTGTATTAGATGAGCACTAAAAGTTTCATAAATAGAAAAAGAAAAGTAAAATAGAAAATATGAGAGAGGTTTTTGTTCATAGAAATGTTTTTAACAAAAACCTCATTCATATTTTCTACAGGTTTTACCAATGAAGAGATATCTAACTTTTAGTGAGTTGTAATCCGAGGAAAAGTGTATCAAACGAACACTAAAAGTTCCATAAACAGAAACAGAAAATTCAAATGGAAAATATGAGAGAGATTTTTATTCATATAAATTTTTTTAACAAAAACCTCATTCATATTTGTTACAAGTTTTACCAATGAAGAGATAACTAACATTTAGTGAGCTATAGTCCGAGGAAAAGTGTATTAGATGAGTGCTAAAAGTTCCCTAAACAAAAACAGAAAATATGAGAGAGGTTTTTGATCATAGAAATGTGTTTAAAAAATCTCATTCAAATTTGCAACAAGTTTTACCAATGAAGATAAATCTAACTTTTACTAAACTTGAGTCTAAGAAAAAGCGTATCGAGACAAGCGTCAAAAGTTTCCACATAAAAAACAACAAAGTCAAGTGGAAAATACGAGAAAGGTATTTGTTCAAAATAATATTTTGAGGAAAATCATCCTTCCAATAATGTAGAAGAATAAAATTATTATGATTCTTGTTACCAAAAACAAGGAGAATATTTGGGAGCAAATCTTCCTAAAATAAGTGAGATAAGATTTGACTTAATAATATATCTCTCTCCATATTTTGTGGAGATGAAGATCTTATTTGTTAGGATTGGAATAAAAATAAGATTAGATTGTATTTCCTAAAATAAGGAGTTGGTTGGATGCATGAATTATAAATGCAACCTTCCACACTGAGATATGTAATTCTTTTCCCCAAGTAATCAAGATATGTTCTTTCTTTCCAATCTTTGGAAGTAAAGTTTTTCTATAAGTTCTGAATTAAAAGTATGAATTAAATCCTCTTCCAAGGAATGAACTAGCCACTCATTCCAAGGAAGATGGATCAATGTGTTAATGTTTATTTCTTTATTTCTGTAGTTTTCCTTTTGTTGTAAATTTCTTTTTTTTTATGTTATGTAATTTCTTTTGTGAACCTGCAAGTGTCTTTTCCTCTTTCTTTTATTTTCAATTCAACAATTTCAATTTATGCAAGTGTGTTTTATTCCTACAAGTGTGATTTCATTTATGCAAGTGTGTTTCAATTTCTACAAGTGTGCATTAAATTTTCACATGTATGCTTTCAATGTATGTAAGTTTAGATTGTGTTTAAGGGAGCTTCTTTCCAATATATTCTTCTCTTAATGCATACAACCTTCGGAAACCAACCTAGATTAACATTATTAATGGTGAGGATTGATGACCCTTATCACCACCTCCACCAAAGCCAATCATGGGTTGCGGTCATCTTGATCCACAAAATCAAATGAACTAA
This sequence comes from Taxus wallichiana var. yunnanensis, assembly GCA_018340775.1. Classification (NCBI taxonomy): domain Eukaryota; kingdom Viridiplantae; phylum Streptophyta; class Pinopsida; order Cupressales; family Taxaceae; genus Taxus; species Taxus wallichiana. Next base: position 999,706,510 of record CM031237.1, on the reverse strand, counting down.
AACCTACAATTCATTTAGACTACATTAATTACACCATCCAAAATATTATTCCCTCAATATCATCAACTTTGAAAAAAATACCAAGTTCATCCAAAACCTCAAAAGGTCCTAAAAACAAGGTGTCATTCAGGTCTTAAGAATTCCATATTATTATGAAACATATTGTTTCCATGGTCCTCAATATTTTTTCCACGTCCTTCGATAAGGGGCATTCCCACTTTTGAAGACCCTCTTGTTGTGTCAAGACCAAGGCCTATGGGACCTTCCGAACAAAACACCATTGAAGATTTTAAAAGTCCTCACTATGTCCCTCTAGATAAAAATTACCTACATGGTTCCGCTCCCTTATATTGGTTAATCACCATATTATTATAGGAGCAAAACCCATCCACCAAGCTACCACATTGTCTTTGTATCATACGCCCATACAGGATCCTCATCCCCCATCTGTTAAAATAGTTAGAAAACCTCCACAACTAGAAAATAAACAAACCACAGCTAAAAAACCTACCTCTCTTCCTCTTAAGAAGGATGTGAGATTAGCCTTACTTACATCTATGTTCGGTCCTAAAGGGTGTTACACCACCATCTTAGAGGATCTCTTACAAGAATAACTCATCAAATTAACAACTTCTAAGTTATCCGATCATCATTGGTGGATGCCTACCGGTATGACTTTAATGACTTCTATGATTACCATAGGACACGAGGTCACTCTATAGAGGATTGTAGAGCATTTCATTAGAAAGTTAAGAATATTGGTAGTTTTTCCTTCCTTTATTCTCAATCAAACACCATAACAACATCAACATCATTAAAACATGAAACATATTTTCTTGAAACATCTACGCTTCAGGTTGATGCCCTTCATATCACTACTCACTTGCAAAATTATGACAAATAATCATCTGAGCCATAGAAGGGTAAGACTTCTATCACCATACCTCCACCTTCGAATAATCAACTCCACAGTAAGCCTGAGGTGTATATTTCCATGGCTCCTAAAGATCCCAATAAAACACCACCATCAAAAGATAAAATTTCTATACAAGTGGTAACACCACCTTCCACTATAATTCAAAAAGTGGTCCTCAAATAACTGCATCATTATCCTATCCAGATTTCACTTTATGTTCTTGTTCAAACATTGCCTAGTGATAAACGAGGCCATGGTAGAAGCTATTCAATCCATCATAGTACAAACTAACGACCCAACCCCTTAACAAAATTTATATGTGCTCTTAAAGCATCTACCTCCATATCATTTGAACCATCTGAAATTCCCTCTCTTAGGCTCGAAGACCATGACTTGCCACTTTTCATCACTACTCAGATCAATGATATTTCCATCAAAAGAGTCATGATTGATAGCGATGCTGCCATTAATATCATATCCTCTCTCGCTTTGAAAATATTAAGTTACCCAACACAATCATTGCTCCAACACCGGTCTTATTATGATCCTTGAACAACATTATCAAACCCACACTAGGCACTGTCATCTTAGCACTCAAATTCGGTTTCAAAACCATACCAAAACTATTCTACATTATATAAGGAGATTTTAAATATATTATGTTGTTAGGATGCCCCTAGATATGTACCATGTGTTGTGTTCCTTCCACCCTCCATCACTATATTAAATCTGAACATGAAGGATAGACCTATCTTGTGCTCGCCGACCTAAATCCATTCGTTGATTGTTACATGATGTACCATATAAATGAAATCCTTATACCAAAATACACATTTGAATCATCCATCTAGGCATCTATTAGCACATCAATACCTTCTTCCAAATTACCAGATGACTCCTCTTTAGTGAGGCTGTTAAACATCTTACTCTTGGGGAATATCGTCTCCTTATGCTCAATTCCATCCCTTCACCAAAAATGTATGGTCGTCCTGATAAACAACCCATGTACAACCCACGATGTCGAAGATGTTATCTTGTATGGTCTAGCATACCTCAAGATAAATCTTATTTATGGTGGACTTGATAATCCACCATCCCATCCTATTAATCCACATCATGCCATGTCATTTACACTAAATTTTAAATCCCTTGACAATCTAAAATTTTCTGCATGTATCTCCATCATGTGTATGAAAGGGTTTTGGATTTGGTCATTACAAACAAGGGACATGTCACCAACCTATCCTATGCACCCTTAATACTCATGAGAAAAATGGTTTAGGTTATAAAAATTTTACCCCGAGATAACTAAAGCTAGTACATCTAAACAAGATACACCCATGCCCACTTCCGAACCAAAACCATCACCTCCAATAATATCTGAAGACCCCATAGATACAGATGACACTGTACCCATCCCATCTATTTTTTTAACCAATATCATATCTTTAGGACCACTCATTTATCAACCGGGTCACTCCACCAAATCATTACCACTGATTTGGTTGGAAATGGTTGAGCAAGATTCACCCACAATACATATCCTTTAGTGTCAGGATGACCAAGATATTGTTTCTCACATGGGGCGAAGACCGTTGTCTTCATAAATCTCTACCATCCAAAACACCAACTCTTCTCAATGAATCCACCCTTGACATTAACTTAGGAACCCCACAGGATCCCCACATAGTTAAGGTCGATCAATCTTTAAGTCTACAAGAATCATATCATTTCACAACATTCTTAACAAAATATCATCAAGCTTTCACCTGGTCATATATTGATATGTTTGGGATTGAATCCAAAATTTTCATACAAAACATAGTCACATACCTTGATACTAATCCAACCAATCAAAAACATTTCAAAATGCACCGCCGTATAACTCTCCTTATTAAGGAAGAGTTGCAACGTATCTTAATCGCCCGCTTCACCATACCCATTGATTATTCGCAATGGGTTTCCAATATTGTCCCGTGACTAAAGCTTCGGGAAAAATACACATTTGCACAGATTTTAGGGATCTCAATCTTGTTTTCCCAAAATATTATTTCCCTCTCCCGAACATAGATCAACTCATTAACTTGATTGCATGCCATGAAATGCTTTCCCTTATGGATGGTTTTTCTGGTTATAATCAAATCCTCATCACTCCTGATGATCAACATAAAACCTCCTTCATCACCCCTTGGGGAACCTTCTACTACTGTGTCATGCCATTTGGGCTTAAAAATGTGGGAACCACGTGCCAACATGCCATGAAATACATCTTCCATGACCTTATCCATAAAATTGTTGAAGACTATGTTGATGACCTCTTAGGAAAGTCTAAATCACACAAAAACCATCTTGATATCCTTGAATCAATCTTCTCTCGTCTCATCCAATTTTGTATTCATCTTAATCTTACGAAGTGTTTATTTGGTGTCCCTTACTGGAATTTTTTTAGGATTCATCATATATCTTTGGGGAATTGAATTTTATCCCGCCAAGGTTAGAGCAATTGTTGAAATTCCTCCACCTTCTAATCTTAACGAGTTGTGAAACCTTTCGGGTAAGTTATAGTCCATTCAACGTTGTATATCACAAATCTCTTACCTCTTGTCAATTGTTTCACCATTTTCTCCATAAGGACAAAATTTATTTAGGATTCTAATTACCAGAAAGCCTTTGATGAAATCAAACAATATCTTTTGTCACCACCTATGCTTACTCCACCTCATGAAGGGGATCCATTTTATCTATACATATCCACTTTAAAACATACCTTAGGAGCCATGTTTTCCCACTATGATAGTCAAGGTCACGAATAAGTTGTATATTACATTAGTCGCACACTCCATGAATATGAAACACAGTATAATGGAGCTGAAATATTTTTTTGCATTGTATTTCACTACCTCCAAACTTCGACATTACCTCCTTAATCACAAAACATATGTTGTCACCATTTTTAATCCACTTAAAGCCATGCACGCTAAACCTTATCACAATGACTACATAACCCGATGGCTTATGCTCATGACTGAATTTGATCTTAAAACTATTCCGCAAAAATCCATTAAGGGTCAATCCATTGCATATCAACTTGTTGAATCACCTCTTCTGGATAATCAATGCCTTGCGAGTACTTTCCGATGAGTCCATTAATATCATCAATGAATCCAACAACTATGAATCAAATTTTGTCCCTATCAAAATGATCCTCTTCTTCGACGGTGCTAAATTTCAAGAGGGAGGAGGGGCTAAAGTTGTTATCATACCTCATTGGAACATTCCCATCCCATTATCATTCAAACTAAATTTTGAGTGTACCAATAACATGGAAAAATATGAAGCCTTAATCATGGGCTTTCAAACCGTAGTTCTCTTAGGTGTCCAAATCCTCGAAATCTACGGAGATTCACAACTTGTCATTAGTCAAAGTCAAGGAAGAATACTAGTGTAAAAATGAAGTCCTTCAAAAGTATAAAGTTGTGGTCAAATTTCTCCTCATCGCATTTAATCATTACACTATTCAAGCCATTCCATGATCTTCTAATAGGTTTGCAGACACTATGGATTCCCTTAGATCTCTCATCCCATTCGAAACAAAAAATTCAAAGGATAAAACCAAGATGTTTGTAGTTGTTCAACACTTGGATTATCCTTCACATCAAAATGAACTACCTTCCATCAACATCATATATTAAAATCTATCGGACCTATGGTATATTTAGATATACGATTATCTCATTGAATCCAAACTTCAATCAGATTTATCATAGTCCGCTAAACTATCATTCCTTCAACATGTTACCCACTTTATCATCATAGGAGGAATCCTTTATAAACGTAGTTTCAACAATATATTATTGCGATGTCTTAAAACACACAAATCAACCAAAGCAATCAAAGAGGTCCACGATGGCATCTTTGGAGGTCACTTCAATTGTAACACCATTCTTAAATGCATCATATAGATAGGGTATTAATGACATGTTATCACCGGATATTTTTGTACACATGTAAAGAAGTGTGTCAAATTCTAACTCCATTCTGATCTCATTCACATTCCTAGTCAAGTGCTACAACCTGCTCATGACCTATGGCCTTTCTCTCAATGGAGGTTAGACCTCATTGGTGCAATCAATCCAAAATCATCCCAACAACATCACTCAATCATCACGAAAATGAATACTTCACTAAGTGGGTTGAATTTATTCCTCTAACCTCAACAAAATCTAGATCCATTTTCTATTTCATATATCAAAACAATATTTATCATTTTGGCATCCCACATAAGCTCACCACAGACAATGGGAAATACTTTAAAAATAAGGAGGCTAAAAATCTCTGTTATAAATTCAACATCAAACTTAGTTTCTCTTTGCCATACTATCCTCAAGCAAACAGACAAGTGAGGCCTTTAACAAAACACTTAATAAGATCCTCATGAAAAATGTAAATGATTCAGGCAAAACCGCACATACAAATCTCATTTTCCTTATGGGCCTATAGAACTAGCACATACGCACACCTACATGTGTTATGCCTTATTCACTTGTCTATATGTTATGAAGCCATTTTACCTCTCAAAATTCAAATACCATCACTCTATATATCTCTAAATGATTTCATCCCAAACAAATAATATCGCTAATAGCATCTAGCGTAATTAGAATGATTGCATGAGAATCATGTGAAGATCTTGAACATCATCAGGTTTATCAACAACGCATCAACAGAGCAAAAAAAACATGTCGAGAACATGAATTTAAAATTTGTGATCTTGTACTTAAAGAAAATAAAAATGTTACTACATTAGAACAAAGTAAATGTGGAAAGTTTCCCCTAATTGGATTGGTCCCTACATTATCACACATAAGTATGGGTCAGGAGCATATCTTCTCGCTTCTCTCGATGGGGAACCTGAGGTGGAACCCTTGAATTATTTGCACTTGTGGCCTTTCTATTGTTAAATGATTGATCATCATGATGTCAATTTTTGTCAAATCCTATCCTTCCATTATTAAATAACAACTTTCTTTGCACAAATTCCTCACAATCACTACACCTATTTATCAATATCATGACATGGGGCATGTGGGTGTAGGTCACATACACATTTATCCCCTCCTCAAAAAATGGTTTATTAGGGATTTTTGTCCTTGGCTTAACAAAATGAAATAAACTCATTGGATGCTTAAATAGACTGATCCCTCAAAGGATAACTATTTACAAAATATAAATCATCAAAAAGTAGACTGCTCTCTCAAAAGACAGCTACCTGTCAAAATCATGGACCAATCCCATGAAGGATGGCCATTCAAAACAAAAAATTAAAAAAATGTAGACCATACCCTTGAAGGATGGCTACTCATATATAAAGGCTTCTCGCTTTGATCAGCCTTCAAAATATATCAAAATCAAAAGCATCCAAGAAATCTTCCCACATCGATCAACTATCCCATCATAAGAAAGCTTCCCACATTGATCAGTTTTCTTCAAAATGTTACAAATCTAGGGCATCAATTCTCTATAAAACCATTGAAAAGGAGAATCTTTTTCCCTCATAATGACATACACCCACAAATCCTGGGGCATAAATTCTCTATAAAACCGTTGAAGGGCTACTAGTACAAAGTGTTATTTTAAACCCATTTTGTATACATATCAGATTTATAGTGGGGCATTCTTTCCACTTTTACTTCATTTTAATTTAGTTACATTCCTTGATTTAACATTTTAATTTGACACATTTTCAAAACACATTTAATCAAAAATTCTAAATCCATTTATCAACATCTAATAAATGCACAACAAAACACAATATCATAAACAATATCGTCATCATCATCATAATCATCATCACATATAAGTATATATAAAATTCATGTATACAAATGCCTGCATAATCAATATAACATCATTGGCTTCTATGATCCTATGAAAACATATACAAACACAAGTATAAGTCTAAAAACCATCATCATCACATACATATATATCAAAGTCTCAGATACATCATAAATGTCTACATAATCACATCATATAAAGAAAAATGCTTCTATGAGCCTATGACACCATATACAAATCATGTGGTAAAATCCACATCTCCTAATACCATGCTAGCACCACCCTCTCCTCTAGGATCTAGAATTCCTCCCGTTGTTCCTACATCTCTATGAGCACCACCACCGGCTCCTCTCTCACCATCACCCCCTCTATCCATGTAACATCCATTTTTAAGACTTTAGAAATAAGGATTTTTTTAAACATAATGTTCTATGTTCTAAATAAATATAATTCAAAACACACATTCCATTGCCAATCCATCTCATAATAGAAAACCATATGTAGTCTGTAATGACTCGGTGAAACACCGATATCTCATTCCATGACTCAATATTAAACCGATCTCTCATGTTAACTTAATAATGTGTATACTATGTATACTTGGTTCCTTTACCCTTTTAGGGGTACCCAAGTGTTCTGTCTAAGAATCCTATCTGAATACCTATTATCGATATTCATATGAAATCCTGCATCTTAGACTAGGTGACATAGGACAACACAACCAACAACTTGTGATACTTTGGCCAAAGTTTTTAAACATGTCTACCATGTTTACATTCCAAGATGACATACTCATTGAAAGGAATATGTCCTTCACCACACTTGCATTGTTATCTAGAATGGTCTTTCTTGACTTCTGTCAACCCAAATCTGAGTCAAAGTTACACACTAAACGGCGTAGTAACATGCACTAGTGTGGAGGAATACTCGTGGTGACTAAGGATACATAGACATACTCAATCGACTTATGTCAATTGGGTGTGTCTAGTCACCCTAAGTCAACATGAGTTGACCACAACACTAGCTCATGTTCCTATCTCTGTTTAGGGTGGAACCATGAGCCCAAATTCCACTTATGTCAATTGAGTTAATCAAACTAAGTGGGGTGTTGAGGCATAACAAGATGCATCATAGTATCCTTGTAATGACCCATGTCATTAAGAAGGTACTATGCCACAGTTGCTATGTTTCAACATCCAATTGAGTTTCCTCAACTGGACTAACATACTTAAGAATATATAAAAGTTTATCAACCCAATCAATTATTATCTTATATATTAACGATAACAACGCTTTTAAGGGTCTACTAAGCATCATTTAACCCAAGAGGTTATGAGATGTATTTTACATGAAAGGAAGGTATGCAAATAAAATATTCCTTCCTAAACACTTTGTATTCATGCTTAGGTTCATCTTAATCTTATCTATTTATTTCATATGTCATTGTGTCTGAACTCAATGTTATGAAAGTGTGATCAATAGATATTTTTACTTCAATTTTAGCTTGTAACAAGCTTATTGAAAATTTTATTTTAGACTTCATAATAATGAAAGTCTAAATCCTTTTATTATCCTTTTTAAACATTCATGTTCAATTATAGAAATCTCCTTAAGGAAAACACAACCAACCATCCTCGTAATTTAATCATAACACCCATACAAGATGTCATATAAAGCTCTTCATTTAATTACAAGGAAGATATCCCTTTTCCTTATCAAGGACTAATGTCCTATTTATGAAAATAGAACTCATATACTTTAGCATAACAAAGAATTCATACACATTTATATAATCAAATCATATCCCCTTTTTACTATTTAAGGATCTACCAAAGAGTATCAACTTAGTTGTGCTCTTTCACGTGAATTGAAATTAACTATAAGAATAGATCCTTAATCCTAGAAGCTTATATAAATCACATAATCTATTAAGTTGTGTAATCCCATATTACATACATAACTATATTGCCCCATCATGAATGATATTACTTAGTAATATTACACATCTTATGTCATGAAAGTCTCATAAGTAAATCAGTAATCAACAATCATCAAAGTAATTCATTTATCAAAATATCTTTATCCACTCTTTGAACTTAGGAATATTTCAAATTATTAAAAATTTCATTGCATTAATATAAAATAGTTTTAATACATCTTCATTTCCTCAAAAAAAGTACATTTCAAGTAAATGTCGCTACATAGTCATCATAATAAAGAGATAATTTCTTTAGTAAAACAGATGTAACTTTCTATATGTCTTTCTTCTTTCATCTTTTACGAAATCCATCTGTAAAATTTTCAGCATGAGTCAGTTCATATGAACTGACCATGATAAATGCTATAACGTTAAAGCAATGTGATTTTATCTAATTGTTTCATAAAAGGAACCCTATTGTTAATGAAATGGTTCCAAAATCATAAATTAAGATTAACAGAAAGACTTTCCCAAAATATTACAAAACTAAGGAGAGAGAAATATCATAGAACCTACAATAAGTAATGTTTAAGTAAGAACTAATTAAATCAACATAATTAATTCTATCTCAAACACAAATATGAACTCATTACAACTGCTAGTCATCAAACAACAATATTTAAGAAAGAAGAATTTCATATTTCTAACTTAATCTTAACTTCTCAATCAAGTTTCCAACTTAAGTTCCACAACTCAACCTATTATGTCTTTTCAAGAAGAATTACAATGATATAAAAACTACCTTTCTATAATAAGTATGTTGTTTTAGTATTCAAAGTGTTAACAACCAATATTATGACTGTAAGATCAAACAAGAATCTGAACAACATTCCATCAAACAATCTTACCTAACTTAGGCAAAACTTAGAGTCCAAGGATTATATTGATCAAGAACAAGTCTAAACATTATAGATAAGAAAATTCTAACCACACAATAGATTTGGTGCAAGCCTAACAAAACAACATAGCTCACGGTAATGGATCCATGTGGGTCTGCATTCATTTCAAAGTTAGGATCATAAAATATCCAGACATAACTAACATTCTAGGAAAAAATAACCACATCTGCATGCAAGTGGTTTCCCATAAGCTACCAAAGAAGAATTGAGAAATCGTTTTAAACTACACACAAGTTCAAACTAATCAATCTCCAAATCAAGGAAAGGAACATAAGAACTACAAGTTCAGAAATAGCTCAAGACCCATATCATTCCTAGGGATCAGACTTACACTCAGACCAATCTGCATCAAGGTCGAGGGAACACCATGATCACACACAAAAATTCAAGTGCAATAAGATCTGCCATAAACAAAAGGAAGGTCCAACTTCTCTCTAGAAGCCATAAAATCTAAGTGAGGATGAAAGTTAAAAATGAAAGCAACCCAGGGTGAACAACCCAGAACTTTCTAAAGGACTCATCAATTCTAAGGTTGAACTGAATAAAAATATTATCCATAAAATGGAGTTACAATATCTCAAGAAGAATATCAAATTTTATTCAAACCTCAAACTCCTCTTAAACATTTATAAGTTAAACCTCAACTTAAAACATTCCATACTACTATTACTTGTTTCCTAGGTTAACCCATGAGGGTATTGATTCCAAATTACTCAACTATGATGAGGAAACACGTAAAAGTATTTGCAACAACTGGTCCAACCGAGAAGGATTGCAATTATCGCATATAAAGAAGATACGTAAATAGAAATAGTCCCCCTTAAAGATGAATACACTTCCAGTGCTAGATAGAATTTGAATGGCCACTAAAGATCAATAAAAACTTAGATACATTGACAATCATACCCCATAATGGGTAATCAAAGAAACATGTAAATAAAAGGAAATTGAATCAAAACCTTAAACAAGCATTACTATATATTCATCTTCCAATGAAGGTTTCTGCCTCCCAAATAGGGATTAACTTTAAAACCAAATTTGTTTCGGTTCAATACGGTAAACAAAATATGTATAACCTAGTTTGATACAAGGTGGGTATTGTTAGAGTAGGTTTTTACCTTATCTCATGTTCACCTAGGTACTTTATTTACCTTTATTATATTTATCCTCACCCATTTATGTGTGTGGATATTTATTTTATCTTATTTAGATATTAGGAGACATTATCTAGTTGTTAGGTATAGTTATTTCCTTGATCTATGGTATTGACTAGATCCTTGATGTCTAGTTCTCTCCTAAATCTATGGTCTTGACTAGTTCTTTGATGACTAGTTATTTCCTTGATTTATGGCTTGATCTACGACCTTAACTGGTTCTTAGATTGTTATTCCTTTCCTATTTAAGCAAGGCCCATTCTTAATGTATTGCATTGAGTTCCATAATAATATATGATATTGTTTCTCATTTATTTGCAAAGGTTTTATGTAAAGTTATTTTCGTGAATTACTTTCATCTTATAGATCGTGGTGTTTAATTAGCATCTGTGTTCTTGGCTTGGTATGATCTGGTTATCATTCCTTTTAGGTATTCCATGAATATACGATCACATAATAAATCAACCAATATAGTTGGTCCTCACTAGCACAAACAAGTAAACAAGCCAATACAAAAATCATAATGATTTTCACCCTACCATAGACGTATGTCCCATACAATATTAGTAGAGAGCTTCATGAATGAAAGAGAGTATAGTCACAATGTAAGTCCCTTGTGAAACCAAAATTAAAGTTGGAATCTCTAATAGTGTAAATGAAATCCCACCAAAAAGGTTGGTTTCCAAATATTATAAAAGAGGAGAATAGGTAAAGCTAAAGCCAAAATATTTCATCAAAAACCTGGCATCCTTTTCATGTTTTCAAGTTACCTAAATAAGGTAAACAATCCAACAATGAAACTAACACAAAATTCAATCATTATCTATGAAATTTTGTATGCAAACAAGCTAAACAAAACTGTAAATCAATCAATACAACCCAGATTTCATATTCAACACAACATACACAACATCATAATGCATCCATAAGAACCAAGTCAAAAACACCATAGAAGCAAGAAGGAGAAACAAAAATACCATAACCAGAAAGATTTCATAAAGAGCGAGTTATTTTAATGAAAACACTTAAATAGAAGTAGAAGATTTAAAGAGATAGGGCCTATCATGCCTGATAGTGCTCCTATCTTCTTTTCCTTATGCAAATCTTTAAGCAGAACCTCGATGGAAAGATTTTCATGAAAACACCAAAAACCAAGATTTGAAAATTTCTTTTCCTTCTTCTTATAACTTCCTTGCTTAATTTCCGTTACCATCACCACCATGCAAGGTGAAAATAAGCATGCACATATTCGAACTGGAGGTTTGAAGATGAAAAACCACATGCAGAGCTACAAATCTCACAAAAAATGAAACAATGAAAACTGAAAACCACCTTTTTCTCTAACTTCTCCTATTTCCTAGGAAATTTTTGCAATGGCCAAGATCAATAAATGTAAACAGGACTGACAGATTCCTTACCTTATCTCCCACCTTCACCAACTCCTTGTTGGCTATAACCAAAGTTTAAAACTCCATGCAACCAAATTTTAGCAAAGGTGACAACTCAGCCTTCTCCAAACTTGTATGCGCTCGCCAAAATTGGTGGTAACAGGGTGTTTAAAGTGTCATTAAAACCTCTTAAATACTTAGATATTGGTGCCACCAACACCCCTCCTTATGTCATCCATGCCATCCCCTTTAGGCTAGTCCATGCCCTTAGGTTAGGTTCACAAACATTAGTTTAGAAACCAACTTAGGTCCTTAGGTATAGTTTATTAGTTTAGTCTTAGGATATCCTAGTTACATGACTTAGGATCACCTTCATCTAATAAACAACCACATTAATAAAAGCATCTAACAACTTAGGATAGGATAAAAACTTAGGAACTTAGATTTAATTAGGTTCCCCTAATAATTATTAAAATTACCAATTCAACATTACCAAATGAAGAATCAAAATGATGTTATTGGATCACTTGCGAAGAATGTGAGCAAAAAAGGTCACTCGTGATCCCGTGATAACTGGGTTCGAAATCCAACATTCTTCCCAGCTTGGTCAAGATGACCTTGACGTCATAAAATTGAAAGCATGCCTTGGATCACTAAAATTGATCCAAGGTATAACTATCTTGCATCAGAAATCATAAAGACTAAAGCACAAGTTCAAATGCAATAAAGACTGAATGATTTTAGGATGAATCAATTTCCTCTATCCACATGTAGTGAACATTCAAAGCATAAGAAGGAATGAAATACTTCATTTTAAATTTAGAATAGACATGGCAAGGATTGTATCTATTTTGAGAAGATAACATATCATTTACAACAAACATGATTTCTTAGTTCAAAAGAGTACATTGTCTTAAAAAGAATCAAATATCAACATTTACAACTTTGACTACGAAGTCATCATAGATATAAACCATGTTAGAGGCATTACAATCTTTCCTCCAAGGTGGATGTCCCATGCTCACTACACTATCACTAGGCCTCACCGCTGCTTTATAAGCACCCCCTTGGGTAGCTACATGATCAACATACAAGGTGTCATCGGGGTAGTTCTTGATGATCATGTCCATGTAATAATCTCTCTCGATCATACAAAATTGTAATGTGATACCAAAATCATACCGAGATGCTATAGATGATCCCCTCTGTCACGCCATTGTTGATAACTCCATACGCAAGAAATAGAAGGCCATGTGATCCCCAAGGCCTTCCTCGATGCATCTTTCCATCCCTTGTACTTGTCTATATCAGAAGATACCTATACAAGTTACACATGTAAGCCATCATGCTCAACAATCAAACTATATCACTCTGCAATGAGTGTGTCATGAACTCCCACAAGATCATCACGCTCTCTTCGAGAGGTGTCTCTCTCCATCTCTATTGCATCCTTCTTGGTCATCACTACTGCAACAAATATGGTTATGGTATCATCACCCTCACCTCTCTCCTCCACTACCCCCGTAATCCTCTTATAACCCGAGCATTTACTCATCCGAATGTCTAAGGATCCCTCTCATTATCCTCGCTCTCTCCTAAGTCCTTAACGATTAGGACCACTATGCAACAAAATTTGGGGTCACCCTTGCATCATCAATCATAACCATATGTCCTTCCTCATCATGACCCATAATACCTAGCTACTCATTGATGATTGTATGCCTCACTACTATAACCTATGGTGTCTTAGTATCCCCATCCTCCCATCTATCTTGAACCGGATCTCGGGTATAATCTAAATAAGGCTAAAGCTGTATCATGACTGACTAAAGTGTAACAAATCATCCTCCCCATTTATGTGACCACGGATCCAAATATCCTGTTGTAAACACGGTGAAGTCCCGAGGGAACTCAGGCCAATCATGAAAATCCACATATGGCCTCTAGATCACATCACCGACCTAAAGCCTTAATATCAAGTCCATGTAATAAATAGGCTAGACCAAGACTCTGACTCCACCTCATGAAACCTGGATGTCTCACATCAATGACACACGGGGGCAGCCTCAATGGATGAGAAATATAAATTTTCTCATGTGCCCAACATTGTAGTAAAAATCTAACATCAATCCCATAGTGCTTGTGGGCAGTCCAAGCCCACAACTCTCTAAATGTCTGAGCCAAAAAAGTAGGAGCCCACTCAAAAATTGTGTGGTGTTCCATCATCTCTGGAACCATACTAGTAATAATCCAAGGAAAGTGCCCCCCTCCTAACTCTAATAATGTAAAACATGAAATACCCAACATCATCATGGTCATTTGCGAGACAATCATCTCACGCGCCTTATTTAATTCTGGTAATCAAAGGCTCCGATGAATATATCACATCTTGGGTGTAACACTTCTAGCATGACCGAGTACCTAAGATGACTTCTACTTTAGAAGGTACAAATGTTGACAGGTGATTTTTTCTTAAGACGATGTACTCTTATGAATTTGGAAATCATGTTTGCAACAAGAAATAATTCGAGTTATTGAATGGTACATTTTGTCGTACTTTTTCTTAATATAAATGGATCAATTCACCTCCTTTATGTAGAATTAATTCACTGCTTGATTTGAGAAATTTGGGTTCTGTTTTCATAATTCTTATTTCAAAACAACATTACCTTGGATCAATTCCATTGATCCAAGGTATGCTTTTAATTCATGAATTTCTAGTCATAATGACCACGTCGGATAGATCGGTTGATCTTTGGATTCTAAGCGTGCTTTAAGGAGTGAATATAGTCCTTATACCCCTGCTGCATATTTGAATTTTGATATTTGGTTGGTTCTTCTTCATTTATTAGATTGTAATGCTTGCTTTAAATGGTAACCTATTTTAACTATATGTTTTAATGCTAAGTGACTATAGCCTAAAGCTAAGTCTAACCTATGTCTTTGCAATCTTTTGAAATTAAGATGTTGTGACTTAAACTAGAGACCTACCTATGGACCTATGTTGATTTCCTAAACTAATGTTAACCTAACTTAAAGTATGGCTAACCTATGGAGCGACATGTAGATTGGGTTGTTGGTGGCATCGGTTTCTAGATATTTAATGAGATTTAATTCAGTCTTATCTCTTCCTACCACCAACTTTGGCATGGGAATTGGAAAAATTTGGGGAAAGCTGAGTTGGCACCTCCACCGAGTTTAGTTGCATGCAAAATTTAAATTTAGACGCTACTAAATGTGGAGATGGCGGTGGCGTGGGGATTGGAGGGAATTGGCAATCCTTTTCATTTAATGTTTTTAAACTTGGAAAAAACTACCTAGGAAGGTGCATGAGGGGTTTTGGTTGTTTTTGATCTTTTGGTTCATTTGTGAGCCAAGCTCTGCATGTGATTGTTCCTACTCTTGAACCTCCAGTTCGGTTCTTGCATGACTGTAATTCTTACATGGCATTGAAATTTTATTGGACACTGTGAAAACTATAAAAGGAAGGGAAAGTGTTGAAGGTTTTTGACACTTTGTGGAAAGGAAGAAGCTATTGAAGTTTTTCTTAGAGGTATTCTACAAATCAGTGAAGGAGAAGCACTATCAGGAATGATAGGATCTACCCATTAAGTTTTTTTGCTTTTACTTAAATGATTCATAAAAATAACTCTTCTCTTGGGAATAAATTGGTTTTTCTTGGTTGATAGGATCACTCTGCTTGAGATTCTGTGTGGATTTTTGTGAATGCTTTCTTGACTCTGTTTGATAGATGGATAGTGTGATCTGGGTTTTTTGACTCTCTAGATACATTAGCTGGGATTATGCATTAATCCTTTTGTTGTGTTAAAGGTCAAGTCAAAGAACTGTTTGTAACCTTGTTTGGTCTGCTTAAATTGAGTAGGAAGCTTGGGTTTCTTTAAAATTGTGGAACTTGTCTTAACATTGCATTGTTATCCTCTCTATTGGAAAATTTCAAATAATAATCTATTTTAAATAACTTGACTTTGATTGAACCTTTCATGATTCTTCAGGAAAAAGGATTTTTCAGTAGTTATGAATCGGGTTTTGTTGTATTTTTTCTAGTTGCAGATCTCTGTCTTTAGGGATTCATAGGAAATAATTATTGGGAGTTTTCTTGGCAAGTGGTATAACACTCCATGGACTTGTTTAATTCATTCAATTATGTATTTAAGCTTATAATGTATACTTATTTTTCTCTGCTGGAAATGTACAGTCATATTCAAGACCTGATTTTTTTATGGAAGCCGTAAGGAATTTATATTACTTTTATTTCTTCTATTTCTTTGGGATCTTGTATAACCTTGGAAGGATGGATTTTTGTGCTATACAGAGGGGAAAATACCCTTGGGTTTTAGCTACTATTCTTTGTTTTTAGTGTTAATTTGAACCTCTTGGTAGTTCCTTTGACATTGTATTGTTGTATTGTGTTAGTTGTTTCTTGGTCCGTGGGTCATTAAACCCGGTTTCGATTCTACAGATCTTAAGAAATTTTCTTCATGAAAAGGGGAAATTGATTACTCATGTTTTGGTTTAATCATATTGTTCATTTCCTTACCTATTTGGGTCTGAGTTGGGAGGTTGGTTCAGACTTTCTCTTCTGTGGAATTTCCCTTTGCATCTTTGTATCTTGTGGGAGATGGTTTAATTTTTATCTGGTGGTAATCATGGTTATTAGTACCATCTCCTGTAATAATGGAAGGTAATGGATTGTGTAACTCTTTGTTCTTTCCTTTCTCCTAGTTTGTGCTCACTCAATTCAATCTCTGATTTGTTCTTAGTTTGGGATTTTGGTTTGGGATAGTTGAGACTGAGCTTGTCTGTATATGTTCTTGTTATCTCTGCTCTCTTTCTAATCATGCTAGAACTATGAGGAAGTAATCTCTCCCTCACTCCTTTAATATTCTTTCTATTTCAAACTTGGAGAAGGTGTTTTCCTATTTTTTCGCTTCGTTATGCAATCTTCTGGACCTGTTTTGTAGAATTAAGTTTAGGTTTTTAGGGAAGTATAGCTGAAGCCAAGGTTAATTGGATGAATTGTTGTGTTTGGTTGGAAATATTCGAGTAAATATGTGTGTTTAGTAGAAAATATTTGATTGGTTGATTGAGTTGGAGCTGAATGATAAATATTACCATTCTACTCACTTGACTTAATGATAGTAATGTTGTATCTTTTTGGGGATTGAGTGTAGTCCCATTTGCATGCTAATTTGATCTTAACCTCTAATGAGGTATATTTTTAGTTTGCTGGACTTTAACTTAAATTGGAGATATTCTGAGTTTGAGTATTAGGATACTCAAATAAGAGGCACATGTTAAGTTATGAAGTTTTGAATCATCCTAAATTTATTCTTATGTTTTAGATTTGATTACTGGCATCTTAGATTTTAGGATGATTTTAAGGGAATGAAATATTGAGATGGAATTACTATTGTTTTATCTTCAGCTGAACTATGCCTAAAAGATAGTAGGATAGTTATCTCCTTCTATTAAATAGGTTTAATTGAGAAGGGAAACATGTAAGGTAATGTATCACGAGTTAGTAAGACTATGATGAAATGTTACTTATCTGAATTATTGTTGTAATTATTTTGTTAATAAGTAATAGCATGGAAGGTTGAAGTTGTATATTTCATGACTTAATCTTACTTTTTCTTGGGTATATCTCTTTATATCTCTCTCTTTTATTTGAGTGTGGTAACTTCCTTTGGTTATGTCTTTCTGAATTTCTCTTGATTGTTTCTTAACAATAGAGTTATTTTTATGGAACAGTTAGCTAAAAGCACATCATTTTAATGTTTAGTGCTTATCATGCTCAGTTTAATGAACTAACCCATGCTAGAAATTTTACAGATGGACTTGGTAAGTGATGAGGTGATAAAATGTATTTAGGATGTTATATTTGTTTACCAAAGAGATTAGATCTTTTATGATAAAATATGTTCATTATTAAAATGTATTTGATGGAAAAATAAAGTTTACTTGTGTTTGGTTTTGTTATTGTTGTTTGACATTGGAAATGTCTAAAGTGGTTGGACTTATATTTTATGAATCATCTTGATGAATAAAATATTTGTGTACTTGTTTGAACTTGATGTGTAACCTTTTGGGTATTATGTGAATGGAAATGTTAAGTATTTCTCTACTTTCTAGTCAGTAACTTACTCTTATGGTTTGGAGTAGATTGGATAAAGATCAGGGGTATTAGATGCACTACCCTCTCTAGTGAAAATGTAACTTATTAAGTTGACCTTCATGTATGGATATTCAGTTATATCACTATGAATATATCTAAATCAAATTTCTATGGGTGAATAAAACTATGGGGTTATAAATGAACTTTAACCCTTATAAGAAAAAGGGAAGACAACTTCCTGTAATGATCAATAGACTATTTTAAGACTTCTTGGAAATAAATAAGAATGTATCTTTAGATAGTTCAAGGTGTAATTTCTCATGATGTCTTCCTTAACTAGAATAGGAATGTAGAGAAAGGAAATTAAATGGGATTAGACTTCATTCCATTGTTGTGTGTGTTGAATATGTTATGTAAAACATAAATCAAAATGTTATTGGAATAAAAACATAACCTAAAAAATGGTTAGGGAGCAGATGATTTTGCATACCCACTCTAATTGTAGTTTTAAATTATAACCCTAATTATTAATGAACCTAGTTGTTCAATAGGGATACTACAATTAATCCTTAGTGATGAAAATTAAAAAGTCATTAACTTCTATTTAAGTTATGTTTGCCTAGATGAGGAAAACTCGGACAAATGTTGACACACGCCAACCGGAAGGTAGTACCTTTGGGAAGACTAGGGTCTTCATGAGGATATTGTGTTATAGTTGACATGTTTCAACACCCTTTTGAGTTTGTTCATCTAGACTAACATAAACTCTGACTTGATCACAATTTTTCCTAGGTAGGGATAAGGGCATGATCTAGTGTCAAGGTCAACTCATGTTGACTTAGGATGAATAGACACGCCCAATCAATGCAAGTCGATTGAGTATGTCTAAATACCCTTAGTCACCATAAGTAGTCCTCCACACTAGGCCATGTTGCTAACCTTGGTTAGGGTTAAACCTTGAAAAGTGGACTGAAAAAAGTTAGTGAAGACCATTCTAGATAACAGATCAAGTGGGGTGAAGGATGTATTCCATTTGACGAGTATGTCATCTAGGAATATAAACATAAACAATATGTTTAAAATCTTTGGCCTAAGTATCGCAAGCTGTTTCTTTGGTTGCATTTTCCTATATCACCTAGTTTAAAAGCATGATTTTAGATGGATATCAGTAATAGATATTTAGATAGGCACTGTTAAACATAACACTTAATACCCGAAAATTGTATGGGAACCAAGTATACTTAGTATAAAAATCATTAAGTTAACATGAGAGATGTATGATACCGAGTCATGAAATGAGAGATCGGTATTCCACCGAGTCATTACAGTTGTATATGGTTTTCTGTTATGAGATTGATTGGCTTGGAATGTGTGTTCTAAATTAAGTTAATTTAGAACAGAGAACATTATGCAAAAAAAAAAATCCCCTTGTTTCTAAATTCTTAAAATGGGAATGTTACACCGGGCATCGCCTCCATACAACCCTCTCGCATAGTGTCATCCCTCTCCGCCTCTATGATATAATAGATGTCATGTCCCCTAACTATCAATCTAGTAATTCGATGAACATCCTTCGGGGGTAATAGTGATATCCCCTATAGGAATCTAGAAAGTATTGTTGGAAGGGTTCCACCTCTCTAATCACATTACGAAATACGGAGTTTAGGAGCATAGATTTAGCTTGGATATTTTCTATTAATTCTACTACATTGCCCATAGCTATGCACTCCATTATATAGGATCTGCATAGTAACAACTCTCATAACAATGTCTTTGTCTTTACCTATAACCTTCTCAACAATCTTTGGTTGCATATGAAACAATCTACTCGAATGGTTTCAACCATTAATCATAACATTGATAATAAAACAATATCTCATTGTTTTATTATCTAACTTACTAATTTATTAATTACCATATAGTAAATATTATTTACTATATGTAATATTACATTCACATTATAATAATATTATCCATGATAATATTATATTCATCATATCTAATTTTCACACTATACAATATCTCTAATATAAAAAAATCCCTTTGTTTCTAAAGTCTTAAAATGGGAATGTTACATCGGGCATCACCTCCATAAAACCTATGTATAGTGTCATCCCTCTCCTCCTTTGTGATACAATAGATGTCATGTCCCCTAACCATCAATCTAGTAATTTGATGAACATCCTTCAGGGTAATAGTGATCTCCCTATAGGAAGCTAGAAAGTATTGTTGGAAGGGTTCCACCTCTCTAACAACGTTAGTATCAAAATGTGGCATCTATGGATCCACCTATAAAACCTCATGCCACCAAATTCCACTTCCTCCAAATGCTCCTATTCCACATCAGAAAGATCCTCACATACCTAGTCAAAGATATATGGTCTCGGATGGTCAACTTTGCATCCACTTGCAAAATATAGACACAAAAAAACAACATTAATATTATCACCTTATAAACATCTAACACCACCATTTAAACATACACCATGCATAAATTACAAGCCATTAATCAAAAGATTTCATAAAATATCTAAAATTTCCCTTCAAAAATGAAAAACTATTTTGTCATGGGTGAATCGTCAGTGATTCACCTCAATCTCTAGTGATTAGATGAATCGTTGATGATCCCTAATAAAATAAATTAGGTCATCCATGTTCCCTAATATGAAATTAATCCATCAAAATCACAAAACAATTCATGAAAATAAAACAAAAGGAGAATAAAAACTCACCTCGCCAATACGAGCTTTCATTTTCAACTCGATGATGCCATTTCCACACTCCTTTCACCTAAAAAACATGTTTTCCATGCTCTGACAAAGTCACTTTCCAAACAGTTGAGTCACATGATAAAAAAATACATTTGGATTACTTAACCCCTTTTCACATGATGATCGTCAACAATTGCATTAATCGCTGATGATTGCCCCTAATCGCCGACGATTTTCCTGTTTCGTGCCTTCTTGTCTACATTGCTTAAAACCATCTCATTTTTCACTAATGTGCCATGTTTCTAAATGTCTTAGCCCAAAAAATATTTGATCAAACCAACATAGTCAAAAATTGGGATTTTACCATTCATCTTTGGGAGACCAGCCCTTTGGCCCCCATCACTTGGTTTTTCTTATTGTCAATTTTACGGTGAGAGTCATACATCCATAGGCGTCGAGCCCTTTGGCCTTCTTATCACTTGATTCCCTAGTACCCCACGTTGTACTCCCTTCAATTTGGGGTAACCTTTGAAATGAAACACATTGGTGTTCACTATATTGCACTACAATAGAATCACCCATACCAACACAACCTTTTCATCATTTTTGTCTAACAATTTGTCAAAAATCGCGAGAAAAAAGGAGAAATTTTCCCATATGGTCCATCAGGGATGCCAATTTCCCATAATATGATTAAAAGTAGGATGGACCCCCATGTGATCTTTGCTTGAGCTATATTATGTACATGTGTTTCCTTAATGATACTCTTCACAATGAATTACGAAGTTATAGTGAGCTCATTTTGATACTTTATGCACGTAATGTAAAAGTATCTTTTGTTTATCTATGTCCACCATTCTAATGCACGAAATATGTAGCTGATAAGTCGGGCAATGACCTTTAATGCCATATCATCCGGATCTACAATGACCCGAGCCCTTTGTGTAAACACCAAAAATATACACTCCCTCTTTATCAATGTTTCAAGCTCATTTACAATAAAAAATGACCCATTCATGTTATTCCACAATATTAGGTTACCCATTGGTCCCCTTTAATTAAATTAATCTAATGTACACACCACCACATTCCTAAATATAATTAATTAGTTAGTTAATTAAAATAAATAAATATCCTTACACCGCACCCTCATACCTCACCTTTTGAACTTGGACACATCCGCTAGTTTTAACTAAGTAGTTTACTAACATTCTATAAATAACACTCAACCCCCTAACTTATCCCTAACCACCTCTCCACACTTAACTAGTTATAACTAAAACAACTTTCCAAAAAATCCCCCATCCTCATCCTAACTAATTTAGTTTAGTTCGAGTCACTCCCACTTCTCATCCTAACCACTTTTCAGATCATTCAAAATCAAGTTCAAAATAGAAGGAAAATCACTTCTTTTGGACACCTAAATAAGATTTCTTGAAATCACCGGTGATTTTCCCGATTCTTGGCGATATTCTTGATCTCGGTGATCTATATAATCTTGTTTCCTGACCTCTTCTGAGAGGAGGAATTTTGGTTGTTTGCAGGATAATTTGATCTTCTTCAGACAAACCAAAGATCAATTATCATCAACAAAGCTCCATCATCATTACGCTGCTCCAAAATAATCAATCCATTGAATGTTTCGTCTGTGGTCGTCATCAAATCATTTTCACTTGATCACCATATAATTTCATCATTCTCACAAGGTAATTGTTATCCAAATAACTCTCTTAGTTATTTGGACAACTCATTCATATTCGGATATGAAATATTTATTACAAGTTACACGCACCTCAGTTGTCTCCTTGGCACATTCACTTGGTCACTGTTTCCTCACGTACCCTTGCACGCTTCCCCTTCTCCCCTTTCCATTTTCCTTTTCCTCTTTGTTCCATTCTTCCCCGCATGCATCTTCTTTGCATTTTCCTTCTTCATAGCATTTATTCATCATATGTGCTGCGTTCTAGTTACTTGATCAACTAAGTCCCCTGAACCTCTCACACACCGCACACTACTTTGTAATAATTACACCTTGACCATATGTTTCCTGCTCACCAGTTTGCCCCAATTCCTCTACGCACATTGTGATTATGTGTGCCTTCCTTCGATATATCTCCTACACCTCATTCTTCGTGCACATACCTTTGCGCCCTCCTCTGCACCATTATGTGCCATGTCATCTCTACCGACACGTAATTATCAAAGTGCACCGAATCTTTGCAAAAATCAATGAGTGACATGTGGTAGAAAATGATAAAGAATTTTCATATTTCTATCTTACTCGAACCAATCATCGCACGCCACATTTCTTGTTGTGTAGACACTCACGAAAATCATATGACACTCATAACTTTTGCGTAAGTGCTCGGATCTTTGCATTTCTAGTCTCAATCGATAGTTCTTTGACATAGGTTATAGTGCTAGATATTGAAATTAAAATTCTTAGTAGATCGGTAGGTAAGGAATGGGAAAACATCAATCTGGGCATTAATGAGCAGATCTGATTTCTTTAACCACCTGATTTGATATGATCGACCTTCCTTCCTTCTCCAACACAAAAAATAAAGTTGGGGAAATGCATTTGATAGATTTGCAGGCATTGAATGCTTGTTGTTGGTGGTTGTATTTCAAATTTAGGTTTTCCCTCCTTCTCTTCTTTTTCTTCCATCAATTCATCTATAAATGTAAGAGTTGGGCTCATTGTTAATGTTGGACATTTTTGGATCCTTACGTTTTTGTTAGGACTTCATATTTTTGTATTTTGAGTCGCATGAGACCTCTAGATGTCGCTTGTACATGTGGATATCAACCTCTTTCTCCATTGTAATAGTTTTGTGCATTTCTGGAAGTAATAGAAGAATCATTTTATGGTTATTCTCTATCCTAAGCATGTTGATATTCCTTCTTCTTTCATTTATTTTGCATTGTGTGCTTGTTGTGTCACTTTACATCCATCAGAATCGCATTTTTAGTTGTGTTCTATGAAACCAATCTGGAAAATGCATTTTAATTTGTGCTACACATGCCTAGCCTTCTTTCACACCTTTTCCTTTCATTTTCTATCGGAAAAATAGTGTTCATCCCTCTTTTTCGGTCCTATCTCCTCCTTAGTTTTATTCTCCATTCTATTATCATTCTATCCTGGTATCTTGGCATTGTTAGCTTAGTTTTCCCTTCCAACATTAGGAGTAGCAGTAGCAATAGAAATAGATAGAGGAACCAACCTTCTTTGGAGATCCATATCAAGCGTACAAGGTCCCACAACTTGGAGATAGTTCCATTTTTGTCTCAAACAAATCGGTTCTTCTAGATCCGAGATGCGGGTGCACGTTCGAACGTCCAATATTAATTTTTGTATTTTCATCAATTTCCATAACTATTTGCGGGTAATGTTTCTCCTATATTAATTGGAATGTCTTGTTTTTGCTATAAAAATTCTTTAAAATTGTTGTTTAATTGAGTTTTTATCCCTATTTTTAGTCTGTTAAAATTAAAAGTAATCACTGTGATTGACCTAATCGCTAGCGATTCCTCGCTAAAAGTTTTTCTTACACACTTTTCCCATAAGTTGTCTAAAAATTAATGTTTTCTTTGTTATCATCTAACATGTTTCCTAGCATGGTGATTTAAGATGGCATTAGGATGTAACAATTACCCTCATTCATTGGCATTTATTATTTTCCTATTATTTATCATCCTTTATACTTTGAGAACTATACAATTTTCTTCATGACTAATAACTTTGTGTCATTCAAGTTGTACCCTTTAATCATCTAGAAGCTATTTTTGCATCCACTCGGTGCATATGTGAATCCACATAAGAGTTTTGAAATTCATACTACGAGGTCTAACACATCCAAGAATACCTTGTCCAATTTGAGCAGAAATATGAGGCTAGTTTAAACATATCGGAAAACTACCGCACCGCATCAAATTTAATACCAACAGATTACATCAGCATCCTTTACACCAACACCACTATATCTCACCTCTACGATATGCCGGAAGAAATGTCGGACTTCTTTGTAGAGGATTTCATTTGTAAGCCCAAGTCTTATTTCACTAAGGAGGAAGACCTAGTTGGTTTTGCAGGATCCAATTTCTCTGAGAACTTGTACATGGATCAAGAATCCAATCTTTGGTTCTAAGATCATTATTATGTTTTTATGTATCTATCCACCTAAATAAATGACATCAGTTGGTTTTAGTCTCCATTTTTTCATATTGTATTACAACACTATTATCAATAAAAACTTGATTGATTCATAATCAGGTTGATAGCTGTTAAAGGAATTATTTGGGCTTCCAGGGACTAGATTTTTCGAGACAACCTGCCATTTTGTTTAACTAAATCCATTGTGTTTAAGGGTTTTTATTTGTAGGCTTACTTACAGTAGACAAAGAAGCCTTGTTCATTTTCTTCACAAAGCACAAAATACCATCACACATTTTGTGGGTATCCTAGAAACCCCACCATAATGAGGTTGAGTTAGGTTGTTACCCCCATTATACATCAAGAAAACCCAAGGTAAAACCATTCTTGACAATTCCCCACTTATCATAATTCAATTGCTTCACCAATTCTTCAATTTTCACGTTGGTACTTAGGTCAAGTTCCATATCCTTGCCACTATTTTGCATGCCATTCACTCTCCTTATCAACTAGCTCGTAATTCTCATTCTACTCCTCAAAAAGTAGAAAAATCCTTGTGCACCTACGACATTAACCACCTGAAGAGAGTGGTGGGTTTAGTGAAGAAGGGTAGCTCCCATAGCTACAAAATGCTAGTTTTATGCAACTCCAATTACACCGAGTTGTCAACCCTAGGGTTTCTGAGCTCATCTAACCCTGGGACATCTTTAACCAGATCCGCTAATTTTATTTTGTGGTTAAACTCACTAATTTTGCACCTATATATATTTGAACTCCACTTCTCTACTTTGATTACACGGGGTACTACATTTCGATTATTTCTCTACAGGTTCCTCCTCCACCACCAGTCTCTTGGGTCATGCCTTGGTGCCATTTTCGTTCCTTCGCTCTATACCCTAGGTGTTAGAATTCTCCTTGTCTTCTCGATCTCTTCAATTTTGATAGCTTCACTCTAACGCAACCCCATACTGCCTCACTATTTACTCCACTTGCTACTCCATAAGGTCTCTTCATAGTTTCAAAAATGCCACTAGTTCGTAAAAGTACTTTGCCTCTTTATAACACCCTCGTCACACTTCAATTGCTCGAGATCACAAAAAGTTTCGAAGGAAAAGTAGTTAGAATGGATACCATTGCCCCCTATTTATAATTTTCCATGACCTCAATGTCCTATAGACCCACGTGTCTTAAAGTTACTTTTTAACAAAGTAATTTCTCTGCTTAAGTAAAATTTTGTGACCCTACCTCATGCGCTGCAATCGTAATCTTATGGCGTGCTAACACTACTTCATTTCCACATACCTCCTTGTAGTCATTTTTTATTACCCTTATAATAGTAGTCTAATCCCATGCACACCGACCTATCACTCAACAAAGTCTTTGAGTGCTCACCTGAATGCACACGCAGGAGACGAGCCCCTCCTCTATGTGATTCTTATGAGAATACATCGTTTATGATAGATACTTAAGTGAAAAATCACGGGAAGGAACCATGCATTCATTATGAGAACCTAGGATGAGTTATCATATCAATACATCCATAAAAGAGAAATAACAAACAACATATAGAACTGATTCATAACACAAAGGAAATGCATTATACTTAAGCTCATGGACACATATATGCTTTAGAGTAGAACCTTCCATTGATATTAATGAGTTCAAGTAATCACATTACATTCCTTGAGGCCATAACAAACCCATATAACAATACAGAGCAAGGTCATGCACCAGAACTAAACTATGCCCTTCATATTACAAGGATAATCATAGACCCAACCCTCTAAATATGTCATCACTCCTATATTTTTACTAATCCCAACCCATAGAATCCTCCATGATATTTCTGCAGAGCTTCACCCCTATTCCACCACCTCTACTCTCTCAGGATGATCCCATGTATATCTCTATTCTTAGCTATCTATCCGCGCACGCACACACACACACACACACACACACACACACACACACACACACACACACACACACACATATAACTTTCTACCTTCACCGCCATGCCTTCTAAGGTAATAAATCAGGTGCAAAGTGTCCAAGTGATCCTCTAATGGAGCATGCCTCCTTTGCTCGATCTCTCTAATATTTGTAATGATATCTTTCTCGGATCCTTCCCTTGCATGCATGGAATATCCCCTTTTTGATCCTACTCATTTATCAGTGGAACCTTATCCACTCCACATGCTATATGGGTCACACTTTCCTCATGTGTTGTCTAGAACTCCAAATATAGCTAAGTACCAACACCATCTTGTCTTACTCATGTGTCATTTTTTCTACTACCCTACTAGAACCCTTCCCTACATGCCTTCAACCCACGTTCCCTTCTTCACATAGGTTTCGCATGCCCACATGCCTTCTTATACTTAGCCAATATTTTGGGGCCCAACATCACCCCACACTACACCTATTCTCCATCCTCAAAAACACTCTTTAATAAAATAAAGAATGGCGGGCTCTTAAAATGGTTGGAAAGAAAGAATAAAGGAATGAAGAATTGGGAGAAATAATAAGAGAATGGGGAACTTGTTTATTATTGGATGAGGAGAGGGAAATCCTTCCCTTTTTCTTCCTCTAACTTCTCCCAAGTGTCGACCTTGTTTTTAGCTTGCTGACATAGGTCACCCACCAGGGCACTCACATCCTCAAAACTCATCTCCTCCCCTTTGTTACTTATTATCTCAACAATTCTCTCTAGTTGCTTTCTCAAATCATCAAGTACATCCATCCCATGGGTTATCTGGGGGTATAGTTCCTTCATCCGGCTCTTGATCCACCTCCCAAGGTCTCGATTGTTTTTGAATTCCACTCCAACTTAGCCATGATCTTATCTCTTACCACTCTATCCCCCTTATTTTTCTCTTGGAACTCCTTGAGTTCTGTTTAAGCGGTGTGGCAACCAAGATGCTTTCCACTCTATTCCTATCAGTAAGCTTGATTATCATAAGAAGCTTGAGTGACTTGCATGTCGGCCTTCACTTTTAAAATAAGTTTAGTATATCCAGCCATAATCTCGACAAACTTCATTTTTCTCTTTATCCCGACACGCCTACACCTCTTCTCGCAGACTCTAAAGTGAGTGATCACCTTTCCATTGTGAGAATTCGAGTCAAATTCTATAGACATTGCAAGGCTCACTCATAATTTTTCTCGGGTGGTGCTAAGTTGGGATGCTTTAGGAAAATGGCATCCGTAATCATCTCCACCTTCTTGGAGACTTCGCGCACCTTTGCTTTTTCTTCTTTTAGCTCATGCCTCAATTGAGCACTGATCATCTCCTCTTGCTTTAGGTCCTTTCTCTTTTCCATGAGATCCTCCTTTTTCTTCTCTAATTCCTCCTCCAGGAATCTCACTCTATCATTTCTCCCAAACAGTCTGGCCTCAACTTCGACTAAAAATTTGTTGAGCGCGTTGTAGACATGTTCATCTGATAGCTACTAAGTGTTCACCAAGGGATTTAATCCTTTTATTTCCGGTACCATCATCAACACTCTATGATTTACCTTGAGGCGAGGTTCGTCTACGTGAGACTTGAATGCCCAAGATAGCATCTTCCTGGTTCGGGGATATGCACCTTCTTCATCAAACAATGACATAGCTAGGAGTTACTTTGTTGGTATAGTGCTTTGGAAGCACACATGTAGCACCTTGCTAGGATCATTAATGTATCCCATTCCCTACTCTTGTTCCACCACTACGCCTTTCCCACTGATCGCATAACTTTTGTGAAGCTTACCACTAATTTGGGATTCCCACCCATGCTGCCATACTCCTTCCCAACGCTTTCTTCTTCCATCTCCTTCAAAATTTTGTCTACGCTCTACTCCAAATCCTGTTCCACCAAATCCTTCATGATTCCCACCACTTCTCTCTCCATGGATTTCTCCACTTGCTCCTTGGTGAGGCTTAGGGTTCCTTTGTTTTTGGTGCTCACCTCTTCACTCACCCCCTTGCCTTGATCCTCTGCTTCTTCCTCGTCATTCTCCTCATCTTTCTCATCATTCTTCTCTTCATCTCCCTCCTCCTCGAATCATGTATATCATACACTGGATGGTCTTCACCTCCTTCAGGCTCATCGTCATCCTTGTTGCCAATGTAGGCATCTAAAATTTTTGTCTCCTCTAATTCTTCCTCTTCTGTCACCTTCTACTTCTTCCTAACTAGTGATTCCAAGTATAGGGATTCTTATTTTTATTTTTCTTCAATATGTGACGTCTTCCTTAGTGACTCTACATGTTTTAGGGGCTCTTCCTACTCTGGCACTTCTTATTTTTGGGTATTTTCCTTGACCAGGGACTTATTCCTACACGTGTAAGTGTTAGGCTTAGTGCTTTCTTCCGAGCACCCACAAATTACGTTGTCTACAAACTTGGTGCCTTCTTCTCCTTCCCCTCTTCTCTTTCTCTCTTCTTTAGTGCAGCCTTCTTTCTCCCTGTGGGGTCTTTTGGAATGGAGACATCACTCTCCACATAGGCATCTTTATTGAACTTAGGCCTTATGCGTAGATACACCCTCGTTGCGGTCCTTCTAATGATCGGCAACGTTATGGGATTCATCATTTGCACTTCATGGGAGACATACTTCTCCATGTATGTGCACGTTTTATGGTGCACAAGCTTTCGACACATCTTGTGGTGGTCTTTTTCCACCTCACTAAGGTTGAACCTTAGTCTTTTGGATTCTTTGAACCGGTTGACTCCATCTTGGAAGTATTGTGTGGTGAAGGAGAAGGGTAGCTTGCACCATGGACCCTTAGTCCCATCTGTTAACATAAATCTACCAATGCAGAAATGTTGGTATACCACAAATTCTACCTATCCATTCATGAGCATGGGAAAATCCTCTGGGATCCTCCACTCTACCCCGAATGCGTCACACATTCATTTCTATCAGTTCTCCTGGAACACCTTGTGAGAAGCCATCATGGTTTCACAAGTGTACTTTTCAAACCTTTTTGTGGGCAAGGGATCCTCTTTTGGATACTCCTAAACAATTTTTTTGGCCCATTAGGCACTCCAATCTTTGAGAAGATGATGGTGAGGAGGAAATTTCTGAATAATATATTCTCTCCTTCCTGCACGTTGCTTATGATTTCATCCACAATGAAAGTGGACAAGTTATAGATGGTTCCCTCTGATATCTTCCAAAGCATACATTTATCCATGCCTTGTTCACTTGTGTCCATCATTCTTGATCATTAAGCTTGGTCACCAAGTACACGGCCATCCTCATAACAGGGTCTGGAATCTCTGCGATGTCAAAGTATCGCGAACCCTTCTTGTAGTCATATGTTGCTACTTGTATTTTTGATAGCTTCCTTGTCCTCTAGATCATCGTCTATACTTTATCCTTCACAAATAAGGCATGTGAACTTGGATATCAACTGTAGTGTTATGTGCATCTTGCACCCTACAAAATAGAAGTGATCTTCATGTATGTGTGACATCAACCATTGATATAGTCACTCGGGCTTACCAAAGTAAGGCAACTCATATAGTTGCAATAACCCTGCTTTCTCCAATTTGACTTTCACCTCGTCGTTGTATATAGGCATCCCATCTGGTGTCCTTTTGTTAGTTGGACAGACCAACTCTAATGCCATTTCCTTCTCAGTTGTGCTCGTGTGATGGTTATAATCACTCATGACCATTTGTCTTAAGTGTGACACCCACTCCTTTCCTACAAATACTTCATCTGGGTAATTTATTTTCGCATAGCATTCCTCATTAGAGCTTGCGATGGCAGAAATTTATTTTCCCTTACCCTTTCCCTTCTTCTTTCTTCGATGAAATGGTCACCTTCTTAGTTGCCATGATTTATGTCGGGGATAAAATAAGAATTCCTTTCTCTTCTTTGTTACTCTCGCTTAACTCCAAAATCAACTCCAAATCTCAACTCCCGGAGTAAATCCTTCTATATTTTTTCCTAGCTATCAAAACCTAACTAGGAAAACCTTCCACAAGATGACACACTTCAAAAAATCTTTCCTCACTTATAACTAGAAAGCACCTAAATCAAGGATGTACGAGATGATATAGGGTCTTAACCAATGGACTTTCAACTTGCCGGGATGACGTAAATACTTGGAATCATACAACAACACCATCTTCCCAACATCAAACCTGTTTGTTCTTGATATGTTGATCGTGTCATGCTTTTTGTCTTTCTTTCTCTATCTTCTGAATCCATCTAGCAAGTGATTGCCTTTCATCTAAATGCATCAACTTATTAATCCTCTCTTCTAGTGATTTTCATCATCCAATCCTCTTTTGTTTGCTATACACAGTGATGGTAACATGAATTCAACTAGAAAAATAGCCTTTGCACCAAACACCAATTGAAACAATGTGGCCTTTTTCAACCTCTTATAGGTTATCATGTATGCCCATAGATTGATTGATACCTTGTCATCCCAATCTTGTCTTCCGACATCACATATCTTAGTAAACATGTGACTTAGTATTTTGTTAAATGCCTCAGCAATTCCATTCGCTTGTGGGTGGTAGGGGTAGTCTTGTGATGGGCCACCATAAATTCTATTAGCATAATCCTAATCGTTTCAATGAGAAAATGTGTACCCCTATCACTTGTTAAGCTTAAAGGACAACCATACCTGTTGATTTTTCTCCCATAAAAATCTAATAGTTGTCATTGTGATGCAATCCTTTATAGGCACTTCCTCTACCCATCGTGTCAAGTAATCAATGAAAGTAATGATATACCGCAAAAGTTTTCTTCACGTAACTAGTGAAATTATCCCTACAAAGTTGATTTCCCATTTTTCAAATGGTTGAGTGCTATCTATTGGTCGTAGGGGCATTTCATCCCTCTTCCGGAGTTTTTCAAGTCCCCAGCAATGGTCACGAGACCTTGCAAAACACAATAAAATCCTAGTAGATGGTTTCCCACCAAACCCCTGCAAGTATAATATTCCACGCGATAGTATTTCCCACATAATTTCCTCCCCAATCCCACCATGTGCTTCCTCCATAATTACCACGCGCTCATGTTTGAATATGCATCGGTGTAAAACCTCATCACGACCTAACTTATATAGGTCTCCACTAATCAACATGTAGGGTACGTCACATATTGCTAACTACTTCCTCTCGAGTCTTCATCCCTTCCAGCGTCACACCTATTTACAAGAATATTGTAATATCTTCCAAATCTAAGGGCATGCACATCAACCTAAACAATTGTGTGTTTGTTATGGTATCCTCAATGTTTTGCACGTACTCCATTGAGTTAATCCTTGATAAGTGGTCATGTCCGAATTTCTCTTCCCTAGTTTTACAACCACCGCAAACTCAAAATCTTGGAATAATGGGACCCAACGGCATATGTGTCCTTACAAAATGGGATTTTTACTAAGTACTTCAATGCCATGTCATCCGTGTAGATATAAATGGTGTTGCCAACAGATACTAGATGAACTTATGCAACACTGATCACGTTGATCATTGACAGTGCCTCATGCTTAGTAGTTGTGTAATTATTTTCTGTTGGTGTCTACTTTCTACTAAAAAACACAAGGGATGATTAACAATACCCTCATCGGGTTGTGCTAATACTTCTCCCATTGTTTTCCCCGAGGCATCAACATGCACATGGAAAGGCTTGTCCAAAAAGGAAAATGTAGTATGAGCGTGTGACAAGCCTATCCTTTAAAGTGTCAAATATCCTTTGTTGCGCCTCTCCTAAATGAAAGGCACTCTTTTTTTTAGTAATTCCTCCAAGGGCACGGTGATCTTGGCATACCCCTTGATGAATTTCTTGTAGTACCCCGTATGTCCAAGGAATCATGCACTACACTTTGACTAGTAGGCTCCCTAATACCACAATAACTCTGCAACCTTGGTAGGATCCACTAGTAAGCCTTCTTTCCATATAATATGTCCTAAGAGAGTCCCAAATAGAGTAGAAAATATACATTTATTAATGTTGAGGGATAACCTTAATTTCGACATCTATCAAACATCAGCCTCAAATAGTCACAATGGTCTTTCAATAACCCATACATAGCCCAGTCATCCAGGTAAAACTTGAATAAATTTATGGATGAAATTCTGAAATGCTTGTACCATGATGCGCGAGAACACAACTGACACATTGTTCAATCCAAAAGGCATAACCATATAGGAAAAACTTCCCCATTCGGTGGAAAAATTTGTTTTGCTTTGGTCTTCATTGGAAATCCTAACTTGGTGATACCACGAGAACCCATCCGTGAAAGAGTAAACCTCACGCCCGGCTACTCCCTCCAAAATCTCTTGAAGAAAGGGGTTGGGAAAGGATCGATGACACATACTACATTCAGATCCATGTAGTCAACAAAGATCCTTATTCTCCCATCCTTCTTGATACTGATGACCATTGGGCTTATCCATTCTGATTCTTCCACTACCTCAATGATACCATATGCTATAATCTTGTCTATTTCTTCCTTGACCCATACCCGCAGATTTGAATTCATCTGATAAGGCCTCTTCTGAATCGGGTGTGCACCTTCCTTTAAATTTATTTTCATCTCCCCCAAAGAATGGTGGATGCCTTTGATTTCATGGTACCCATGAGGGAACAAATCTGGAACTCACGCAATAGATCAATGACCTTTGACACTTCTTTTTCCAACCAATAGTCCCTAATGATAGATTCCTTAGGTTTTATCTCTATCCCAATGTTAACCTTATTTATTTTCAAGGGATCATGGTAGGCACATGCTCACTCACTAGCACTATATATGACTTTGCGCATACCTTTTGAATGGTTAACATCCAAATTATCCATCTCTTCACCGTTTACTACATAGACCTTTTTCCTTTTTTGTTTTCCATGCACGTGTGCTCAAGCCGTACTTTCTCTAATTCTTCTTCATCAAAGTGTGTCTCTAAACCAGGTTCTCCTAGTAGCTCTTGTATTCTATCTTCTACCATAGCACTATCTCCCATTATAAGGCACTTGACAAATTGTAGAACGCTTATCCACCAATGGATTTGTACTTCTATACTTGAAATCTTGAATGAGATTAGCATGCCAACTCTTGCCAATTACCTGTTTGACGATGCATCTCCGAATGAATATACCATGCACATGCACAACCTTGTAAGGTGGAATATAACTTATGCACCCATAACAAAGGCGAGTAAAGATTCTACGCTTCCCATCCAAGCCTTCTCACACGCTTGGATATGAAATGAGGCGGTCTCTTTACCATGGTAGTCTTGTATGATAGTGGGCACATTGCTCATGGAGAACCTTTCGAGAATGTGACTCCTCCTCGATCCATTCTAGGAGGCTCTCCCGATGTGTACCCCACCGGTGTGTTGTAGTTTTGAGTAGGTTTTAACTGAGCATTCGCTTTCTCTCGTCCTCATTCTTCCACTGGGCCTCCATTTCTCACAAGAATACTTTAGGGTATAACCCTCAAGAGTAACTTAGAAACTTCTTTCCTCCTAGGAATTTGACCAAATGTTCCTTTATTACCCTTGTTACAGATCCTCTCAATTTTCATCCAATCAACTCATAAGTCTTATGCGCCCAATTGTCACATGTCATACTAGTGGTATCACCCAAGGATTGACCATCTTCATTTGGATAACTCCCTCTGTGGGATGAATTATCTCTGAATCTCTAATGGAGCGCACATAGATTTTGTCAATGAATTCTTCTCCTAAGGGCTCAGTATAAGGTGTTGATTTCCCATCAGTCAAGGGGATGATGACCCATTCTTCCTTTTTCTCAAAACTAATATATCCCTTTTTAAACCGCGGGTCATAAGTTTTCTTGTAACACCATGGGTGCTCAAGTAACACTAGAAAGTTGTCTCGCCTCAGAAATGCCAAGACTTCAAAGTCTCTAGTGAACTTGGCCCCTTTAATAATGGTAAGTGCATCCTTTAAGACTCTAATGGGCATTTCCTTTGTCTTGGTTTCCATATACAACACATTCGAAGATGGTTATAGTGTGGGTCTTCCCATTTGATGTCAAATATCCAAGGTAAGAACATTGACCTCTGCTCCCATGTTGATGAGGATATTTCTTAGAAGCCACCCATCAACTATTGCATTCAATGTAATCTCCTTATCATAGTCAAGGCTATGAGGAGGAAGGTTTGCATACAAAACCTACCTTTTCACGATCTTCTCCAAAGGCGTGGTACCTTCTCCCTCATCCATTCTCCTAGAAAGGGAATAATATTCTCTTGCCTTAGCATCCTACATACTTCCTTGACCTCATCAAGTTCCTCCTTTAGAGCCTTGGAATTCTTCCTTTTCTCCAACTACTTTTATTTCTCCTTAAGACATTGGATCTCCCCTTGCAAACTCCAAATCACATCCATAATCTCTTGATACACTTCCTTCTGATGAGTAGGGTCTAGATACTTTCCATGTACCACTTCCTATCTTGAATCTAGGGTCCTTTGTCTTCACATGTCCCTAGTGCATGTGGCCTCTTCTCACATTGTCACCAATAAATGTTCTAGTCTCGACTCATGTGTCACTCGTGACATCGACTATGAATCGACCTTCTTGATGATTACCATCCTAGCACTTTTTTCTTTCCAATGCTACTATTTCATATGATCATAAAGATCTGGAAACTCTTCATACTTATGTTTCTTCCCACACCACAAGTATTGTAGCAAATCAGGACATTCATGCTTGTAATTCTCTATAGATCCAAAGTTATAACAAGTTCCTTGTGGGAATTCACTTCTTCCTTCATCACGATTCCTAAGACCATGAAATCCTCTGTGAAAACCTATTCCACATGATCCTCTATCTGCGTTCCCTTCACAAAATGACAATCATCATCCTTGGAACTATTTTCAAGACTAGTTTGGTGCACACCAAGATCAATAACATCATGAATCTAGTCAATCAGCTTTACAATCCTTGGTATCATGGGTTGTAGAGGAACAAATCTTACACTAGCAAGAAACATTCTTGCGGATTTCTCACTATAGTAGAGGAAACTTACTTGCATCATGATCCCCATGGAAAATTTCACAGTCTACCGCCATAGCGCGTGCATCGAATTCTGAGGGAAACTATCCTTTGCATGCCCCTCCACTTCATAGTTTGTACACCAAATCCCACTATGAACCTTATGCTTTGAGTTTACAGATAGCTTCTCCAACTTCTTGGCCATTGCTGCAATTTGAGCCTCTAGAAAAGGACCAACACCAATATCAATGATCCCAATAGCCGAGCGCACAAGGCTACTTCCAATGCCTCGTGCGGGTCTATGAAAGTCTTGTGTGATAGAGCCCTTATAAAGCAGTGTTATCAATCCTCCAAAACCATTGAGTATGTTGAGAAGGGTGGATGTCATATGATAGTTTTTACAAGAGAGTCTTAAACCATGCATTATACTCTCACACACTTTCTTCCATTCCCTATTGGATCTCCTTCAAAGAAATTATGCTCTTTTTCTTAAATTTAGGGATATGGAACTATGTTAGGAAGGATTTATTCAATGTGGTGTAGTCTACCATAGTCTCATGGGGGTCATACTTATGGTACAAACTATGTGTGCGTCCTTGCAATGTTGTTGCAAACTGACATGCCTTCCACTCTGGGGTAGTGGTCCCTTTTGCACGCCATAGTAATCCACACTTGTGGACATGCTCTGCAACATATTCAATACTCGTGTATTTTGGTAAGTGCAATGACATATCAAAAAATACTTGTGGAGGTGGCTGAGGCCCTTGTCCTCCTGATTCAGAGCCTTAGTTTCCTCTAGTGTTTCCTACCCCACCAAATCCATTGGATCCACCAAGTCCTACTCCTCTTGGCCCATTAGATCCTCCATATTTGTTAGGTCCACTAGGTCCTCTAGCCCCTATACCACCATATCCACCTCCCGCAACCGACAAATGTCCCGACATGGTTGCACCTAGTATTCTCAATGTCCCACTGAACTACGCACCGATGGTTTGTGATATTGTCCCACTGCTAGTTGTGTGTCCCGCACCACTCCTAGACATGATACTCAAACCTTGCATACTTGTACCTTTTCCAAAAATTCCTCCAAATACTAGAATGGTTTGTGCAGCCATGGATGTTCCAAACAAGAAATTATATCTCCTAGGTGTAGATCGGTTATTCCTACTAATACCAACTAGGTTAACAATACTTCTCCCTTGATTTGGAAAACCAAGCGCTAGGGGTTTGTTACCAAGTGGGTTCAGATGCACACCGATGGCTCTTCTTTCTCCATGTGATGAACTCTCATTAGAAGTTGAAGGGGCTTCTCTCCCATGCTTTCCAAGATGGAGTAGACAGATCGCTCAGTTTCATGTCCTCTACATGAACCTCAAATCCTTCCCACAATGTCTACCTCAATAGATCCCTCACACTTGTAACCTCACGTTGTCTAGTCATCTCCTTTCATGAGATTTTTTACACTTGAGTTGTCTCTCCTCCCTTTCCTTTTCAGCAATAATGTCCACCATCTTCCTTTACTCTAGCTTTTTCTCCCATCACTCAAAGAAGCTTAGTTGGCCATGGGAAATGCCTTTAAACTTAGGGTAATGACCAAGATATTCATAGCCAAAGGAATAGCAGGAAAAAATGATCCTTTGGGTGATGGGTGTCGTTATTCCCTTCATTTAATCAACTCTTTGTTGATGTCATATTCAAACCAAGGGATGTCCAAGCTATATGCAGCAAGAAATCTTAGTGATCTAGTAATTGACTATAGGTATTTCTTATTTTATTTTTAGGGGGTATTTTCAGTGTCTTTAGGATTCCATGGTCAAAGCCTTATTATCTCTATGCTATAAGAAACTTGCTAAAATAAACACTCATTGTTGGAATGAATTGCTGGAAATAAACACACGTATAAGAATAAATAGATTGCTGAAATAAACACATAATGCATAAGTAAACAAAATTTGCTTGGAAATAAATAAACGGTTAAAATTTTTCTCAAAAGCTTGCAAGGAAATTAAAATATAGTCTATAATACCTAGGACAAGTATAAAACAAAGTGTAATTTAAAGAATCAAATACATTTACAAAATTAATAGATCTACACTATTTTCTTTAGAACTATAAATACCAATAAAACAAGAATCCCGGTTCTTGGAGGTGTGGACCCTTTCCTCACCTTGAATCAGGATTTGACAAAGTGATATTCTCTCAAAACGAAGTGGCTATTTTATTGTTGAAATATTCTGTTTTACAAAAACATATTAAATCTCTATATCTCTATATCTATGTGTATGTATATATAAATTCATCTTTTTAATCTATCTACTGATTCTTTATATATGTATTTATTTCAAAGATGAATTTACGAACATAGTTGTTCTAATGATTCAGATGGAACTGAATTATGCCCAAAATAGATGTTAAATTTGGAACCTTGCTGGATGTATAGTTGTCGATAAGTTATCCCTAGATCTTCAAGTAGGAAGAATCAGAAATCTTCTGATCTACTCTGATTGAAAGGCTTCATTGATTTCTCTATCATTGGATGTCATCAAAATAATAGATTCCCATTGGTTCTAGAACTTTGGAGAAGTTCCAGAACTAAAGGGGATTGTTCTTGATCTAACCGTGAAATTTTCGGAGCTAAATGTTTGAGTTCCAAAACTAAGTGCTCAAGTTCCGGAACTAATTCCAAAATTCCAAAATTAAGCGATAGAGCTCATAAACTATGTGATAGAGTTTTGGAACTAAGTCTGGAAGTTCCAGAACTAAGCCATATTAAAGCCAAGGCTCCCAAAAACATGTTTGATTGCTTCATACTCTTTTCTCTCGATCGATTATGACTGTTTTATTACAAAAACTGAATTTCCACACACTTTGTTAGGAATTATAGAGCTTTTAAAAGTAAAAATAATATTACACAAAAGATGGACAATTACATCCTAACTTACATTAGATCAAACAAAAGTCACAAAATGTAGTCAAACTTGATAAAAAGGAGAGTAAAATAAGATCATTAATTGTGCATTAACGAGACATATTTTGGCCTTATCATCTCCCCGTACTTACTTATTTGTAAGTCCCCTTACAAACTTTACTCTTCAAATCTTGGGTTGTGTATTCTACATTCCAATTGACTACTCGGGTCAAATGGCTAAAACTGAATATCCCAGTGTTTTAGTTCAGAAGTACTATACCATGATCCTGCTTCTACTTTCCTCTGTCATTCCTCAAATTGAGTGGGATCTTGAAGCTCTCTATTTTTCCATGGAGACATGGGAGTGAGAAGAAGTGGAGGGTTCTCATTCCCATCCATATGCCCCTAAATTTTTCATTGACCCAAGGGATTAGTGTGCACAAGGATTTAGCTATTTCTAAGCTTTATATAGAGTTATTGGGAGATATTAATTCTCTTATTCTCAATGTAATTGTGAGAAACTCCCATCTTTTCAAACGTCCATCATAAATATCTTCAAATTACTCCTCCTCATAAGAGGTAAAGACATCAATACTTTTATGTAAACTTGCTGCTGTAGTGTGCCTTGAACCGACTATCAAAAGAATGGGATCTGAAATGTATAACAAAGGTAGATGGTTTACCATAGTGATCCTCATGCAGAGACCAGATGAACTAGATTTTAATGAATTCTCATAATCTCTCTTTCCATGCAACTCCGACTTTGAAGAACAGAAACAAATGTATGCATAATATTACGAGAGATAAAATTCACAGAGAAGATTTTTCTTCTCTGCACTAGCTAAGGAATAGGCTATCATGAACTCATAGTAATATTTTATTTCATGTAGAAGGACACATGTAATTCTTGATAGCTACCAGTGAATAAATTGTTCTTATAAAAAGATACTGTATGGAGGAGAAGTTCTCCTACATGTAATTAATTTTTCACTCATCATGCAAACCATTTGTAGTTTTACAAGACATTTAAATTTGTCTTCTTCCTCTTTGTAGAATTTTTATTCCCATTTCTTACTTGCTTTATTTTCTTCTTCCATCTTGTTTCTCAAGTCCTCATTTGATGTTTTAAATTCATTAAGTTCCCTTCAGGTATCATCCCACAACTGTTTGAGTGGTCGGTAATTCAATTCAAGTATGTGCAGATAATGTTGACATCACACTTGGTCTTCTCGGAAAATTGACATTCTTCTTCTTTTTCCATCATATGTTGTTTGACCATTATCACTTCTTCAGTCCTATTCGTGAGCTGATTTGTTAGTTTCTCAATGAGCATTTCCCTCTTTTCCAACTTGAGTTTGAGGAAGTTTAATTCCTTATCTTTCTCTCTGATGATGAGTTCTTCTCTGGACAAAAACATAGTCTATTTTAAATGTTATTTTTCCTCCTTTTCTAAAAGTTCATTGGGAAATGAAAATTCCTCTTCTACTAAAGGGGTTTCCCTTTCTGTTTATAGGATACCAATTCCTCTTCTTCATGTGATTGTGTTGTTGGTTCACCAAACTCTTGAAAATCATGTTCCTCAAATATTTCATCTCCCTTCTCCATCTCATTTTGGCTTGGTCCAGGAGGATTCATGGCCATTCTACCCAAAATATCAGCAGCTTCTTTTTCCAACCCATCTTGTTCTTCCATCTCTTCTAGAATTTCCCTAGATCTCTTATGAAATATTCTTCTTTGGGGATCTTCAAAATGTCTGGAAATGGGTTTCCTCCTAAAAATTATTCTAAATTTTACTTCATGCTCTAGCTTAGGTGAACTATCCTGTCGAGAGACAGATATTAGTTCTCTTGCACTATTCGGCGGAAGGATTTTCTTTGTGTGCATAGTAGATTCTGCAACTTTAATCCTTCTTTCAAATCTCCTTCTTTTTGGTACATTACCCGCACCTATTTATTTCTTATCCTCTACAGGGGCATCAATCTCCAAATTGCTTGTAGGAAAAAAAGAGGTTGGTATTCCCCTCTTGATAATATTAGGGTTTTTCTTAAACTTATTAAGAAACTTCTCCCATATTTATTCTCCATTTTTCTTCGAAATAAAATGGTGCTGGGATACTAAATGGATTAACTCATGATGTATGATTGTTCCAACTCCCCAGGAGTACCTAAGAGCCATTTTCTAGATGGATTCAAAAAGGAATCTTGGAATATTTACTATATATTTTGGTTTTGAATTCCCATACCTAAGATATATTAACATTTTAAGGATTTATCTTCCCACAGTCCCAAATCGACCATCACAAGTTAAATACTTAACTATCCAAAATGCCACCCCCGCCAAAGGGTTTGGGAAATCTCATCCTTATGAACCCCTTTATGATTTGCTTGGTGTTATAGATATATTGGGGCTTAGATTCCCCCTCTTGTATCAAGGTTTCCACTAGATCTTTAAGAGTTCCCTTGACAAGATTTGGGACTTGCACAATTGGTATTCCAGACACATTACTCATTGTATTGATTAAAAGGAATTATAATGCTTCTAACTTTAGTTCTGGATTCTTCTAAATTTAAAATGAATTTTCTTAGCAATTTTTCATTATACCTTGAGAAATTTTTTAAGAACTCCAGCCACCTTGCTCGTCCAAAAATGGCCGCCACTTCTTCATCTACAAGAATTTGGGTATCATCATATGGCTCTAAATTCTTTTTAATCCCCATAGAAAAGAGGAAAATTTGTATTCTTCTTTCTTCAAATTCAGAGTTAGCTATAGAAATAGTAGATTTAGTGTAGAACTACTGTGTTTATCTCATGGAATTGATGGGTTTATCTATGGAATTCAAATACAATTCTTCTCGCAACTTCTTATCAACTCCATTTATTCCTCCCATATGATAGGTAATTATAAATGTGCCTCCACTTTATTATTCTATCAACATCAACCTCATGATTACATTCTTTTAATCATAATGCACAATAAATGACTCATCATACCAACCTTTTAAACAAAGTCTAATCACACATGCGAACTTTTAATTTAACCTTTAATAAGTTCAAGACATAATTACCGCCCTTTTTCGATGAAATCCCTTCGTCTTGATGACTCATCATTCCTACAATTTGAAAAGGAAAAATGGTTAGAAAAGATAGCTAGAATTCAAGCAAATTATTTTTATTTTGCATTAGCCATTTATTCGAGGAGACAATCAATCGTCATTGTCGGTTTTCAATTCATCTTTGAGAGATTTTTTTGGGGGAAGAGAACGGAATTTATTGGTTTTCATTCTTTCCCTCTTTTTTCTCTTTTTGGGGGAAGAGAACATCATTTGCTGGGTTTCATTCTCTTCCCTTTATTTTGGATCCAAGCATCTGGATTATTTCATCATTTTGGAAGAACTAGGTTCTTCCATATGATCAAATTCTTTGTCTTCT
The DNA here is from genome assembly GCA_018340775.1 of Taxus wallichiana var. yunnanensis. NCBI lineage: Eukaryota > Viridiplantae > Streptophyta > Pinopsida > Cupressales > Taxaceae > Taxus > Taxus wallichiana. The sequence goes on along the minus strand of CM031237.1, from coordinate 999,664,036 downwards.
CCAATTTGCTTCAAGAATTCATCCCTAGTAGGAGGCTTCCTATAAATTTTTAGCATATGTCCATTGACCAAAAGTGTCCTTCTACTGCCATCAATGGGAAGTAGTTGAATAGAGCCATTGTCAAATATCTACTCAATCTGATAGGGTCCCAACCATCTGGTTCTCAACTTTCCCTTAAATTGTTGGTACTTGGAATCAAATAGTAATGCCCAATCTCCTACCTTGAATTTCCTTTTCTTGATATGTGTGTCATGCAATTGCTTCCTTTGATCTTGGATTATCTCTATTTTTGAAGTGCTTCCATTCTCAACTCATCCAATTCATTGAGTTGAAAAATTATTTCCTTTTGTACTACATCCAACCCAATACCCACTTTAGTTGTTGTCCTCAATGTTTGTAGTTGTAGACACCAAAATTGGGTCACACTCCCCTTGGTCCCCTTTCAAATAACCAACTTAAACACATTCACCTAACCATGACCCTTATACCCCACATTAATATTAATTTAATTATTTATAATTAAATTAATACTCATCCTCACTTCATTCATTATTTAATTACCTCGATTAAAACTAATTTCCACCTCACCCCACCACCTCACCTAGACACCTCACCATAGACCTATTCATAACATGCTTCCATAACTAACTAAGACTTAGTTCAACCCTAAAAATCAATGCCTATTATTCCTCTAACCACATTCCCACTCATTAAAAGATAACGTTTGTTTTGATCCGTGATAAATGGACAGACCTGGCCCAAATGATTAGGAAGATCTGTCATTTTTAGTAAACCTAGGGAATCCTACCTTAACAACGCCGGTCATCCCAAAACCGATGTTAGTCAACCCAAAACCATAGTCAGTTACCATTTATTCACTTTGGTAACCTTTTTGGATAGGTTAGACACATTCTTGAGTTTTAGGATCTATATACGCCTTCACCACTCAACCCTTCACCACCATACCATTTGAGCATCTATACACGCCCTTTATACATCTCTCGAGTGTTCCTAAGATCTCCAAAGACCTCACCATTCCCATTTTCATCTCTTTCTAGCCTTAGAAAAATTTCCACAATCAGATCTTATCGAGTTCCTATCATCCGACCGTATTGATGTCGGTTACCCATGACCTTTGTTGGTTCTCTCTAAACCATCATTGATTATATTTGAACGATATCACCATGTGTGGTATGGCCATCCTATCAATAAAAAAACCTAATTAAATCACCCAAAAATCCAAAATCTTATCCAACCTTACCAAGAATGCATGCGTGACTGCGGACCACTTGTGTTACCCGCAACCCAACCCAAAACCTTTACTCGCATAGCATTTTAGTATTCAATCGATTAATGATGATAGTAAGTTGAGACACCCAAATCGAACGCTAGCACTAGATTCTTGTATTTACATGTTTAAGTTATTTTATATTGATTTATAAATAGTGGATTGACGGCCTTCTAGAAGTATCACACTTCTCGGATCTAGCATAGGCTAGGAAATCCACCGACATATATTATTTAATCCTCTTTTGTGGTCTTGTTGTGTATTTCGAGTGTAGTTCCTCCTAGCCAAAAGGAAGATCTCATATCCAGCATTGGATCGAGAAGTCAAAACACATGCACAACCTTCAAACCAACCATCAGAATGTATTCCTTCTTAGCCCATAACATTATCTGCTTTTGTCACATTCAAAAGATAAAGAAAACAAAGAAACATTTTGGCATGCCCGATGGAACCCTCTCTTAGGTTCATTGCATTTTCTTCATTTAGGGAAAAATTCTTTGTGTGTTTCTTTCATTTGAAAATTACACATGTAATCTTTTCCTGGTAATATTCCTTTCTTCTAATTGTCTAAACAACATTTTTCATTTGGGGCTTAAAATGAACCACTTCTTCCTTCTTGCATTGCATTAGTGAAAAAGCATCCCTCTTCATGTTCATCATTTGTTACATCGAATATCACATTTCGATTTGGGTATTAAAACACTTGCATTGCATTTCGATTTTGTGCATAATAAATCACATTAAAAATAATGGAAACCTATATACAAGAAGTCATGCCCAATCGATGGTTGATGTAAAAGAATCGTAGAAGCACATTCTCTCTCTCTTGCAAAACTACACAAAAATTTAAATATACACACCTTCTTAAATGACATCTTACCCGGGGACTCCTATCAACAATCACACAATCGAGAGGATTGACGGGTAATCTCCGCCTAGTAATCTCTGTCTAGTACCCCATCAGAGGAAGGACCACCCCTACCATAACATAACCTGAAACCTCACCCTTTAGATTTCATTTTTCGTAGGATGCCCTCCCAACCAAAAACTCTATTCTGAATTCATGTGTCAGTCATAAATAGCGTAATCTACAAAAAATATAAAATTCACTTTTAGGACTGCATATTTTCATAGCTTTGTGTTTGACTTGCATTTTGAGGTGAGAGGATACGTTTTCTTCATATATTTTTTTCCTTTCATACTCTATCATCATAGTTGGAGTATTCTAACTTTCTCTAAGTGTGTCAGGGCCTCATCCTATCATACCCAAGCTTTTGGGTTGATTCTTCATACAATCTAAATTCACAACACCTCATTTTTCTTCATTCTTTAGATTTCACAAGAACCATCATTGGTCTAGTGACCGTCATTAGTTTACATTTGACCGTCATCGGTTTACCTAACCAACGTGGGTTCCTTTTTTTGTTAGTCGGTTTACCTAGAGAACACTCATCTCACCTTCTTATTTGTCTAAAGATTTTTGTGTGTCACCATACTACTGTGTTTTGATCATAGTCCTCATATATAGTCTCCATATCTAGCAGTCACCGCTTTCTACAATTTTTGTTGAAACTGTTATTCTTCACAAGAACTATCATTGTTCATCTTGTGACCGGCATTGGTCACACCTTAACCGCACCGTTATTTCAACTCGGCATTGATCACCCCGATTTGATTTTATCAAAATATTTACCCAAATCTCGCTTGAAATCTATTTTTCCCATCTCTCGATGTCCCCTGTGTCATTTACAGAGTAAAATTCACATGATTTGTGTTTATTCACATGGTGTTGACTCGTAGCCAAACTAACACCCTCATGTTTCACGCTAGTTGTCAGCCACTCCCACCTAGTCTATCACTACCGTCCATTCTCGTCACCTATGGATCTAACTCATCTTATCCCCATTGCTATTGGTGATGAGGATTTTTCCGCACTCCTCAAACCGAATCTTGCTGCCCTCCAAGACTACCTTGCTCTTTCTTCCACCCAAGATTCATCAAGACAACTAATATACGACATGCCCTTATCTAGCCCTCTCGGCTCTAGCCCCCACTTTTGCATCAGCTAGCACCGGTTGGGCACTACCGTCATTCACTTTATCACCTGTGGTGTATCGATAAATCCCATAGCCACTATAACCATAGCATCTATGTTGTCAATCACACCCACAACATTGATTATCCCTCGAGATAACCCCTATGAGTCTAGCTCCATCTTCACCCACCATTTCACATATACCCATTGCATCACAACCACCTCCAATGTCAGCAACTTACACCCCTTTCCAAAACCTCTTCCTCTCTATCCCACAATCCTTACCACCAATCACCACTAGAGTTGTTATAACTACCCCACCCGCTTACACATACTACCAACAACCCATGACCTCATTTATTGCTTATACTGGCTATGTGCCACCCACATATATTCCCATTCATCCTTACCCAGTGCATTGGAAAATGCCTAAATTCAATCACTTCAATAGTAAAGAAGACCCACAACAATGCTTGTCGTCATTCAAACATGGGTGTTACCTAATTTCCCATGATGACGCTTTACTCCTAGGAAACTTCTCAATGTCCCTGATACGACCAACATTAGATTGGTACAGTGGACTACCTCGACATTATATCTATTCCTTTAATCAAGTAGCCCAAGCTTTCTTAGATCATTTTTCAATCAATGTTACCAAGAAATTCACCATGACCGATCTCTATTCAACCGGGTAGTACAAAGACAAATCTATCACAGATTTTGTTGCCCGCTGGCAGGGTCTCATCAACCAATTGACATTCCAACTACCTTAGATTGAACTTATTGAGTTGTTCACTAGATCTTGTGCCAGACACATCTCACCAACTCTACAAGTTCAAACCTTTGATCAAGCATTCACCATGGCCCAAAAACTAGAAATTCATGCCATTAAAGAAAAGAAAATCCAATTACGGAACAAGAACACCCCATTCAAATCAAATGATTCTTCTTCATCTTCAAAACCCCAAAATAACTATTCAAAGCCCAAAGGATCTACCAACACGGTAGTCCTCAAGGTGGGTCCACCTCATCCTTCTAATTAGGCTCAACCTTCTTCCAATCTTTCTCTTGTCTGCATTTTAACTCCGGTTGGAGCAACGGAAGTACACTTCCATCAAAGAGCCCTATTATTTAGTCTTGGAAAAACTCCTTAAAGCTAGGAGCCATTACACTTCCTCCCATAAAACCTCATATAGGTAATGACCCCGCTCGCCTTATGTCTCGCATGGCATAAAGAGAATGACTACTGTAATTATCATTGCGTTAAAGGACATAGTGATGGTAACTACATAACTTTCAAAAACATTGATCAAGAGGTGATAGAAAATGGAGACCTTGTCCTAAACAACCCAAATGTGCCAAGATAAATCAAAAAATTTACATCTTTAAAAATTCATTCCCTAATCATAAACCATCATCTAATCAAAATAGTGAACCTTCATCCAAAGGTGATAGCAACATCCGTGAGGTTCATACAATTTTCGATATCGTGCCAACTGCTCCTCAACACCTACCTACTTCATCTATTGAGGAAATCTTGGAACGAGCTCCTCCACCCACAGAGGGGCATACTTCTTCTACTCCTCTACCCAAAAGGATTTCCCCTCATCTCCCCTTTCTCTCATGGAGGAACCCACACTTTCTACCGATGTCATGTTATCGTCTGCTTCCCAACCTTCTAAACTATTAACACTTGTTATTCTCCCATCCACAAGAGAATCATCATCGCCTTCTCCTCCACCGAGAGAGAAGTCTACCTCACCTGACCTATTATCTCTCCTACCTATGGGAGATGCTTCAAACATGTCACTACCTATTGGGGATAGTTCTCCCTAGCATCCCAAAACCCTATTGACATGATCTTAGCTCTTTTAACTATAGAATCTGAGGCCATCCAATTCCTTGTCTCACGTACATTCCACTCCATCATCTTCTTCAATAATCCCATTTTCATGGTTGGTCGATTGTTTGGATTACGTTGATCATTCCATGCTCTAGGGACGTCTTTGGCTCCCCATTTCAACCCAAATGCAAATGTTTCTGAAGATACTTCCACGATCTACCCAAAGGTATTTTTGGCAGCCAAAACTACACTAACCATTCGATTGAAACAACTCCCTCTTCATCATACTTACCTCCACCCAAACTTCTGCCCATCACTACAACTATTCCCAAACCTAAAAAAACCTACCCACACTTATCTCCCTACCCGTATCTAGACCCATCACTACCTTGGGTGTTATGCCGAAATCAAGACTTACTCACCCACCATCAAATTGGACTTAGCCACATCTTCCAAGGTCCGCAGAACATTATCCTCCCACCTAAAATGAAAACCTAACCTTCTAGGCCGTATACATTAGTCTCGCCTACTACACCCTTGTCACCCTCCCCACTTCCATCCATCCTATGACCTCACCCATCAATCTTGACGAAACAATCTCACACCCAAAGCCATTAAAAATCTAAACAACCTACTACCGCATCATGACCCTTTGTTACACATCATTCACCCAAAACTAGGCTCCCTCACCCTCACTCGTGCACTTCTTACCACTTATACTTCCACCAGCTTACTATAACCTCAACCTTTCATGTACAACTCCAACCAATACCACCTACTCCACCTCTACCAACTACCGTCACCACAACTAATTTACCCCATGGGTAACCCATCCTCTTCCAACCTCTATTTTCCCTTCTTCATCTTGTACTCCCATGTCACCTTTACCGAAGAAGGTGCAACTCAAAGCTAAGAATCCGTTACCCTCCACTAAGATAGTCAAGCAAACCAAAGCTTCCATCGTCATCTCTTCTACCCTACCTTTACGCAAATAGATGCCAAAGAAGACCTAAGACTACTCCACATACCGACTAGTAGACCAACCCATTCCCCTCCTATAAAGCCTCTTCCTTCACAATCAGCCACACATATACCCAAACCCAATCTCACCTCCCATTGTGATCCATTAGCCAGTCCTACGCCAATATTTTAACCAATCTCTTAGATACTTTTTTCATCACATTACCATCATTATGACCTTATGATCCTCTCAAACCAAAACCAAAAGGGTTTGATGAAACCAAGATTTGTGCCTATCATCGTGTGTCATGACAAGATGTTGAAAATTTTAAGGCTCAAGATTGTTCTTCTTCAACTTTGTCCTCTTGAACAATATTTTTATGATGACAACCTTCTTGATGAGGATCATGCTCCATCATCACCTGTCACCATACATCATCGTCCCTTACCCATTCGGTGACTAGTATCTCCACCCCACAACCATGTTTCCTACCTCCAAAATTTGAGATCAACATGGTCCATATTAGAGAGTTGGCCAACCACCACCCAAATGTTAATGTACACTACTCATTTCACAAGGCTCTTATCCACTTTGTTAGGATTTTACCCCTCACCATGTGTCCTCATTAACAAAATCATCTCCTCCTTCTACCCCCATGACCCCTCCTCACATCACCACCCTCAGCTTCTCTAAAGAGGAGATTGTACCTCTTCAGTCAGATGACCCTGATTGCACCTTATTCATTTCTATCTATATCAATAACATATGCATACGATGCATCATGATTGATGGTGGTGCTAGCATTAACATCATCTCCTCCCACACATACAATCAAATGTGTATTCCTTCTAACTATATGCATAATAACCTAGTTATGCTACACTCCTTTAACGATGCCATCACCTCCACCCTTGGCACTATTATCCTTCACGTTTGCATAGGCCCTCGCATTGTCTAGAACTATTCTATGTCTTAGAGGGGGAGTTCCAATATAACATCTTACTTGGCAGACCTTGGATTCACGTCATGGGTTGTGTCCCTTCAACTTTACACCGTTGTGTAAATTTTGAGCATGAAGGACATAATTACGCTATCCCCGTGAACTCATCACCATTCAATACCTATAACATGTTGTACCAACCCAATGATGTACTTGTACCAGTCAAGGAATCTATCACTACCCCCACTTCACCTTCACCCACAAGCCCATCCACCAAGTCTTCCACCATCTCTCCCACATCTAACCTTATTATTCCTACTATCGGGCGCAGCCTCTACACTGACTCATCCGCCTCCCACTCATCTAGCAAGTCGTCTATCCCCGCTACCCACATATCAACTATTGATCTCTTATAAGTTGTTTTTCAATGCCTCACTCTGGGAGAGTAGTGCCTATACAATATTGACACATTCCTCACCCCACAAAAGTACAGAACTTGTGTCGGCACCCTAGTTATGACTACCGCATAAGTGACATTTTTCCTTATGCTCCTCCCCACCTTCACACTAATCTAACATATGGGGGCTTGATATTGCCACTTATTCACCCGAACCGCCATCCTAAACATGACCATTTTCATCTGACTTACACTCCCTTACTAACCACCGCTTCACTCACACTTTCCTCCACCATTGCACATGGAAAGGATTTGGCTTCAGTTTTTACAAATAGGGCCACCATACTATCATCTCCTGTACCACCCGTAAACATAATGACCGTAGTGGCATTGGATTTGATGCACCACCTCCCAAGAAGGCTTGCGTCGACCTCATTGAGGAAGACAAACCTTCTCCACCTCATTCACCCACATCACCATCTTCACCCACGGAGTCCATAGATCCTGAATCTATTCCTCCTAACTTTTTTTTCATAAACACAATTTCCTTGGGACCTCTAACCTATCAATGCGATGGTGAGGCTCCCTCTTCTCTCCCATTCTTGTATCCTAACATGATCGATGATGATACACCTTTTATTAACATCATTCAATGTCAGGATGATGAGTCCATCCTCACCTACCTTGGTGCAAAAGATTCTTATATTCATCGGTCATTACCTTCTAAGACACAAACCATGTTGAATGAATCAACCATTAAAATCAACATTAACACTTAGGATGACCCGCACATTCTAAAGATAGGCCAATCTTTAGATGCTACTGAGCAGGAAGCTTTTGCCTCTTTCCTTCGGGACCATAGCAACGCTTTTTTGGTTCTATGTTGATATGCCTAGTATTGACCAAAAATCATGGTCCATAGTATCCTAACCATTCCTAATGCCAAAACCATCAAAAAAAAGTTGTGTAAAATGCATCCTTACATTGCTCTTCTAGTCAAAGAAGAGCTTCAAAGCCTTCTCTCAGTTTACTTCATCCTACCCATTTATTATCCCCAATGGATTTCTAACATCGTTCCTGTCCCTAAGGCGATAGGGGACTCCACATTTACATGGACTTCCATGACCTCAACCTAGCTTGTCCCAAAGACTATTTTCCCCTACCAGGCATTGACCAACTCGTTGATCTCACTTCTAGCCATGAAATACTATCACTCATGGATAGTTTCTCAAGTTACAATCAAATATAACTTGCTCGAGAAGGTCAACACAAGATTGCCTTCATCACCCCTGGGGGACCTTCATTATCGAGTCATGCCTTGGCCTTAAAAACGTCAACGCTACATACCCACAAGCCATGACTTACATCTTCCATGACATCATGCATTGCATATTGGAAGATTACGTAGATGATCTTCTTGCCAAATTCAAACATCGACTGAGCACGTGACCATCCTTAAGGTCGTATTTTACCTCCTCATCAAGTATTGTGTTCATCTACAACCAAAGAAGTGCATCATTGCGGTACTTTCAAGAAAACTCCTCGGTTTCATCATTTAATTGTGTCGCATAGAATTTGATCCTGTTAAAGTAAAGGCTATTCTAGAAATTCCTCCACCTACTAATCTCTGTCAACTTTGAAGCCTACAAGGTAAGTTACAATCCATTCATTGTTTTATCTCGCAGCTTTCCGACCACTGTCAACCATTTCATCATCGTCTCAAGAAATATGTTTCATTAAAATGGGATGATGAATGCAATACAAAGCCTTTGAAGCCTTAAAACAATAACTTCTTCAACCAAAGTGCTCATTCCTCCTAACGATGACCAACCCTTTAAACTATATATTTCCACCATTGACCATTCTTTAGGTGTCATGATGTTATGCACCTAAGGAAAGGATGTTATGATGTATATGTATTGATGGAGATGCCGACATGTGGCACACATCCTTATCTTATTATATCATTCATTTATGATTTATTATGCTTAGAGGTCGGCCTTAGTATTGGCCATAGGTTAGAATGGTATATATAGGGGTTAGAAGGTTGTAATTAATCATATTGAGTATTGGAGTGTTATTGTATGGTTTGGAGGTTACCCCTCGAAGTGGTATTGGAGGTTGCCCTCTTGAAGTGGAAAAGCTATTATATGAGCATATTGTCAACATTTATCTATAATTTGGTGTTCTTTCATGTTATTCTATTGTATATGTTCTGATTTATATGAGTAATATCTTTACAAAAATTAGGGTTTTTACCCTAATTTTGGCTGAAATCGCTGCTCTGATACCACTTGTAAAGATATTACTCCTATAAATCAGAACATATACAACAGAATAACATGAAAGAACACAAAATTATAGATAAATGTTGACAATATGCTCATATAATAGCTTTGCCACTTCGAGGGGCAACCTCCAATACCACTTCAAGGGGGTAAAATCCAAACCATACAATAACACTCAATACTCAATATGATTAACTACAACCTTCTAACCCCCTATATACCATTCTAACCTATGGCAAATACCGAGGCCAACCTCCTAAGCATAATAAATCATAAATGAATGATATAATAAGATAAGGGGATGTGTGCCACATGTCGGCATCTCCATCAATACATATACATCATAACATCCTTTCCTAGGTGCATAAGACATGCTCACTCATCGCGACGAGCAATATAGAGAGAAAGCAATTTATTACATAAGCCATACCCTTTCGGACTACAAAACTAGATATACCCACGCTGAAAAAGTATGCTTAGCCTTAATTTTTGTCACCACCAAACACAATGATTACCTCCTCAACCTCAAAACCTTCATTGTTACCACATCGACCCCTTACACTATATGTACGCCAAACCCTATCAACATCAACGTCTTTGCACATTATCTTATGCTTCTTTCCAACCTCGATCTTGAATTCATTCATCAAAATTCCATCAAGGGCCAAGCTATCATTGACCAACTAGCATACGTACCTCTGTTTGGGAATCAACCTCTAACTTTGATTTCCTAGATGAATCCATAACTACCCTCTCCTTAGATGAACCCACTTACCAAATGACACTCTTCTTCGATGGCTCCAAGTGTCATTGTGGAGGTGGGGCCGGTGTTATCCTCATTCTTATTGATGGTGAACCTATGCCTTTATCTTTGAAATTGGATTTTGATTGTACAAACAATATTGTTGAATACAAAGCACTCGTATTAGGTCTCCAGGCTGCTTATGCCTTAGATGTCAAGTCAATCAATATCTTTGGCAATTCCCACTCGACGTAAAACCAAGTCAATGGTATATACCAATGTCATAATGAGATACTTCAAAAGTATAAACATCACATAGATATACTTTTGACCACTTTTGATTGTTACAAACTTTAAACCACCCCATGTTCTACTAATAAGTTTGCGGATACCATGGCTTGCTTGGCTTCTCATATACCCGCTTTGCCCACCAACTCTAAAATCTTTGTCACAATACAAAGGCTACAATCACCTTATTATTAACCTCATGAGGTCTACTCTATCAAAACCGTTACACCTGACCCACGTGACCTTTGGTATAAGAAATTTGTAGACTATCTTTCCCTTTCCATTTTACCCACCGATCTCACTCGTAATGGACAACGTGCCTTTCTTAAAAGTTTCTCTCGTTATGTCATCATGGGTGGTCTCCTTTATAAGCGTGGCTTTGATGGTATTCTCTTATGATTCCTTACAAGTTCTGAAATTCCTTACACCATCAAGGAAGTTCACAATGGAATTTGTGGAGGTTACTTTAGTGGTTTAGCTGTCGTAAAATGCATTCTTCGCCTTGGCTATTATTGGCCAACCTTAAACCGTGATTGTTGTGACTATGTCAAACATTGTGTGAAATTCTAGCAACATGCTAATCTTCATCACACACCTAGTCATGCCTTACAGGTCACATGAGACCTTTGGCCTTTCTCTCAATGGGGCTTGGATCTTGTCGGCGAGATCAATCCCATTCTTCACAACGCCACCAATGGATTATAACCGCTACTAACTGAATATTATACTAAATGGGCAGAAGCCATTCCCTCATTTCTACAAAAGTTAAGAAAATATGTGAATTCATCAACCATCACATCATTTTTCACTTTGGTGTTCCTCACCGCCTCATCACTGATAATGGAAAGCAATTAAAAAAACCCTACGTAAGCTATGTGATGCTTTTGGCATCCAACTCAATTTCTCATCACCTTATTACCCACAAACCAATGGCCAAGAAGAATCAACCAAAAAAACCTTGAAAAAAATTCTTATGAAAGTAGTCGACGATATTAGTAAGGATTTGCATTCACACATTCCTTTCACCTTGTGGGCTTATCGCACTAGTATTCACACTTCAATTTCTACCACACCTTTTTCTCTAGTCTAAGGTACCAAGGTTGTATTTCCTCTCAAGTTTAGATTTCATCTCTCTCGCATCTCACTACAAGATGTGCTTAATGATGATTACTTTTTCCAAGATCGTTTGACACAACTTGAGTTATTAGATGAATGTCGTCTTAATGCTCTTGACCATCTCCAAATCTAAAAAATGTATTAAACATGCCTACGAAAAGCATGTCCACAAAAACCTTTCAAGTCGGTGATCTTTTCTTCAAGGAAAATCAACATGTAGCTAAAGAAGAGAAAAGTAAACGGGTAAAATTTTCTCCTAATTGGCGCGGACCCTATATCGTTACTCATACCTATGGATGAGGTGCTTATCGTTTGTCTTCACTCGAAGGTAAACCTGAACCTGGGCCTCTTAATGCCTTGTATCTTCAACTATTTTTATTATTGAAATCAATTCCTATATCACCTCATGTCTATTGACCGCTCGTACCTTGAGCACCATTCACCTTCCATTTTACCTATTTTGAGGATCAACAACTAAACAAGAATCATGTGATTACCTGTCACCTTTCAACCTTATCTTCAATATGAGTACCACGACTTTACTTATGGCATGATTCTCATGGATAATTTTCATATTTTTCTTGATGGAATCCCATGGTCGTTCATCACTTAAAACCTCTTTCATAGTTAACCCCGTGTACTATGGTGTTGTCTTCTAAACAAGAACCTAATCCTCCTCTATAGTCTTTTCCATGACTTAAATGTCCAAAAAACAAAATGGGATTCAACTCCTTGAGTCAAACTTCTAGCAAAAGATGACCCCCTCAAAAAGGGACATCTCTTCTCTCTCTCTAGCTGCTATAAATAGACTGCTCCCTTGAAGGACAACTATATAAAGTCATTGCCAAAATACAATAAAAATATCCAGAAGCTTCCCGCATCGATCAACTTCGTGAAGACCTCAAGGAGATAATATACTCATCCCATATAGACCTCCCACATTGACCAGTCTATTAAAAACAAAAATAAAAAATAAAAAATGATGAAATAAAGAAAATGATGTAATTTTTGTCATGGACTTGCCTATTTTTTTATCTTGGGTTTTCGCTTAAGAAAAACATGTTGTCATACACTAAATTATGCTACACCACCCACTCTCACCTCATTTCATTTTCATCCTAATTTATTCTCTACTCAAGGGACTTGTCGCAACCATGCAACATTTCGTGGTCATGTGACTTTCTTCACCCTTAGAATAGTCCATTATGTAAGGCCTTTAGGGTCTTACTTTCACATTATCACCAATTTTGACTTCACAAAATTTATTAAAAATGGAAATTTTGAAATTTTTCAAGAGTGTTACTTTGCGTGGTTTATCATTCTCATCACATCGTCTCATTTTTGTGATCGTTCGGTCTTCATTTCATCCATTTCGGTGAGAACTCATCCCGTCAGTCTCAAATGCGTTAAATATTATTGTTATCCAAAATTCACCCTCAAGGTAATTTTGATAACATGCATCAAATTATTCAGTCCTGAGCAAGTAGATTGATTTGAGGCCCAAAATCATGTTTTTGGGGTCCCCTCGGCTTTTTTCTAACTCTCCCATCCAAGAAGAAATCCCAACAAGTTGAGAAAATGGAAAAAATGCAAAAAATAAGGTTGCAGGACTATTTTAAAGCATTTCGGGTCTGAAGGGTTCGGTTGTACTGAGGTTCGTCATACCAAGCTTGGGGCCGAAAAAACAAAGAAAATCAGCTAAGTCAGACATTTTTTTCCCAAGTGGTCTGTAGGACAGTTGGACGTTGGGACGACGGACGCGAAAAGCGGCGAAGGCAAAGAAGAAAAGTCAACGTTTGACCCGTGAACTTCAAACGGCCATAACTTTTGACTTCGAGCTCTGATTTTCACAAAATTAAACTTTCTGGATTTCTTATTTTTAACAAGGGTAGATATATTTAAATAAAAGAAACATATTCAGCTCCGGTCAGTTAATGTCATTCCCGTCAAATGACAGAAAACGCTTGCCAGACCTAAAATAGCTGCCCGCACTCAGAAGGCCATAACTTTTGCATTTCTCAACAAAATCACACAAAATTGGTACCGTTGGAATCGTGGCTCTGAGCCCAACACAAAAAAATCAAGAAATTCCATATTTGATGAGATATTGGTTGGTATTTTTCACAAAACGTGGACGGGTTTATAACAGTGTTTTATTTGGTGGTTGGGAGTGCAATTAAGAGGCATGGTCATCATTCTTTCTCTGCTGCAAAGACTCTGCGACAATATGTGGAGCCTTTTGCAAGTAATATATAATAATTTTACTCCATTTAATGCCTCTTACAAGTGGTTGAAGGACAGATTTCAGGATTTCCATTTCCCTTCTCTCTCTCTTCTCATTTTTCTATAAATTGGAGTGTTGGGCTCATTGTAAAAGAGGTAGTTTTGTAAAGCAAAGCTCGCCAAAATTTCTTTGTGAAGCCGGTGTGTTGCAGCCCTTATTGTGGACTCCTTGCATGGTGATCCAGGCCCTTACCTTGTAACCGATTGAATTGTGCATATCAGGAAGCAATAAAATATAAGTTTGTGGATGTATCTTCCCCTGCTGTGTTTTCTTGCATTCTTCTTGCCCCTTCAACCTCTTCTTTACAAGAATATTGTGTCTATTATTATGTTCATGCAAGGATCCATTATCATTGTGTATGTTTGAAATATTGTTGTGAATGCATTTTGCTAGATTATGGAGAACTGTCATCACCTCTTCTAGTGTGCACTTTGCTTCTGTATTTCACGCATTTGGAGACTACTCTCACACCCTCCTTTTCTGGTGTATCACCGCTTTAGTGTAGGCTTTCATTTTATGCATTCTCTCTCCCTGGTCCCTTGGAAATTTAGATTAGAATAGTTAGTTTCCCCGAATTAGAGTAGATTACAGCGGGTAGGTTAGGAGCAAGAACCAACTTCCTCTAGAGGTCTATCTCAAGTAGCAAGTCCCACAACTTGGAGATAGTACCCATGTTATCCAATCACACCGTGAGTTCAAATATATGTGCTTGTATAAACGAGTAAGGGTGTTGTGATTCGGTGATAACAATTATTTAATTGATATTTAATTAATTAATTACTCTTTGTTTGATAAAATTAATTTTTAATAACTTTGGGGTTTTTAATTAAATAAATATTAATTAAAATTTCATTTGACAAGTTTTATTTTGATTGTTGGGGGATAAATAAGCGTTCGCTTCCCATTGACGAGGATTCCAAATTAGCTCCCGAACTCGGATTTCCCCTTTCCTAGAATTTTTTTTTAAATCCCCACTTGTGGGATTTCTTCCCCTAATTGCCAAATTAATGAATTGGAAAATTGGGAAAAAATCTCCCGATTTCCCACATGGGGAAATAAAATGGGGATTTTTAGCCTGCTTTGCCATTTCCATTGGCAATTGGCCATTGCTTTCCCCATTTCCCCCTGGCAATTAATTCCACTACCGAAAAGAAGGGAAGTTGGATTAATCCTCATAAATTCCTCCATCAAACTCATTGGAAAGAGTCATGTGAAGCTTTCCAAATTGCTTCTTATTTCTTCTAAAGGAACATAATAATATTTGTATCACATCCCTCAAACAATACTAGTTTACTATGAACACCATTTTGAAGGAGAAATACAAGAAGTTTGACAATCGAGAAAAGACCACGCATTCATCAACGAGGAGAGGACAGTCTAAAAGCCAGAATAGTCCATGCATCAGGAGGTATTAATCCAAATCATAGCCATAGTAAAGGATAAAACTATTCCAAAACACAACACAAAGACAAGTCCATGCAGGGGAGAAGGAAGCAAAGGTTAGGTGGGAAAGAAGAAAGTATTTTAATGCCTATGCAAGGAAAACAACTAGTGTAAAAGTAAGAAGGCCACACATTCATTAGAGCAAGGCTACACACTCATCAAAATCTCCAACACAGCTAAAGGAAAACAAATTTCCACGCCAAGGTAATAAAAAATAAGAAGGTTTTTAAAGCAAAGGAACCCGCACATTGCCAAAAAGAAAACAATAATAAAAAAAAGGATTTCAAACATCTTCATAGAAATCTCCACGCATATTCAAGGGAGGGCAGTAAGGTGAAATCACACGCCACATGGGAAAGAAGAAAGGAATCCACACAGGTTCTCAAGGCAGGAGTGTCACGTTCCATCATTTGCTAGGTGGATTTCAACGCAAGAAAAGAAAAAAGAAATCCACACAGGCCAAGGATTAGCAATATCCACGCTCATGCAAATACGAATCACCATGCAGTTGTCTTGAAAAGGGTCTTACACAGGCTAAGGAAGGAATAAAGCTAAAATTTATAAATAATTATCCAATGCATTCAAATGCCAGGAAAGAAAAATAGTTGTTCACGCAAAGTCAAATAAAATAAAAGAATACGTGTTCACACGTAACGGGTAAGATTTCACGTGGAAAGGGTCTGTTACGTATTCGTAGAGCTCACGTATTGGCATGATATTAGTATCCATAGTCTACATGTGATCCCCACATTAGCAAAATAATTTAAATCAATATTACGAAGTCATTATAATCGGGAATATATTCACCAACAAAGGAGAGGGCAGGTCAAAAGCGTAAGCAGTCCATGCATCGGGAGGTATTAATCCAAAACGCAGCCATAGTAGAGGATAAAACCAGTCTAAAACACAACACAAAGACAAGTCCACGCAGGGATAAGTTAGTAAAGGCAGTGGGAAAGAAGAAAGTATTTCAATGCCTATGTAGGGAAAATTTTTGGTGTGTGTGACATGCCTAGTCATCATCCACATCACCTAGTGAGTCATCTCGCCTTGCGAGAGTCATAGGTCTTAGGAATTCAAATGACAAGTGTCAGATTCTATCATAGAATCTATCATTGTCATTTGCGTCAGTATTTCATAGGAGTTACATTCCTTATTTGGAATTATAACTCCTCCTTTAGTGGCATCATATGCGTCAGTCACATCATATGCATCAGTGGAATCATTGAGGTTATTTCCTTGTTTAGGCATGGAGGTTACACAACACCCCTATTTTTACTTCCTTTTTTTGATCTATGAGTATGAGCAGACTTGTTTTCTTATTTTCATATTCTTTCCATTGTTTGAATCTTTCTTATTACGTTAGAGCTTGATGTTAACATCGGAGTGCAACTTCGTTGTGGTGCATTATTTTCGAGATCGGTTCTCGTAAATCCCTCTTTCACGGTATCCATATTGTATGTCGATGATGTTTTCATGTATCAACTCCCATATGAAGTACATGTGAATATCAATGTGCTTCATCCATTGATGCTGAATTGGATTACTACAAATCGAGATAGTGCTCATGTTGTCACACAAAGTAGATAAGGTTGCAAACATATTCACCAAGCCCTTCACTGAGGTGAAATTTCTTCACTTTCAGTCTCTTCTTGGGGTGAGGTTTTTGTAGCTTCCCATCTTCTTTGGGCTATATAGTCCTCCTTCTTCTCCTCTTCTTCTTTCCAAAAAGATGTTGTTTGTATATGGGAACCTTATTAGGCCTTTAGTTTGTCAGGCCCTATTGACACATCTTTCTTAGTTGTCTAAGGGAGTCTTTTTTTTTTTTTTTTTTGGCTTACCATGACCTCTTCCTTGGCTTCGATGAAGGGGGTGTTGGTGTGTGTGACATGCCTAGTCATCATCCACATCACCTAGTGATCCATCTCTCCTTGTGAGATTCATAGGTCTTAGGAAGTCAAATGAAAAGTGTCAGATTCTGTTATAGAATCTGTCATTATCATTGTGTCGGTGCGTCATAAGAGTTACATTCCTTATTTGGAATTGTAACTCCTCCTTAGTGGCATCATATGTGTCAGTCACGTCATATGCATCAGTGGTGTCATTGATGTTCTTTCCTTGTTTAGGCATGGGGGTTACACAACACCCCTATTTGTACTTCATTTTTTCGATCTATGAGCATAAGCAAACCTATTTTCTTATTTACATATTCTTTCCATTGTTTGAATCTTGCTTATTGTGTTAAAGCTTGACGTTACCATCGAAGTGTAACTTCATTGTGGTGCATTGTTTTCGACATCGGTTCTCGTGAATCCCTCTTTCAAAAACAACTAGTGTAAAAGTAATAAGGCCACACATCCATTAAAGCAAGGCTACACATTCTTCAAAATCTCCAACACAACCAAAGGAAAACAAATTTCCACGCCAAGGTAATAAAAAATAAGAAGGTTTTGAAAGCAAAGGAACCCACGCATTGCAAACAAGAAAACAATAATAATACAAAAATGATTTCAAACATCTTCATATAAATCTCCGTGTATAGTCAAGGGAGGGAAGCAAGGTGAAAGCACATGCCACGTGGGAAAGAAGAAAGGAATCCATGTAGGTTTTCAAGGCAGGAGTGCCACGTTCCATCATTTGCTAGGTGAATTTCAATGCGGGAAAAGAAAAAAGAAATCCACACAGGCCAAGGATTAGCAATATCCACGCTCATGCAAATATGAATCTCCATGCTAGTTGTCTTGAAAAGGGTCCTACGCAGGATGAGGAAGGAATAAAGCCAAAATTCAGAAATAATTATTTAATGCATTCAAATGCCAAGAAAGAAAAATAGTTGTTAACGGAAAGTCAAATAAAATAAAAGAATACATGTTCACACGTAACGGGTAAGATTTCACGTGGAAAGGGTTTGTTACGTATTCAAAGAGCTCATGTATTGGCATGATATTAGTATCCATAGTCTACACGTGATCCCAACATTAGCAAAATAATTTAAATCGATATTGCATGAAGTCATTATAATCGGGAATATATTAAAAATTGTTATTTTAACCTGATTTGTAATTTGAGCCTAGTTTTGATATTTTGCTCGTGTTAGTATTTAAAAAATTATAAATCAATAATTATTATTATAATTTTTTTAAAATTAATAATAATAATAATAAATTAAATGAGCCATATTTTTCTTGTGTAAACGGTGGTTCGGAGACTGAGACCCGACACCATTTACATTGTTTTATGAGCCTAAGTCATTTTCTATAAAATTCATAATGGCCGAAAAATCCAATAAATCTATAGGAAAATCAAGGAAGCCAGTTGAGAAATCAAATAAGTCCGCGCTCAAGTATGAATTCTGAGGAATCATCCCTCCCAGTTCCATTAAGTCAAAGATATGACAATATTACTAATATAAATCTAGGTCACATCAATGTGCAACAATTCTATGAATGGGTGAAAATTAAAGGCAAAACCATATTCTCGGATAGTCTTTACCATAGTGGTCTACCCCAAGTAGCGGCATTTCTTGTCTCGGTGTAGTGTCCAGAACTAGTTATCACTTGTGCATATCATTATGATCCTGAGAGATGAGGAATTTTTAAAGATAATCATGAGCCTTTCCTCTTAATCACACTAGAGCACATTGAGGAATTACTCGGCATACCTGAATTTTCTAAGAATACAGATATCACTCACCAGAAATCACAAGAATTTTGGGATGAAGAACCCCTGAGATGGAGCAAGATGGTTAATAACAACTGGTTAGTGACCAAGAGGCCTCAAATTGACCAGCTTCCCAAAGAACTATACCACGTTGAGTTCATGGAAGAAATTGGGGACATGATTACTCTCCTAAGTCGAGTTTTTGGTTTACCCTTTGCTAGGATTTTCCACCCATGGATGTATCGGTTTATCTCGTATCATCCTTGCAAGAAAGAGTTTATGGATTTGGCCACCATTATCAGTAATACCTCCACAAACAATTGATAGAAGTTAATATGATTGGATGCTTCTACATGACATCGTATCGACTTATGCAAGTAGCAAGACGAAAGCTATTTTCTTGACTTGAAACAAGAGGAGTCATGGGCCATCAAATAGTGTCTTCCATTACTATCGTAGACACGAGGTGGGTCACACTCCCCTTGGTCCCTCGATAAATAAATACCTTGAACACATCCACCTAGTTGTGGCCCCCTTCACCCCACTATAATATTAATTTAATTATTTAAATCAAATTAATTCATTATCCTCACAATAATTATTATTTGAGTACCCTAATTGGGATAATGCCCACATATCCACCTCACCCTAAGATCTATTCTTAGTGAGTTGCCATAACTAACTAAGACCTACCCAAACCCTAAAAATCAATGCCTACATTCCCACTAACCACATATCTACCCATTAGAAGGAAGCTTCCATGCTAATCCATTTAGTAAATGAAACGAGATCCCGAGAAAATCAGGGGATCGCCTAATTTAGTAAACCTAGGAAATCCCACCCTAACCGATGCGGTTACCCTTAACCACCATTGGTTAAGTCAAAACCACCGTCGGTTACCATTTAACCCCAAAACAACCTTATTTTGAGGTTGGCACATTTCTGAGAGATAATCACATCTTTTGAGAACAAGTGACAAAACCAAAGTTACATGCAAGCAGAACCAACATTAGTATACACATCAGAGCATCCATAGCCCGTACCTGAAGCAATCACACAACCATCTACCTTCACGGGAGCATCGGGGAAGCACCAACACTACATCAAGTTCATTCTATTTGATCACCCACCATTACCAACTAGGCATCAAGCTCGTATAAATAGTAATTTTTGTTAACCAAGCACTTATCCATTTATCATTTGGTAGATCCTTTTACATCTGTTACTAGTTTCTGCTCTCATTTCCATCCCCCATCATTTACCTCCATGCAAACTTGACCATCTTTTTATCCACACCCTTACATTACCCATACTTGGACCTTAATCATTCCTATGCATACCTCAGATCTATACGAATCTTGACATTTGCCCTTCTATCTTCATCTAACCTCGGATCTATCACCTAGCCAAGTTTTATTGAGTTTCATGTACCTCGACCATACTAGACGTTGGTTACCCACAACCATCACCGGTTAGCCTAAACCGATACCGGTCATACCAAACCGACGTTGGTCTCTGTGTATTTTACCGAAACCAAGAACAGAGCTCCTAAACTTCCACCAAATACCCAAAACCACCAGAATCTCACCCGACCAAAGTGTCGGTACCACTCGACCAAGACATTGACCTTCGATTCAATCATAGCTTAGCCTATTGTGAACAAATTTTCTTATTGTAGGTGAATGAGATACCTAAATCATTTTAACTACAGTAGGATTTCCTTTATTTCTCGCATTAATTTACTTTAAACAAGTGGATTAACAACCATCTAGGAAGTATCACACTTCCCGGATCTAGCATACGCTAGGCAGTCCACTGCATATATTGTTTAACTTTTATTTGGTGGTATTGTTTTCCATTCCAGGTAGTTCCTCCAAGCAAAAAGGAAGCTCTCACGATCAGCTATGGATTTAGAAGTCATACGCATGCAACAACCTACAACCAGCATTTTAACAGGTATTCCTCCTAACCCATTACCCTTATTTGTTTCATCAACATTCGAAGAAACGCTCTAGAATCAAGTGAAACACTATCTGCAACTAAGTTTCAAAAATAGCTCTCACCATTTTAGAAGAGTCAATGATGCATTCACCTTCCACGTGATTCGAACCTGAATCGGAATACAGAGGAAATATTTTCTAAAGAAGCCATGAATGTCATTTCCCAATGGGGAACCTGGTTTATTCAATTTTCATCCTTTTCCTACATTCACATGAGTGGCTTTTTACGGCACTCCGTGGAAGCTTCCTAAGTACGTCAGTGAAAAATGGGCATTAATGGAGCTTGCGTGACAACTATTCCAAGTTCATTGTCTTCTCAGTGACAAGCACCATTCAGAATTCACTTCGAATCCAAATCAGGGAGTACCAATGTCTAAATATTTTCAGTGTACAACTCATGGAAAAAGAGTTTTCCCTCATCACCATTCATCCATATGTGAAGAGAGCCCAGTTTGATATCAATGGATATATGTAGAATATTCTTGGAGAAAAGTATCAACATAACCCTACCATGGAAGATTTCTGGGCTTCCTATTCGGACAAACATGAAGTTTTGCACTTAACAAGAAGGTAATACATTTCTCTACTAGCACTTTTGACTTCCATAGCCCCAATAGAGATGCATTTTATTATAATCACAACATTACTCTCTTGTCAAAGGCCCATAGCCCCAGTAGAGATTATTGGTAATACCCCAAGAGAGAGTTATATATCAATTTTATTTTTCTTTTAGCATTTGCTTTCAGCTTTTTACTTTTTGATTTGATTGATTCTTTTGCTTTCTAAAAACTTATTTCAGCTCTCTTATTTGACAAGGGTTAAGAACCATTGATGGCTTGATGGAAGGATTTGGAATTGATTGTGATGATGACATTGGATAGTGTCAACAAATATGTCCAAAATTTCTTTGCAACAAGTTTTTTAGATGTTGATTGTGATAGGATCTCTACGAGGTCAGTCGTTCTTTAATTTACCAAGGTGATGAAAGACCAAGGTCAAATGGATACCATAGAAATAAATTTCACAATATGTGTGCAAATTGGCTAACCAAAATATCACCGAAGGGATGAAAATGGTAGGAAGACTTGTAGAAGAATAGCAAGGAAGGGAAGAAAGAACATCCATGTGTATGCAATACCTGATTATAATGTGTGTTCGTTTACCTTTGATTTTTGAAATGTTTTCTCTTTTTTGTAGTTTTGAATTTTTTGGAAAGTTGGGACCATCAAGGTCACTTGATGTGATAATATGCGACAACAATGTCAGTTATTTCCTTGATAAGGAAGACTATGTGTGTTTTCTTATCAAGAGTCATATTATCCCCGATCTCAATGATCATGGTGAGATCATACTCAATAGACGATTGTGTTTTATTATGAAATGTGGATTTTTTATTTGATATATTGAGGTCCCTATCCGAGAGGTTTCGCACTTTACGCCATACTTGATGGGTGTGTTGATGTGCATTTTTAAGCACATTTGATTCTAAACTTTAAGATTGTTTAAATTGTTGTGAGCTTTAGAGATCTTGGAATTTTTATCTAAGCCTGATGAAGGAACCGTTTTGGTTTCCTATAACTATTACATGACTTTTCTGATCCCGAGAAGTGGGAGAAGAAAGTGGACAAATATAATTGATGTGAGAAATGACAGTGGGTTTGCCACAATCATTGATAGAAGGAAAATGTGATGGATGCGAAGGGTACAGTCTAAGAATTGAAGAGGATGGGCTACTAGGAGGTGTCCCATAGACTGAAGATAAAGGACTACAAGGATGTGGCCCTAAGATTGAAGATGAAGGACTTCTGGTGGCGTCCCATAGATAGAAGATGATGGGCTATTATGACATGGCCCAAGAATTGAAGATGAGGGAATTATAAGATGTGCCCCTAGTATAGACAAATATGGGCTTCCAAGAGGTGAGTCACATATAAAGGATGTGGGGCTACTTTGAGGTGTCCCACATATAGAAGAAGATGATGGGCTACCAGGTGGTGACCTAAGGTAAGATTGTGATGGAGGAATCCTGATAGATAAATAATGATGTGAAGAAAATATAGGATCTTCCTCAATGGTCTTAGGATCTTCCTTAGTATTCGACAAAAGGAATCAATTTCTTCTTCCCAATATGCAAGTGTATTAAAGTCAAGATTAAATCCTTGATTGTAATCCTCTAGGGGAATGCCATCATGTGACCCTAGGAATTCCATGATCATCTCCTCATCTTGAGATGAATCAATCGGTAGGGGTATTTTTCTTTAACCATAGGAGGTTGATTAGAAGAAATGGGTCCAACTGGTGTGGAAGATTGAGAAGATGATGAATCAAGATGAATTTGGATTTTCCCATATCTTCAATGGAGGAAGATTTTGTTGAGGTAGTGAATAAGGGAGGTCTTGCAAAGCAAGGGAGGATTGCGGCTCAAGAACCAAATTAGAATTTTTAGAAGATCTAGGTGAATCTAAAGAATCAGAATAATAGTTTGGATCAGAGTCAAAAGAAGAGTGGGAGGAACCTAAATAATAATTTGGATCAGAAGTTTCCAAACCATACCACCAACTATGAGATGAAGGTGGGGAACAAGGTACCCAAATGGGCTCTCTAGCACAAAGAATCAAACGAGGTCTAGTTGTGATAGGCATCCTTTGATGGGAATGTTGAAACCTAGGTTCCTTATTGTCATAAGTATGTAGAACTACATGATAATCAATCTTTGTTGGCACATGCCTAGACATAGATAGTCTAGGGGATATCACAGGGGTTATTGTGTTGACATTTTCAACAGGTGTATCTACACAACCAATGAGGGCATAAAAATGATTCTCCTCATTAGACACATAATTAGCATTCTTTTCTTGATTATGTTTAGGAAGAGTCTTCATATTGGGGGATTTGTTAGGAGTGGATGAATCCATCTCCACATCACCACTTTTGATTAAGTCCTAGATGTAGTGTTGCAACTTCAAACACTTATTTTTGTGACCTTTAACATGATGGAATTGGAAATATTCATTATCTCTAAACCATGATGGCTTAGGCACATCATCTTCATAACGCGTAGTTTCGGTATATCTAACCATATTAACCACCTCTATCTCTTTTAGCATTGATGACATTGAGTCTGAAAGAGGAGTGAAAGCATGATGTTTATACTCCATAGGTGGAGATGTTTCACTCGGAATGTTTCGGCTTTCGGGAATAGAGTTGCTTCTATCCTTTCATTCCTTTTAGAAAGCAGATAAGGTTAGGGCTAGGAGGAATACTGTTGAATATCGAGATGGTGTGCGCGTACAGTAGAGAAAGATCGGAGTTGAGCTGCGAAGAACTCCTTTTGTCTTGGAAGGACTACTGCAAATAAGAACACAAGACCACAAGATTTCGATTAGACGATAAATGAGGGAAGGCGCCTTGGGCCCAAGAAATATAAAACTTCCTTTCGAAGGTGGTCGGTTTCCTGCTAATATGAATTAACACCAAAAGCGTAAAATATCAATTAAATTGCTTCGTTGAGACGGGTAGGGAAAGGCTGATTTCTGGTTTTGAGTCACAATAACCGATAATCCGGTTCTTGATAACCGATATCGGTATGGTCTAGATCTGTAGGTTGGTTGTTTTATGGGGTGGTTGTCGTAGGGTAACGGTGTTGTTGGTAAGGCTGGTATATGAGTGATATTATGTAATGAGATGGTGAGAGGTAAATGAATGATAGTTAGATGCAATGACACGTTGGGTAGTGGATCTAGGAATGGATTTATGAGAATTTGTGATTCAAAAAGTCTAAGAAATGCTATTAAAGAGGACATGCAAGATGTAACTTACTAGTTATTGATGAAGATGCAGTCCGGGAACTCGATGACAAAGGCGAGAACTTAGGTAAGATGGCTTGACACACGAGAAGATGAGAGATCTCCCTCCCGATGATCGCCGAGTATCACGGGTTTCGGCTATTACTGTTGTAGTTTTGGGCTTGATCTCCTTTGCTGCAAACTCTTGGTTTCTTCACTCGTCTGCTGCTTTCGGCCAAGTAAAGATCCGGATTCTCTTGATCACTCCCGCTGATCTCCGTTGATCCAAAATCCTTTCACCTTTGTTTTTGGTTTGGGAGCCCATTTACAGGAACCGATGGCGATTCATGTAACCGACGGCGGTCGAGTAGGAACCGCAGTATCGGTTAGGAAAAAGCAGAGCTATTTTTAGTAAAATCACCCACTTTCCCTGCTTTTCTCCGAGAGATTAGTTACTGAGCTTGGTCAAGTGACTAGAAGGTCGGTTTTGGGTGCGAGAAAGGGGTCATTAGTCATGGGTGTAGGTGTGGACCAAGTTATAGGTCTTAATTAGGTTAGTTTAGGGTAAGGACTAGGTCATGATGAGGTGGCAAAATGAGGTGGCGAGGTAAGGTGATGTGGATTTATCAACTACAAGGTAATTAATAAATAATTGTGTAAGGTTTAGGTGATGAGGTTAGGTTGCGAAATGAGATGCGGGTCTGAGGGTCGTAAGACACAAATTTTGTGTCTACATTAGCCTCTTATTGTCATGTAGCTTGTTTTGTAAAGCGCACGGACAATAATATGAAGTGGCTTCCCCTGTTAAGGGTATAGGTAATCCCCCTCAAATCTAGCACAGATTGAGATCACGTGAAATCAGGGATAGGGTTGATAAAGGGTAAATGGTGTAGAGATGATGGTGAGATGGTGGGGTAGGTCCAAGGAAGCAGACGCACGTTGAAATGCAATAATGCGACTAGGGTACATGATTTGATGAGCAAACCAGCAATGCATAGGCAAAGGTCGATAGTTTATCCAAACAAGGGTGATATAATCCTGGTATCCAAGGCATAGGAAGTAGCTCCAGGGTATATAACAGGTAAGGTACAGGAACGTTTAGGCATGTTCGGCAGTACCAAATGGTTGGTTTGGTTGAGATAAACGTCACGGTCGAGGTCTAGGCAAAGTTGGTCGGCAGAGCAAGTCAGGGACCCTAATCATGCTAAAACACGAACAGGTGAGCTCGATGGAACAAAAAGCTACATGATGGGTGGATAAAAGTGTATGTTGTTGATGTTGGGTAAGGTATTGAAGTGATACGGCCGTGGGTCGGGCCAAGTTGTTGGGTTGCGGCCTTGGGTCGGGCCAAATGGGTAGGGTGAGGCCTTGGGTCGGGCCGGATAGGTAGGTTGAGGCCTTGGGTCGGGCCGGATAGGTAGGTTGAGGCCTTGGGTCGGGCCAAATGGGTAGGGTGGGGCCTTGGGTCGGGCCAAATGGGTGGGTGGCGGGGCCTTGGGTTGGGCCAAATGGTTAGGGTGAGGCCTTGGGTCGGGCCAAATGGTTGGGGTGCGGCCTTGGGTCGGGCCGGAGTGGTTGGTTGCGGGGCCTTGAGTCGGGCCAAGTTGTTAGGGTGGCGGCCTTGGGTCGGGCCAAATGGTTGGGTGACGGCCTAAGGTCGGGCCGAATGGTTGGGGGACGGCCTAAGGTCGGGCCGAATGGTTAGGGTGAGGCCTTGGGTCGGGCCAAATGGTTGGTTGCGGCCTTGGGTCGGGTCGGTGAAGTCAAAAATGGCTAAAGAGCAATGGAGCATATAGGTGATGTGGTAAAGAGGCAATGTGGTGGGAAAGGGAAAGTAGTGAATAAGGGCAAAAAGTTGGGTAAAAAAGGATAAAACCGATATCGGTTATTTATGATCGGTAACGGTTAGATAACCGACACCGGTTCCTTAGGGCATGATTTGACCGGTATCGGTTCTATGTTAAAAAACCTATAAAAAGAAAAAATACGGCCGGTCATTGTCACTTTGTCAATTTGGAAACCAAATTAAGTTGTCTGAGGTGGAATATTGATATTGGTGTATTTGTTGGCTGAGGTGGCACTAGTTGAGTGGAGAAGTGAGGTGATTGGCGGGCCCGAGTGAGGAGGAGGCAGTAGTTGATTGGTTGAGGACCCAGAAGAGGACATTTGGAGCCATGGCACAGCCAGGAGGAGCAGGAGGAGCTGGACCAGCTGGACCACCACCACCCATCCCACCACGACGACGTGTCATCGTACCGGTAAGTTCGAAACCTTGCATTGTGTTCATTTGATGTTATTAAGCTAGATTTGGGGTTTGGGTAGGAATGTACATGTTTTTAGGAAATAATTAGAAAATGGAAATAATTTGAAAAAGGGAGAGGGTAGATAGGTGAAATAAGCCAAGGTGGTGGGTGGGTAGAGAGGGAGAAAAATGAAAAATGTAGGTTGGGGCTGCGCGAGGGTTCGGCTCAGGGTAAATAAATGACCGATGTCGGGCCGCTAAGCGCCTCAAGCATCGGTCGCAAATTTTCAGGTCACGGTGCTTTGTGTTTGACCGGCGTCGGTCATATATCGGCCAGCGTCGGTTTTTTTTTGTTTTTTGTTTTGTTTTTGTGGTTTGGTTGTTTTTGTTTTTGTTTTTGTTTTTTTGTTTATGTGGTTTGGGTGTGTGGGCGTGGTTTGGGTTGTGTGGTTGAGTTGAGTTGGTGTTTTGGTATGATTGGGGTGGGATAGGGATGTTTTGATATGATTTAGGTTGTGTCGGTTGTTGGATTTGGTTATTTTCAGGTCACAAATTTTCAGGTCACGGTGCTTTGTGTTTGACCGACGTCGGTCATATATCGGCCGGCGTCGGTTTTGTTTTTTGTTTTTTGTTTTGTTTTTGTGGTTTGGTTGTTTTTGTTTTTGTTTTTGTTTTTTTGTTTATGTGGTTTGGGTGTGTGGGCGTGGTTTGGGTTGTGTGGTTGAGTTGAGTTGGTGTTTTGGTATGATTGGGGTGGGATAGGGATGTTTTGATATGATTTAGGTTGTGTCGGTTGTTGGATTTGGTTGTTTGGGTATCGTTTTGGTTGTGTGGTAGTATGGTGGGGGTTGTTTGTTTGGGTGTGAAAGGGAGTGGGATATTGGAGAAGATAGGTGGGTAGAGGGGTGTGTTAGGGAGTCGGGGTGAGGAGAAGGTAGGTGGGTAGAGGGGTGTGTTAGAGAGTCGGGGTGTGGTCGGGGGGATAAAAGGGGGTATAGAGGGTAAAGTAGATGTTGTGATAAAGAGTAGGGCTAAGGTTGTGGGTAGGTTTTGCAGGCACGTCAGCAGCTGACGATGCGGGACAGGATGCCCCCACTGTTGAGCCGGATGCGACCACATGTGTCTGCAGCACACTGGGCTATCATGCGCGAGGTGGGACTCGGCATGAGTCCGGCGATCTGAAGCGATCGACAGAGATCATAGTTTGATGGTTTCCCTCATCGAGAGATGGGATCCGGCGACCAATGTGTTCCATCTCCCGATTGGAGAGATGACCATCACATTGGAGGATGTGTATCGCATCCTTCGATTACCTATCGATGGAGAGGCGATCTTTCGAGTGGATGCGAGAGATGCCATGGACAAAGCATCCTACGAGGTTTTGGGGATGCAACCGCTTATTGACATATCACAAGCGCGAGTATCGGGTATGGGGATATGTACAAATGCGCATCGACATGAGACACGGCTTGCCGTGTTGATGACGATCGGATCACCCGCTTCACCCTCCCGCACTCGAGAGGGAGGCCACTTTCCACGGGGTGCGATGGGGGTGCTACGCATGAGATGGTGGAGGAGCACACATGTTATGCTTGGGCACCCGTATACAGTGCATTTATATAGAGAGTCGTGGGGCTATCACCGGATGAGGCGA
Organism: Taxus wallichiana var. yunnanensis; assembly: GCA_018340775.1. Taxonomy (NCBI): domain Eukaryota; kingdom Viridiplantae; phylum Streptophyta; class Pinopsida; order Cupressales; family Taxaceae; genus Taxus; species Taxus wallichiana. Next base: position 999,635,070 of record CM031237.1, on the reverse strand, counting down.
TTCGGGATTTGTTCGACATTTTTGCTTCTTGTTGGGCATATGAGCACATCATATACATTAGACCGATAGGATTACCCCGCGACCAAGGCCACAGTCATATATAGATACGGCTTTCAGAGGTGGTTGGGGGTCGTGGGTCAGCCACGAGCAGTGCTTGCAGGGCGAGACGTTACTTATTACAGGCATTTATTAGAGGGCCTGACAGCGGTAGATATTGTATGGAGACCATATAGAGGTCATCACCCCCATGGAGGAGCCCGAGGACAGTTGCAGTGGATCCAGTACACATTCTGGATAGCGGGACGGAGGCCGGGAGAGTATGAGAGGATACCCCTGGAGAGGGTACGCAGGCAGATGGGGCTACGACAGGATGAGCCCCCTCGCTTCCCTCAGTACCGGAGGGATGATGTAGAGGCCCCACTGCCTGCACCACAGCCCGTGGATCCAGATTGGGTTGCGAGAGGAGGCGAGATGACACCTTGTAGATGATGCTGGCTGTACGGGAGCATATATGGTTTGGTGGGTGGGTCGAGAAGCAGCAAGGGTAGACTGATACTGCATGCCTGCACTGAGACAGCGTGGTGATGGCAGAGCGAGATCAGCTCACGGGTCAGGTGCAGCTATTACGGGCATTAGCTCACGCACAGCACGAGATAGGTGTTTTACAGGGTAGAAGCTAGCTTGAGCTCAGTACGAGCACGTGCACCACCACCAAGCGGCAGTACGGCCACGGCCCAGGCACGCAGTGCTGTGCATTGTACAGTATGTGCCACGAGCACCACATGTGGCACCGGCCACGCACTCAAAGAGCACGGGGGCACCTTTGGTAGTAGGTGTCGAGGACCAGCCCAGTCAGACTACGGTGGTTCGAGAGTGTTACATGGAGGCTAGAGCGGAGGCCCGATACTATCGGGATATTCTTGATGGTACCGGGCTGATTATCAACCCTATGCGGCACATAAAGCAAAGACCTCTCTGAGCCGAGAGGTCTCGGGGAGGGGCAGCCACACCCGGGTGGTGGAGTCATCACACAGCAAGAGAGGCGAGAGGCGGGGACAGGGACCAGCACGGCAGACAGCAGAGGGAGGTGGAGAGACCGAGGGTCCCCGCACTTTTGTATATTAGACATGGGCACCGGTCGTGAACTGGTTGTGTTGATAGAGTCTGCGTGCCTACATATTATTCATTGATTCATTCATTTATTTATTATACCGGCCTGCGAGCCGAGTACGGGTTGTACAGTTGATACCGGCCTGCGAGCCGAGTCTGTTTTTGATATGAGAGACCGGCCTGCGAGCCGTGTTGAGGTTTTTGACGGTTATTGCGGCCTGCGTGCCGGCTTTGTTGTATTATGAGATCACAGAGGCCCCGATGCAGGGCACATTGTATATTTGAAACCTTGTATATATATATATAGATATGATGTTTTGATCCACATGCTGTGTTTAAAAATGCGTTAAATGTTTTGTCGATGGTTTGTGATATTTGATGTATGATGAGTTGGATTCAAATGGTATATAGATTAATGGTTTTTGATATCGTTTGTTGATGATTTGTTTGTTTTGGTAATGTGGATAGATGATATGGATGAAATCGTAATGAGATGTGGATTTGATGAAAAGATTATAGCTATCGGTGTTGGTATGCAGGAAAAAGAGGCGGGCGCCTCCAAAAATTAGATAAAAAATAAAGAAAAGGACTATGTTTTGAAAAAGGTGGGTATGTGACCGACGTCGGTTAGCTAACCGATGTCGGTATAGTATAGACCGATATCGGTCGTGTAACCGATACCGGTTACTCCAAAATGAGATTTTTCTAAAAATAGAAAAGCGTAGGTGGCAAGCTGAAGTTCTTATTTTGAGAGGCATGCAAGATGTTAAATATGTGAATGCGATTACTGTTTTATCGACCGAGACAAGTAATTGCATGATGATTTGAGTGATAAGGAGGAAAGAGACAGTAACGTGATTGTGGTGAGATCAAGAAGAGTAAATCCAAGCTATATTTGAAGAGGGTGGTGAGCATGGCTGAACGAGGAGAAGCATCCAGCAGGCATGGACGAGAGGGAAGACAAGTTCCACCGCAATGCTGCAGCCCAAGAGGTAAACAATTTGGTTGTAATTTGGTGTTTACATGTTTTGTAAATAGGAGGAGGGAGATTAAGTGGGTAGATATGATAAAGAAAACATGATAGCAAGGGTTATAGGTGAGGTGAGTGTTATGGGGTAGGTAATCAGGGGTTTCGGGTATGTCTGTGTATACAGAGAGGAATAAACGATCAATTTATTGTCGTAGGTGGTTGTTTAGGCAAGGTGTATGTAATTGACAGTGACCGATAGCGGTTAGGGATAACCGGTATCGGTTACTAAACCGGTACCGGTTATTTATAACCGATACCGGTTACTGGAGGAATTTCATGAATGTGAGAAAAAAACCTTTAGGGATTCGATGGATTGAATGGTTATTTGTTGTTGTGACGTGTGCAGGCAGAGGCAGGGCCGAGGATGAATGATAGTGTACCAGCGCTGTTGTCACGAATCTTAGTAGATGTAACACCAGCTGAATGGACATTGATAAATCGTTTGGGGTTAAGTGGAGTCCGCTATTATTCACGAATCACACATAACCATGCTATCTTTGCGGCGTTGATTGAAAGATGGAATCCAGAGAAGAATACCTTCTATCTGCCAACAGGGGAGATGACAGTAACATTGGAAGATGTGTTCTGTATTTTGAGACTCCCTATTACAGGAAAACCAGTATATCAGGCATTACCTAGCATGGCACGGGGAGCGATAACAGCAGTATTTGGTCCATACGCATGAGATTTGACACAGCGAGGTTTGACATTCACATATGGGATAATGTATGCAGCACACCCTGAGGAGACAAGGTTAGCAGTGATATTAATGATAGCGGTAGGGTATTATGCATTACCGAGGGCGGATGGGGGAAGATTTCCAAAGGCATTGATGTGTGTTATTTGGGAGATGATAGAAAGGAACGTGACTTTTGCATGGGCACCTGCATATTTGGCGGAGCTATACAGGGGTTTATGGGCTTGTAGGTGAAATCACAGGATGACACTGGATTGTTCATACTTATTACACTGTTGGGCCTATGAGCACATTGTTTGTGTGTGACCAATAGGCCGACATCCATCGATTAAGAGAGACCGAGAGTACGAGGTTGGGATTGAGACGATGGATCCGCATTAACAAGAGGCAAGATCCTAGGCCGTGACGGGTGACATTGAGTATTACAGGCAGGTATGGGAGAGGGTGACGATTGCGGATATCTGTTGGAGGCCTTACGGGAACTATATGGTAACAGAGAACATAGCTGAGGAGTTGAGGGGTGTAGAGCGATTGAGGTGGATCACAGGGCATAGACCAGGTGAGTATGAGAGGATTCCTCTAGATCGCGTGCGGCGACAATTCAGATTTGTGCAGGATATACCCCTGGCTTATAGACCATATATGAGGATCGACGCCGAGGCAGCATTCTCACCTCCCCGGCCAACACCTCCAGAAGGGCCAGAGGAGATAGCAGCCGATCGCAGGGTAATGGATGCAAGAACACAGAGGCCTATAGGTTATGGTGGGTAGCAGAGCTGCGAGGTCTATGTGATCACCCCGACATAGCCTGTGATTATAGCGGAGAGAGATCATCTACAGAGTTTAGTTCATCAGCTCCAAACGCAGATGAATGAGACAAGAGGATTGTTAGCGGTTGCGGAGTCACGAGAAGAGAGACTAAAGGCTGGATTCCTCCATGCGAGAGGGCGTATTCATATGTTACAGGAGAGATTGGCAGATCAGTGGGCGGTACCAATAGCCGTGGTACCTTTGAGGACGGAGAGGCCCAGCGAGAGGCGTCGACGATCACGATCATCTCCTGGGTCGGGATGAATCGTGAGGGTCTAAGTAAATGTTATAGAGGTATAAGAATAAATAAGGATGCCGACCTGCGTGTCGATGATAGAGAAGATGTATTTGTTTAACATCTAAATAAGACTGAATATGTATGTTGATTTGAGTTATGATAATAATAAGAATGTTTGCGTTGTGATTTTTGGTGTTTTGAAAAAGGATAAAGAGGAATGTGATTAAATAGAAATACACAAAAATATTTATATTTACCACACATGATAGGTTATGGTAGGGGATGGTCGAGCTAACCTTAGGAGACCCCATGTCTCCTAAGTGCTGCCTACATAGCCCATTGCACAAAGCAAGGAGGGGCCTCGTAACGAGCTTGAACCCCTAGGTGCGTGCATAGATGAGAAGTCAATAGGTGAAAAGAGTTGTAAGATCACAATATATCGGGTGTACGTCACGTCCCTTGAGTTGAAACAAATGGTGAGGTGAGGTGGATGATATAACGGAGGTACAGAGAACTTGTTACAAAGCAAGTGTTCTGACGAAAGAGAACCTACCCTAAATAGACAAGTCCATGACTCAAAAGTTCTTTTGAATGAGGCTTTTATTTTACTGAATATAGACTGATCGATGCGGGAAGTCTACAAGGGATATTGATTGTACTATTCTTGAGGTCTTCACAAAGCTGATCAATGCGAGAAGCTTCTGATAAAGGCTGACTGTGTATAGCTGTCCTTTGAGGGAGCAGTCTATTTATAGTAGCAGATATGATTTTAGTGCATAGCTGTCCTTCGGGGGAGCAGTCTATATATAATAGTAGCAATAGTTTGGCCTATAGCTATCCTTCGAGGAGCAAGATCTATATATAAGGTAGATAGCTAGATGTCCTTTTGACGTGAAGCATCTAGTTTTTGTAGGAAGTTTGACTCAAGAAAATCCCATAAGAATACGGCTTATTTTAATACTTTGAAGTCATGGACTAGACTAAAAAGGGAAGGCATTGCTGAGGTGAAGTGAGAATCAAACTATGTGAGCTTGATTTTTATTATGAGGTGTAGGGAACAAAGTGTATGTGGTGGTAAGTGGGCTCAAGGGACGAGCGGCGCAGTAGATAAGAAGTGATATAACACTAAATTCAACAAAGAGAATGGTCGAAGATGCAAGGCATTAAGGGGTTGAGCTCAGTTTACCATTAAGCGAAGCTAAACGATAAGTGCCACGATCCATAAGTGTGAGTGATTATATAAGGCCCAATCCAATTAGGAGCAAATTTTCCACGTTTGCTCTTTTCTAGTTTGGTTACATGTTGATTCTCTTTGAGGACAAGATCACCAACCTTAAAGGTACGCTCATGAAGTCGCTTATCATAAGCACGCTTGATACGTTTTGATAGATTTGGAGGTGATCAAGAGCCGTAAGACGACGCTCATCAAGAAGCTCCATTGGGCTAACCGCTCTTGGCGGAAATCATCGTTGGTGAGAATATCCTAAAGAGATATTCTAAGGGAGGGTATTTGTACTTCGAGAGCGGCAGATGCCTCGGTACCATATACCAAAGAAAAGGTGTGGCATTAGTGGAGGTACGAATGCTAGTACGATAAGCCTAAAGGGCAAAGGGGATGTGATCGTGCCAATTTCTTCCTGGATTCATTGACAACTTTCATGAGGATTTTGGTTAGGGTTTTATTAGAGGATTCAGCTTGTCCATTTGCTTATGGATAGTAGGGTGATGAGAAGTGAGTTTGATACCAAAGTTGTTATCAGGTCCCGCAACAACTTGTTTTTGAAATATTTTCCATTATCTGTTATCAAAGCGATGAGGAATGCCAAAATGATGAGATAATGTGGTGGTTAATGAACTCTACAATTTTTTTCTTTTTTAGTTGAAATGAGCGGAATAGCCTCCACCCATTTTGTGTAATATTCGGTTGTTGTGATAATCCATCGGTGACGTTGTGAAGAAGACGGATGAATCTCACCAATAAGGTCTAAACCCCATTGTGAGAAAGGCCAAAGATCTCGGGTGACTCAGCGGGTGGCTAGGAGTATGTTGAAGGTTGGCATGTTGTTGACACATAACACAACGCTTAACATATTCATAGCAATCGTTATTGAGAGTAGGCCAATAATAACCTAGGCGGAGGATTCGTTTGGCCACAAAGAAGGCCGCTAAAATTTCGCCACAAATACCGTCATGGACTTGTTGGATGGTATGGGTGACCTCCGCACCGGTGAGACATTGAAGGAGGATGCCATCAAAGCCACGTTTATAAAGGAGTCCCCCCATAACAACATAATGAGAAACACGTTTAAGAAATGCACGTTTTCCGGTACTAGTAAGGTCAGATGGGAGAACAGAGGTTGTAAGGTAGTCGTGAAATTGGTGATACCAGGTATCCTGTGAATTAACAAACACATTATTTATCATACAAACAACCGAGGCTGAATAAGATGGGGCAAAGTGTTGTTGGACCAAGACGAAAATGTCATAGTTAGTTGATGAAGCTGTAATTTGCGAGGCTAAGCAAGCCATAGTATCCAAAAATTTGTTAGTGGAGCGGGGAATGGTTTGGATAGAATAGCGAGTAAATAAGGCTAGAAGTGAATCCACGTAGTGTTTGTACTTTTGAAGTTCCTCATTTTTGCATTGGTAGATGCCCATAACTTGATTGACTACCAATTGAGAGTCGCCAAAAATATTGATAGATTTGATACCTAAGTGTAACGTAACTTGGAGACCCAGAACAAGGGCCTCGTATTCCGCTGTATTATTAGTGCAAGGGAAATCGAGTCGGAATGAGAGAGGCATAGGCTCAGCGTCGAGAGGAATGAGAACAACGCCGGCTCCTCCGCCACGCTGGCATTTGGATCCATCGAAGAAGAGGGTCATTGGATATGACTCCTCCCTGAGTGAAAGAGTGGCGATGAGTTCGTCGGGGAATGTAAAATTGGTAAATTGTTCCCCTGGTAAAGGGGCTTCCGCAAGTTGATCTGCGATGGTTTGTCCTTTGATTGATTTCTGGTGGACAAACTCAAGGTCGAGGTCAGCGAGGAGCATGAGCCATCTGGCGATGCGTTGGTTTAGATGAGGTTTGGCATACATGTAATGGATGGGGTCCGTGTTGGTGATGACGAAAGTTTTGTGATTCAGAAGGTAGTGTCGGAGTTTGGTGGCCACGAATGATAGGGCTAGGCACAACTTTTCTACATGTGTATACCTAGTCTCATAGTCCACCAAAGTACGACTTATATAATAAATGGCTTGTTCTCGATTCTCAGAGTCACGATGTGCAAGCATGGCCCCTACAGCGTGGTCGGTGGCGGAAAGATAAAGGTAGAAAGGGTGGTCGTCCTGGGGTGGGATAAGCACGGGTGGCTGGAAGAGAGAAGCTTTAAGAGCCTCAAAGGCTTGGTGGCATTCGTCACTCCATTGAAAGTCAATGTCTTTTTTAAGGAGGTGATGGAAAGGTTGACATTGATCCAAGATTTGGGAGATGAAACGTCGGATAGATTGGAGCTTACCTTGTAAACTATGCAATTGTTTAAGATTGGTAGGTGGGGGCATTTCTAGAATAGCTTTGAATTTAGATGGGTCGACCTCAATGCCACACGAGAGACAATAAAGCCGAGAAGTTTTCTGAAAGGACACCAAAGACACATTTCTTTGGTCAAGATGGACAGAATATTGAATAAAGCGATCAAAAATAATGGTTAAAACATTGAGATGTTCACTGCGATGTTTAGATTTGCCAAGAAGATCATCGACGTAATCTTCAAGGAGAGTGTGCATAATGTCATGAAAATGTAGGTCATAGCACAGCGATAGGTTCGCACCAAAGATTCTTAAGGCCAAATGGCATTACACGATAAATGAAGGTTCCCAAGGAGTTATGAAGGCGCTTTATGTTGATCGGCAGGGGCAACCAAAATTTGGTTATATCCTGAAAAGCCATCCATGAGAGAGAGCATCTCATGGCCTGCAGTGAGATCAACAAGTTGGTCAATACTAGGTAGGGGGAAGTCATCTTTAGGGCAAGCGAGGTTAAGATCCCGGAAATCCGTGCATATTCGAAGTCCCCTGCCGCTTTAGTGATGTGAAAGTACGATGTTAGAAATCCATTGAGGATAGTCAATAGGCAAAATGAAGGAAACAGAAAGGAGTCGTTGAAGCTCCTCTTTGACCAAGAGGGCAATGCGTGGATGCATTTTTCTCAATTTCTATTTAATTGGCTTGGAATCGGGTTTCAGTGTAATGTTATGGACGGCAATGTCAGGATCAATTCCTGGCATGTCAGCGTAGGACCAAGCGAAAGATTGGTTGCGAGCACGAGAGAAAGGTAGTAAAGGTGACTTGTTTTGATGCGTTAAGGGATTGTCGATCTTCACAATGTGAGGATCCTCCTCCGTGTGGATGTTGATTTCTATAGTAGATTCGTTCAGCATGGTTTGAGTTTCGAGATGGTAAGGTGCGTTGAATATAAGAGTCATCCGCGCAAGGTAAGTGAGGATGGAGTCATCATCCCGACACTCAACAACGTTAATCAAGGTGAGTCCTCTTCAATCATGTCCGGATAGAGAAGGGGATAGAAGAGGGGTCCTCATTATCACGTTGATAAGTGAGAGGACCTAGGAAGATAGCATTTATGAAAAAAAAAAAAAGTTAGGAGGGATGGATTAGGGATCTATCGACTCTGTGGGTGACGAAGGCAAAATGGGTGATGATGGTTTGGTAGGGGTGACGTCGTTGTCTTCTAGAAGACAACCCGACATGAGGTTCCTTCTGGTGTAATTGTTCCTAGAAATGCGAGGCCACTACGATCATTGTGCTTACGTGTAGTTATGGGGATGATTGTATGTCGGCCTTGTTCATAAAGACCAAAACCAAAGCCTTTCCAAGCACAGCAAGTCAAGAAGATGAGGGCGAAACGACGATTTGTCGGTATTGAAAATCGGATTGGAAAGGAACCACACCAAGAGGGGGCTGAGGGCAATGGAAGATGCGTCGACACCCCCATATGTTAGGTTAGTGCGGCAGTGAGGTGGTCCGTAGGGGATTACTTCCCCACACGACGGTCATAGGTAGGATGTGCATGTGCACATGCGCCTCTGTACTCTGTGGGGTATGGAAAGAGCTAACGTTATATAGGTGATACTCCCCAAACGTAAGGCATTGAAAAACATCTACTAAGGGTTTGCGGTTGGGATATTAGCTGCAGGAAGGGAAGTGGTTTTTGCGACAGTGGTTTCATTTGAAGGTGTAGGTGCGGTTGAGGTGGATGGTTGAGGCACATTTGAAGAGGATGGTTGGGTTGAATGAATGGGTGTCTTGATTGGTACAAGCACATCATTAGGGTGATATATCATATGCAGGTTTTAAAGGGGGAGGATCAGCTTTTAAGGTGTAGGACTTCCCCTTGTATTCAAATTTTATGCATCTATGTAAGGTTAAGGGAACGCATCCCATAGCCCGGATCCAAGGGCGACCTAGCAATATATTGTATTGAAACTCTCCCTCAAGGACATAGAAGAGTTCGGGTAAAGTACGTGGTCCTACACGAATGTTAAGAATCACGGTGCCTAAGGTAGAGGTAATAGCGTCATTGAAAGACCGCAACATGATGGGATTGGCACACATGTAGCTAGAAGGGATATTCATTTGTTGGAAGGCTTTTGAAGAGATGATGTTTAGGCTAGAGCCCCCGTCAATCATAACATGACGTACCTGAATGTCTCAGACGTAAGTTGAGATGAAAAGAGCAGGGTTAGGATCTTCTGTACCAAAGTCAACAATTTCGTCTTCGGAGAAACTGACTGCAGCAACTTGTTGTACAGAGATAGAAGTGGTTGGGGCAGTGGGTTGTTTGGTGAGAGAAGCAATGTGATTGGGTGTAAGAATGGAGGTAACAGGTAGGGTTTCATTAGGTAAGACCTCGATCCCTTGAAGAATTTCCACGAGAGCTTGTCGATGAGATTCAGAAGTCTGAATGAGATCATATAGTGTCATTTTTACGGGTGATTGGTGAAGCTGTTTGATCATGGCTCGATGGGAAACTCCATTGGAGATGGGGTAAGCGGGTCCACGAATAACCACTTTGGGTGGTGGTGCAATCGGGATGGTGGACGGAGAAAGAGAGGATGCAGGTGTGCTATCTTTCGCTTTCTCGTTGTTTTTCTGCGCTCGAGTAGCAACACTAATCATATTAATCTCGTATACCTGAGATGAGGAAGATGGTTGGGATAAATCATGGTCTTCAAGAGGTGGGGTTGTAATAATGATAGATCTTGGTGAGGCGGGGACAGATGGTATAGGAGAGGGAATTGAAGCTAAAGGTCTCTCCCTTCGTAAGTTGTCTTTCTTAACCTTTCTATCTGGGAGAGGTGACTAACGAAGGATGGTTTTTAAAGCTTTGCATCCCTCCACATCATGTCCTGGTGTGCGGTGATAGGCGCAGATTTTAGACTCATCATAACCTATAGGTCGAGGTTTAGATGGGTCATAAGGTCTAAGTGGGGGTAGGGAAATGGTCACATTCTCTACCAACATAGCAAGGATTTTGGCGTAAGATCCTTTGAGTGGGTCAAAATCGGAGGAGGATGAGGGTATTGGTTGTGCGGGTTTTGGTAATGTTTGGGCGTGGTTGGTTCGTACGGGCGGTGGTTTAGCCAAGGGGTGTTGACACGTGGTTTTCACTAAACGTGGTTTCTTTGGCGCAGGAGCTATGTTCAGTTGGTTAGATGATGAGGCTACAGATGACGTGGTAGCGGGGAACAACCACGGCGAAAGGGGAGTGACATAAAATAAATCCTTTGATGATAGAGTTCGTTTAGGGTTGATGGGTGGACTGGATACGTGGGGTGACAACGCGTTGATATATCCTTGGATCTCTCGTATGGGTGTAGGAGGCGAGGTCGTTTTGAAGAAAACGCAAGAGGTATGATATATTGATGCAAGGTGGAGGGATGAGGTCCCAATATGGAAGGTAGGTGTGACGATGATGGTTTTGATTGTGATAGAGGCACGGATGGAGTTTGTCTCCTAAGTGGCGGGCGGCTTTATTTTTGGATAAATCTAGTCGCTTAAGGGGTGTGTGTTAGGGTGGGTATTGGTGAGGTCCCAAGTGTAGGGGAAGATTTGGTTAGGTTAATAGAGGTGGATGAGATACTTGGTATAGATGCGGGGATGGAGATGAGGACATAGGGATTTTGAGTTTCGTAAACACTTAGGGTATATGGTAGAGGTGTCTCTGGATCGGTCACCTACATTTGAGTAGAATAGGGGTACTCAAACATTCCCATAGGACTCGTCTATCTTTCGGAGAATGACAATCTTCAAGCGGAAGAAAGATGGGTTGTGATTCCAGTCCACCTGGGTGTGATACAGGGGGTAGATGAGGTAATGTATCAATAGATGTTAAGAGATCGATCGAGTCGTTGAAAAGATTTAGGCGATGAAGAACTAATAGGTGGAGGGCATGTTTGAGAGGGTCATTATGGTTAAAGAATTTGGTGATGTCGGTGCAAGAGATTGCTCATCTAAGAATGACAAAAGGAGTGGTGAGCCTTCCTCTTGTCAGGCAAAGCAAGAGTGGGAGGAGGAGATGTTTGGGAAATAGATAAGTTAGATAACATCCGTTCGCAGTCTTGTAGGGATGTGGTATAAGAAGACTCATCGATGAGAAGAAAAGTCTGGGCAGTTAACTCCTTTATGGGTAAAGGAATGATTTCGCCTTGGTTTGATGGTGGTGAAGGAGGTTCGGGCCCTGTGTTAGTGAAGAGGCTTGATTCAAAATTTTCTCGATAGAGGCTTTTGGCTGGGAGTCGAAGACTGCATGGATCTCATGAACACTTTCCTCGGCTAAGATATCCTGGTTTACGTTACTGTTAGAAGAGTGATTTGGGAATGGTTTGTTGAATATTTTCAGATTTTGGTTGGCAGGGGCATTAGGGTTATCGAGGGTTATATCACCTGCATCAACCATTTCCTACACTATGTTTTTCAACATTTTGCAGTTTTCATGACTATGTCCTTTTACGCGGTGAAAGTTACGAAGTCATTTTCTTTGTACGAGGAAGGTATGGCGCGAGTGGAATCAAACCCGAAATGAGGTTTAACAGAGGTAAGGTAATGGCTCTCGCTTCGAGCAATTTTTCCAAGATGACACCATAAGTTTCTCCCAAGGGAGTGTAATTGATGGGCTCGGCTTTGTATTTATAGGTGCTTTTTGGTGGGGTATTAGACGGTGTTTGAGATTTGACCATCACCGCGTGGACAGCTCCTTTTGATTTCGAAGAAGTGGATGTGTGAGGAGGGGTGGTGTTTGGCTTATTGGTAGAATCTGGAGTTCGGAAATTGGGGTTTTTGTTGCGCAACCGCAATTTCTCTTCTTCTAAGGCTCGAATTTCTAATTTCGAGCCATGGTAAAGGCCTCATCAAATGTACGGAAAGTTTGAATTTGGAGGGTAGGAGAGATGTGCTTAGCACAGGCCCGCGTAAAAAGTTCGATAAGTTCAGCCTGAGGCAAGGCATATGTAAGTTGGTTGATAAGGCCACGCCATCGTCCAACGAAATCTGCGATAGATTCATCTTCGAATTGTCGGATGGCATAAAGGTCGGTGATAGATACTTTCTTGGCAATGTTAATGGAGAAATGATCCAAGAAAGATTGGGCTAGTTGGTTAAAAGAGAAGATTGAGCTTTGGGTTAGAGCATCGTATACCACTCCAAGGTGGGTCCTGATAAGGACATGGGAAAGGTGCGGAGTAACAAGGCATCATCATGAGCAATCAAATAACAAGCATGTCTAAATGATCACAAGTGTTGTTGAGGGTCCTCCTTACTGTTAAAACGAGTAAATTTTGGTAATTCCCATTGAGGAGGATATGAATGAAGGGGGACAGAAGGGTGAATAGGCTCCCGAAAAACTTGCTCGTATGTCAAGGCGCTACGACTTCCCGAAACAGAAGCCTCCATATTTTGCATTTTTTCCATCATTTGTTTGATGAAATCTGTGGTTGGATGAGAAGATGGTGCGGTTGTGGTAAATGGAGGCAAATTGGGCCAAGGGCCTCCGCTAGACAATGGTGGGGTTAAGTGTTGATAAGGTATGGAGGATGAATATGTTGAGGCGACCGAATAGGGATGTCCCATATAAGATGTTGAGGTCATTGGATACGTGTATGGGAATGAAAAGGTAGGCGGAGCTTGAGAAGGAAAGCTAGTGTGGATAGGTGGAAGAGAGCAAGTCATGAACTGAGAAGCAAGTCTGCAAGGGAGACGAGGTAGGAGTAGTTGGTGGTAATGACATGTTGGGCCCAAGATTAACCAAAGGCAAGCCAACTGCAGTGTCGTATGAACCTCTCAAGCCATCGAATTAGAGAGACAGGGCTAAAGATGTAGGAATTAATGCGGTGTTATCAGGTGGAGTGGGAGCTAAATGAGTAGCTATACTAATAGGCATGCCAACAAGGAGTTGACCATCGGGCGTACGGTCAAGGGCATGAGACAAATAGTATTGTACAGCACTAGGATTAGCATCCAGAAACTTGGCAAAGTCCTTATCTCCCACAGGAATTTTAGGAACCTCGCTGGTATCCGTAGGATTCCCCACAGAATGTGAAGGGGGTGATTCAGGCAAAGAAACAGAGCAAGCATGTGAAACCATGGCAGCGGCTTGCTTTCGAGTGATAACAACCATGGACAGGAGTTCACAGTAGGGTTTCAATCTGTCAGGAACAGAAACAAACTCAGACTGGTAAAATTGGTAGGTTGTTGGTTTGTCAGGAATTGGAAAAGACAGTAACCGATATCGGTCTAGTAACCGATGTCGGTTATACTATAGCCGACATCGGTCAGGTAACCGATGTCGGTGTAAGAAGTCTAGGCTAACAAGATATAAAAGGCTGCTAATTTGATTTTTAACAACGTTTAGTATACTTGTCCAATTATTGATCACAGAAGACAGAGTATGAGAAAGAAAATAGAACTAAAAACAAGCAAGATGCACACGTAAATCCAGAGACTAACCCTAGGGTTAATTTTAATTATTGTGGGCTTATGCCTTTAGACGCAGAATGATGTCAATCCTAAATAAAGGACTTAGGGGAAATGTCAAGTTGTTTTGGCTCATAAGGTTACCTCAATCGGGCGGAGGAATACCACGGAAAAGGAGGGATGTTTGAGCTGTTGTGTTAATTGTGAAGTGATTCGGTATGTGTTGTGCAGTGAAAGTAAGATTAATTTCTTGTCAATACCGTGGATATCACCCCCACGTGTATAACTTGTTACTTAATCTATGTTCACTAGAATTGAAAACCGCAAGCAAGAATGTGATGCACGTGTTTTAAAACCCAAATCGAAAATGATATTTGATGAAGCAAAAGAGATGACTTTCACTAATGCAAGATGTAAAAGTAAAGCAAGTTCTTTTATCAAAATAACAAAATACCTTTTGAATATCTTTTAGAAGAAGAAAACAGCAGATATGATCCCTATATGAAAGCAAGCAAGAAAGAAAGAAACCCAAAATGGGTCCCACCGGGCGTGCCAAAATGTTTCACTGGAATGTTTCAAGCCTCGGGAATAGAGTTGCTTCTATCCTTTCATTCCTTTTAGAAACAGATAAGGTTAGGGCTAGGAGGAATACCGTTGAATGTCAAGATGGTGTGCGCGCATCGTAGAGAAAGATCGGGCCGACCGCAAAGAACTCCTTTTGTCTTGGAAGGACTACTCCTGTAAATAAGAACACAAGACCACAAGATTTTGATTAGACGATAAATGAGGAATCGCCTTGGGCCCAGGAAATATAAAACTTCCTTTCGAAGGTGGTCAGTTCCCCTGCTAATATGAATTAACACCAAAACTGTAAAATATCAATTAAATTGCTTCGTTGAGACGGGTAGGGGAAAGGCTGATTTCTGGTTTTGAGTCACAATAACCGATACCAGTTGCTGATAACCGATATCGGTATGGTCTAGGATCTGTAGGTTGGTTGTTTTATGGGGTGGTTGTGTCGTAGGGTAACGGTGTTGTTGGTAAGGCTGGTATATGAGTGATATTAGGTAATGAGATGGTGAGAGGTAAATGAATGATAGTTAGATGTAATGACACGTTGGGTAGTGGATCTAGGAATGGATTTATGAGGACTGTGATTCAAAAATTCTAAGAAATGCTATTAAAGAGGACATGCAAGATGTAACTTACTGGTTATTGATGAAGATGCAGGTCCAGGAACTCTGATGACAAAGGCAGAACTTAGGTAAGATGGCTTGACACACAGAAGATGAGAGATCTCCCTCCCGATGATCAGTTGAGTATCACAGGTTTCTAGCTATTCCGTTGTAGTTTTGGGCTTGATCTCCTTTGCTACAAACTCTTCTCGGTTTCTTCACTCGCCTCTACTTAGCCAAGTAAAGATCTGGATTCTCTTGATTGCTCCCGCTGATCTTCGTTGATCCAAAATCCTTTCACCTTTGTTTTTGGTTTGGGGAGCCCATTTACAGGGAACCGATGGCGGTTACGTAACCGACGGCGGTCGAGTAGAACCAGTATCGGTTAGGAAAAAGTAGGCTATTTTTAGTAAAATCACCCACTTTCCCTGCTTTTCTCCCGAGAGATTAGTTGCGGGCTTGGTCAAGTGACTAGAAGGTCGGTTTTGGGTGCGAGAAATGGGTCATTAGTCATGGGTGTAGGTGTGGACCAAGTTATAGGTCTTAATTAGGTTAGTTTATGGTTAGGACTAGGTCATGATGAGGTGGCAAAATGAGGTGGTAGGTAAGGTGATGTGGATTTATCAACTACAAGGTAATTAATAAATAATTGTGTAAGGTTTAGGTGATGAGGTTAGGTTGCAAAATGAGATGCGGGTCACAAGGGGTCGTAAGACACAAATTTGGTGTCTCAGGAGATCCCTTTGCAAGATTCAAAGGTGCATAGTTTTGAATGGATTGTACTCTTTTATTGTCAACTATTCCATCATTAACAATGTTTTTGTTCTTATTAGGAACAAACTTTGGCTTGTCACTTTGGTCTTGGAATCGTTATGATCTCTTGAAAAGGGCTTTAGGGTCCCTCTATTTAACAATGCCTTTTCAATTTGACTCCCTTTTTCTATTACCTCTTCAAATGTGTTACCACAATGCATTTGCAAGTGGAACGTAATGTCTAGATGGAGGTTGGGAACAAATATGCCTATCAGTTGTTTTTCAGGTATGGAGCAAGGAAAGTGGCTAGCTAACCCTCTCCATCATTGTAAAAATGCAGCGAAGTTTTTGTTATTTCGTTGTTTGGCATTGCAGAGATCTAACATGGTAACATCATTTTATATATTGAAAGAGAAGTGTCATACAAAGCTTTCTGCTAGTTCTATCCATGTTGATATGGATCCCTTAAGGATATGCACAAACCATTCTAGTGTCATTACTCCTAAACCTCATGGAAATAAGTTCATAAGATAATAGTCGATGAATGCCACCTCTTGACATGCCATATAAAAATATTTAATATGGTCACGAGGGTCACCTTTTCCCTTATACTTGTCAAATTTTGGAAAATCAAAATGTATTCGGAAAGGTATTTGTAGCATGGCTTTTTCAAATGGGTAAGGACATAACTCATCGAACTGATAAATCTTGTTATTGTTACCAGTTTGGCCCTCTTGTAATGTTTGAAGGGTGTTCTTCATAGTTGACCACTCTTGATTAAAAAGTGGATCTTGTGTGGGTGGCGTAGACCTATATGAAGGATTAAATCTAGGTGTATTCCCACCTTTATTTTTTGTGAGAATCTCTTCATAAGGATATATTTATGCCTTCGTTGAGTGTTTATTGGGAACTCATAAAATTAAACTTTCAGCTTTGCTTTTGGTATAGCTTGTTTCATAAATTTTGCTTGTTCCTTATGTATATGTGATGCCAAACTTGCCAATTGGTGAGTGAGGGCTTGGACCTATTGTTCTAACGTCACCTCTTTAATAGATATTTTATGACGATATTTGTTAGGAGGAGTTTGTGCATGATGAACATGTTCTTCATGGTCTTCACAATGAACCCTAACTGTAGGTATGTGATAGTTCCCATAATTTTCAAAAGGTATTTCCTCATTATTTTGTCTTCCATAAGTAGAGGCGTGACATGGGTTCAATATTTCATTAAGATTACAATGAGGGCGGTCTACTTCTTCTTCTCCCCGAACCATGTCGGCAATACGAGAAGGATCTATCGTGGAATGTAATTTTTCCCCTAGTTCCACAACCCACATAAGAACTTCATGTTTGTTATGAAAAATGTAATCGTCAAAATGGGAAGAATGAATCTATGCATCCGCACAAGGATAATCTTCCTCTCCACCATTATGGTCAACCATGAGATTATCCTCTAAAAGAGGGTTGTCACCTCCAAATATATTGGCTTCTAAATTTCGTTACCCCATTCTCGTAGTAAGAATTAATGAGAATAGAAGGTACAACATGAAATATTTCCACTAAGGTTTATTAACAAGGGACCCTAGTCAAATTTGTGTAGCGTAACAACCCTAAGTCGTTAAAAAAATGGTGACTATAAAATATCCACAAATTCAATAGGTCAATGTGAACCTAAGAATTAAAGAATAAGCTACCTTAGAAGGTAATATATGACACAATTTTTCCTTAAAATAATACAATGACGTACAATGCTCAAAATTTAGTTACACCAAATAGTTTATTCTCTAAGATTTCTTCTAGATAGGTTTGCAAC
The DNA here is from genome assembly GCA_018340775.1 of Taxus wallichiana var. yunnanensis. NCBI lineage: Eukaryota > Viridiplantae > Streptophyta > Pinopsida > Cupressales > Taxaceae > Taxus > Taxus wallichiana. Next base: position 999,617,458 of record CM031237.1, on the reverse strand, counting down.
CAAACAGTGACAACACAACATAACTAGTTAGGTTAATTTTGTAACAAACAAGGCCGAAATGATAAGAGAATTTTCATGTGATCTTATAACAAGATATACTAAAAATCAGTTTCTAAACACCAACAAATTCCAAGTCTCGTAAACTAGATGATAACAATGTGAGCAAAGAACGACACTATTTAGACATGTGAACCAAGCTTTTAGGAAAGCAATATATCTAGTGTCAAAATGATGTTATTGTGATGCTAACAATGTATCCTCGACACTCACAAAACTCAAGAAAAATTTAGGATGTGAAAACTACGTCTAAGTATAATAAGAAATTGTTATGCGTGCGAACAACATAACTATACAATATAGAGATTTAGGCCTAATTTCACAATGGAAACAAGATGCAAATATCTCAATTTTATGGCTATAATGTGGGTAGTGTAACAACTCAAAATAAGAAAAGGATGAGCTCACCAAACTACAATGATAATAAGTTTCAAATATGGGTTTTGAGACACAAGGGGCTACTAGATCGTGAAGACGTACCATGCACACTTTCAACACTTCCGCTCTGGCATTACAACCTAGTCGTGCAAGTAGAATTAAAAAGTGGTGGACACACAATATCTATTGGTATCCGTATATGTTGTTTCCTTTTATTTAAATATGGGAAACAAGAAAACAATGGTCTAGACTAAGTGATGTTGAACTAAACTTTGTGTTATTTTGCGAGTTTCACCTTATCTTGGGACAAGCGAGAACCTAGGAAAAATAACAATAAGTAGATTTCGTGATGAAAATCACACTGCTTCAACTTTAAGATATTCTTTCCCTTATTTGAAAAACAAGAGTTTTAATCTAAAAAGTTGTCACTTTGTGAGAGCTCTCAAGTATAACAACTAAGACAAAAACAATGGCTCCAAACCGACAAGCTTCCTAGGTGGTTCTCTCTCTAGGTGTCACAAGATATCTAGAGCGAGCTCGATTTACCAAGGTTTCCCAAGGAGTATCTCAGCTTTACTTTTCCCCTTCAATATAATGAGCACCGAAGTGCATTTAGTTATACTTTCACTGGGGTCGATATGGATATCTTTGACTCTAATCTCACCAAGGCGTACTAGACAAGTTGGTAGTGTGGAGCACTTTCCTATTTTATTAACAAGGTTCCCTCTTACGAGAACTAATTTAGGGTTCCTATGACCACCCCCATTATTGTAGATTAAGGCTTATTCCAAAGGGGTTATGTCCTAGTTAAATGGATGAGTCGTAGCTCTTATCCGAAACCTACAAATACAATGTGATGATTGTGGTGTATTATTTATCTTTTAGACTTAATGTGGTTTTTTTCGTACTCCTTTTGGAAACCTACAATCACACGTGTTATTAGAAAAATCATTTAGGTCCTCCTTTCTTTGACTAGCATTAGGTCCTTCACAAAATGGTTAGTAGTTTCAAAATAGATTCACAATATCATAAGAAAATAGCAGAATGAAATTTTTTTGTAAATAAACTAGCTACCATCAAATTTTGCAAAAACAAGGTTTATTCCTAATTCATCCAAGTTGTTTTTAATGAAAAGAATAAAATGTATTTTGATTCCCAATATCAAACTAGGTGCAAGGGAAGAGCATACAAAAATTCTAGCCTTGATTATTTAGCAAGTGAAAAAGCATTTAAACTAAAAGATGATTAACAAATTTTCCTACTTACTCTAATGATAGCAAAAGAAGGTTTAAGAGTGCTTTTGAATCTCTATATCACATGAGGTGCAAGAGAAGAGCATACACACCTTAACCCAAACTCATACAATGTATGGAAACAAGATTAATTCCTTCAAACCCTAAGTGATTTTATAAGAAAACTTACTCTAAATCTTTGAAATTGACAAAATGGCATCTAAAGACCTCTGAAAAGTAACAGAAATCCTAAAAACCAAAAATGGAAATTGTGTGTTTGTAGGAAAAATTTAAATAAACACACCTACACACCCTTGTCAGTGTGTGTGTACCTATTTCAATGCATGCACACCTTTGTCAACGTATATGTTTCCCTATGTAAAAAGTGACTAACAGCTGAAAAAGGTGAGTTACATGTGCACTTCTAAAGAAGTGGGTGCATGCATGTTTCAACGCTTGTGCTCCTGTTTCAACATGTGTGCACCTATTTCAACACATGCACTCTTGATTCAACGCGTGCATGCCCCTTCACCTGAAGTGGTCAAAATTTGAGTTTTGACAAGAATTTATTTTAAAAGGTCAAATCTTTGGTATTTCTTGGGAATTTTGACAGGCTTCACCTCCTTATATCCTGTAAAAAGAAAGAAAACACAACTTCTACCACTAATCTAGTTGAAACAACTTTAAAAATGGAAATTGATCTAAAACTTTGAAAATTACTCTAAAATTTTGAAATTAATCTAAAAATCTTGAGAAACTAATCTAAAAATATTAAAAGTACACTAGAAAGCTTGAAATTTAAACTAGAAAACTTGAAATTAATCTAGGAAACTTGAAACTAATCTAAAAACTTGAAATTAAAAAATTTGAAACTAAGTTAAAAATATTTAAAAATTGAATGCAATGGGGTATTGTCCCATCGGGCGTGCCAAATGATGACACCCTAAAATTTCATAATCAAATTACAAAGCTAAATAAGGAAGGCTAACACCATTTCCACCTAATAGCTAAGGTTCTAAGTCTAGGAATGTAACATTAAGATAGAAGCTTAAAAGAATGCTTAACTAGTATGAAAACAATACAAAATCTAACTAAACATGCCTAATAATATGTTTGAATTACCTAACATGTGCCTAAATAAACCTAAGAGGGAAATCAAATGGTTATGGTCTTACTCCAAATAAGGTGAAATGGCCTCTCCAAATGACTACTTGGTCATTTTGGATATCCATCTACTAACCCCATTGAAGGCTTTAAGAAAGGATTGAACTTGGTTATATATCATATTTATTATGTGAGATGCAAATCAAAGCATGGTATAAAGTATAAAGTATAAAGGAATGAGGTGCACCCTTTTTATAGTTTTCCTTTTGGGAGAAACTTGTATTTTTGGTTGGGAACTAAAAAATCCCCAAATTATATTAGAATTACTAATCATGATTAGGTCTTTCTAATCATAATTAGTGAATTACCAAGTGTTTAAGAGGTGTGAAGCTTTAATCAACCGCTTAGGTTCAACTAGGAGGCTAGGATAAGATTTTAAAGCTTGTTGAGATGTTTTAGAGGTGAATGGGGTGATTTTTAGTGGTTAGAATAGGGGTTTGAGTCAATACTAAGGTATATTGACCAAAACAAGGGCAAAATAGGCTTAATTAGCTAATAAATGCTAATTATTTATTTTGAAGAGGATTTTGACTTACGATTCACCGTAAAGTGGCATCTTGAATGTGAAAGGGGTTACGTAATCAATAAAGCATTGTTAATTGGCTAAAGTGGTAAGAAACATTAGTTAATTAGCAAAGATCACTAATTATAATGGAATTGGCAAGAATGAGAGTGATTTGTGTGCATTTTGGTAATAAGATTGCAAAAGCATAATTTAGGTGTCTACAAAAGCATCACATGAGTAAGAGTGATCGGAGTGTGAGAACCGCAGTGTGTGAAGGTGTGCAATAGGATTGAAGTTTGAATAATAAACATGAGGAGAAATAAAAGATAAAGCATTAGACGTAGAGTTCTTAATTATATTTAATTCATCCACTAAAGAACTATATTTTGGGATTGGTGTCTCTAATGAGTTAGTGCTCACAAACGGCCTAGTTGGTACTTGACATTAGGGAATGGTGTCTCTAGTGATTTGGTGCTTGGAATTGGGGATTTGTGTCTCGGTAGTATGGTGACTAAAACCATTTATAAATAAATTTTGTGACTGGATTTGGATAGTAGATCCAAGCAGTCTTTTCTATGTGGTTTTCTTCCAAAAGGGTTTCCACATAAATCATATGTTTCATAATTGTTGGATCTTATATGATTGTTTTTGTTATGGATGTTAAAGTTTTAAATAAGTAAAATTTTGTATAATATTGATTCACTCCCTCTCAGTATTAGTTTGTGCTCTTCATTAACTATAAAATATCACCTTATATAGTGTTTTAACACCCTACGTCTACTAATGGGAGCTTATCATTTTATCCTAACCATTCAGGGGGTTCAAATCCCCTTCCATGTGCCATCCTTTGTAGATTCCACTACTCATAACTATAGGTTAAAACCTATATCCTTAAACTAAATATAGTACATGCCCCATTGCCTAATGGAAAAGAAATTTAAATACCATATAGGGGTTATGGATTCAATCCATGTGATCCATGTTTCCCTTTTTCTTAACCCATTCACATATGTTTAGGAATTAATATCCCACATTTTTACACAACTAACAATCAAGGTATTTTTATAGACTTTGGGATTTAGGGTGAGTTGTGGCTTAGGCCATGCTTATGCACCATTTGTTAATTATCTCATGGAGATTGACACTTGGCTCACTATGGCCTCGAAATTAGAACTTTCATTTTTATGGTGATTCTTGAAACTCACCATATAACTCTATGGTTGGTTTGGATTGCGTGGAATTAAGTATGAGGTGGATTGTTGACTTGGCTTGGCCACAAATGCATGTAAATCAATTAATGACTCATCGAGATGACTATGGAAACTAGTGACATTGTTGAGCTTTAGCAAATGATGTGATTTAATCCCACATATAATTGAAACCGGTCCTATATGTGTTTTATAACCAAGAGTACTTGCTTTATAATGTGAATAATATGCGGAAAATTCTCCTTTAAATAAAAAGTAGACCCCATTGACTGATAGGACCCTGACCAAAAAATAGTGTGGGACCCACATTGATTGTCAAAGACTGTTGAGTAGACGTATTGTTATAAGGAGAAGACACACAAAATATTTAAGCATGGAAACAAGGCGTACTTGAGGCATGAAGGATTGAAAATGAAACATGCACCGGGACAATTTGATTCGGTACTTAGCCATTTTCATGGATACAGGATATTTTTGGGGATAGTGTGCGGAACACATATCGGGATGGAGACTTACGCAAAACACAAATGTTATTTTGGGAATGAGTGACTGATAAGCATCATGCATGAGTACAAGATAATAATAGGATTACTTCTTCCAGCTTAACTATAGGATGTCTCGTTATTGTAAAGTCGCATGGCTATTATCAGCATGTAACCTATTTTGGGAATTACGTAGGTGATGAAGGGAAAGTCCCCACTCCTATAAATATGTAGTGAACTTTATAGTATATGGGAATACTAAGAGAGTGAATTACAAGAGAGTTATGTTGTTGGAACTAATGCACACATGACATATGATAATATTTTGTAATGTAAGAAGCTTCTATGTTTTACAAAGTGTTTATGTAATAGAGTATATTGGATGGATAATGGTGCTAAACATGACTACAGCTAGTTTTTGCATGATTAATCTTATCATAGTTATTGTTTAATTCATGATTATCTAAGATCTATATCTGGTTATGCTTTGTGGAATGTTTATGGTTATTCATCATTCTATATATATGTTTTATCTCCATCACACTAACATCCTGTGTAATCAACTCTAAAGAGGGTTTAGTACCTTTGTGTGCTTTGGGTGAGCACTCATCTCAAGCTAGGTGATGTGCCAAAGCATGTCTGGGTTTTTTCGTGTTTTAAACAATGAATTTTAGGTTGCATCATTTATTCCGTTTTGGGACCTCTTTTCAGATTGTTTTCAAGATGTTTCGCAATGAATACATACCAGTTGACCTTAGCAATTTTTAGGAGTGGATTAAGGATCTTTAAGAAGAGTACACTTGGAGGTTCGGACCTTTGGATCGAGTTTGGACACGTATGGGTGGAGCATAATTTGTATGAGAGCTTCTTTGATATCTTTCTCGGTAGAGTTATATGAGGGGTTGGTTACTTATGTATCTAAAAGGAATTAGAGGTATCGCACACTTGTATGGACATAAAAATAATTTTAGACCATTTATGATGTTGATCTGATTTAGACGCTCATTGTGGATACTTGGCTCCATGGTGTTTTGAATAGTTATATTTTAGAGTACTCAATTTCCACTTATTCTTACCCAGAGGTAGCTGATTTCCAATTTTTACGTTATCTAAGGGGAACTTATTTGCAAGGCATTCCATTAGTGATCAAAATATTTATGGTAACCTTGAACTTGGAAGAAAAACCGATGGCTAGCTAAACCCAACCACGTGCGGGGCAGGAGCAGGTTTTGTGAAAGATGGTAGACACTGGTGGTAGAGAAGTAGAGGTAAGAAAGGTGACTTAAGTATATTGAGGCATGCAAGAGGGAGATAGAGAAGAAGCATGATATTACAGAGTGGATGGTATTGATGAGAGAGATGGCTCATGAAGGATTTGAAGCTCGCATAAGAGGTGTGGAGCGAGCATCTAGAACTCCCCTATTTGGGAAAGCATAATAGGAAAACCTCCTTGGCCTCATATGGGAGCATGCTAGTAGAGATGACATGGGTCGCAGGCGCACATCTAAATGTACCTAGCAACCTATCCCTTGCGATTGGATTTCTAGTATCTAGTACATCCAGTAGTCAACAAGTTAGTTTGGGTAGTAGAACAACAGGAGTAAGTCAGATAGTAAGTACATCTATGGCATGGTAAACATCTTCTTTGTTGTTTGGAGGTACCTTTGTAGGTGTATCGTTAGCACATAACTCAAGCGCAAAGAATTTTGGACTCACTTACTGTAAGTAGTACAACTTTATAGATCAGTATGTGATTCGATTTAGTACCACTATTGGGACACAGGGAAGTACATCCATCGGTCCACTTTCGGCTATAGGTGGAGGATCAGGGGGTATATGTGGCTCTAGTTCGGTGGTTATCAAGGTAGAGGTAATGCGGGAGGTTTGGGATTAGGTGGGCAGGGTCTACACGAACCCCAAAATATTTACATGGAGATGTCTCTTCATCTTCCATAGTATGGGGGCATAGAATATGCTACTAAACACGTGCACATGTTTGAGATATTATGGCATGTAAAAGGAGTTAGGGCTTCTGAGTGCAAGGAAATTTAGTTTACAACTACATTACAGGGACATGCACATAGTTGGTATAGGAATTTTGACCCTAATCAAACTTACATATATTATGTAGCATTAAAGGATGCTTTCCTTAAGGAGTTTCATATCCCTGATTTTGAGCAGAAGAGTATAAGTGTGCTCAAGGATATTAGCAGAGGAACTACTAGGAGGATTCATGAATATGATGCCCATTTCAAGACATTATTTCCTAAAATTTCGTATGATATTCATGCAAGATAGCATGCATACCAGTTCGGTAGGGGCTTGATCACACCTTTTAGGAGGGTTTTGTCACATAAGACTTATATGGACCCACACGAAGCACTTGAAGTAGATTTTCATGTTGAGGCAGCTTGAAGTATAGACACTGGAGTGAGCCCATTCTTGGAGGCACAGATTGTAGCTATGGAAAATTAGTTGGAGAAACTATCGATAAATTCAACACATGAGATGCACATTGGGATTTGGTGTATAGATTGTGAAGTGGAAGGGCACACCAAAGATAGTTGTCCTTGCAGATTAGTATGTTCATTATTGTTAGACTATGAGATATGTCATTTGGACCATGATGCAAGTCACGCCCATTATTACAATGCGTGATAAGGAAGAATGTATCTTGCTATTGTAAAAATTTTGGTCCACGACTCACGATATGAAGATTGTAGGTTGATTGGTCAGATCCATGATGCCATAGATATTGGTGTACGACAGAATGGAGTATTAGATAATTCTAAAGGTAAAAGTGAGCACCATGATTGTGATCACACTCAATCATTCTATGATCAAAATGAAAGGCGCTTTGAAGGAGTTCATGGTAGAGGTTGAGGATACCATGGTGGATTTGGGGGCCGAGGCTGTGGTGGTGGATGAGGTGAGTTCCCTCACAGAATGTCTTTAACATGTAGATATCCTAGCCACTATAGGTGTGAATCTCCTCATAATATTACTTTTTTCATTTTTGGGAAGAATCAAAGCTATGAGGAATGCCCGAACTTATATGACCATCTTAGCAAGTAACATAAAAAGGATAACAAAGTCACATGGATGGTTAGAATACGAGTCATTGTGGAAAATCGATGGATGCCAAAGCTGGCATTGGAGCCTAAGGTATTACTCGTGAAGATTACTCCACGCACCTTGAAGTTGTGCACACCAAAGAGGCATTACAGCAAAATCCTACCATCACCAAGGAGGAATTTTTACATGCAAGGTACCCAAATCCTACACATCAAAAGGAGGTTTATCAGGAAACCATGGAGGTACTTAGAAATCTTCAAGGTGAAATACAATGTTTAAAGGAACAATCACAGAAGTTAGAACAAAAGAAGGCAGTAGAGATAGTCCAATCGGATATTGATGACTTAAAAGAGGTATGCAAGATGTTGTGCCAGGAGAATATCATTCCATTATTAGGGAATTGGCTAAAGGGAAACACTCTACACGTAAATATTGAGAATGGAAGGTAGATCCTACATGTTAATCTTCCCCCTCATAGTTTGGATTATGACAAGGAGATCACTCTGAATGTTATTGTGGATAGGTGGATCTTGAGTAATATATTGATCGATATGGGTGCAGAAGTGAATGTGCTTACTTTGGATGCATGGGTACAGATGGGTAGACCTCCATTACAGCTATCCTCTAATGTACTATTTATGGCTAATCGAACTAAGGACAATCCCACAAGATTTGTAAAGGATGCATCCATTACCATCCAGGGGACAAGTTCACCTGGGATTTTGAGGTCTTAGTACTTGCAGAAGCATGACTTTCGATCTCTATTTGGGTACCCTTGGTGTTATGAAAATAATGCTAACTTATGGTTCAACATGGGGTATATAATTTTTTATAACAAGGAAGAAAGAGTAATTATCCCTTCTGAGATGGGAATTTTTTTCCTTATGTTGAACCTTTGAGAAAGGAATACGAACAAAATATATGTATGTGCCATTTGGGACCCGAAGTACTTGAGCCATCTAAGAAAGGAATCCTCCGGTGGTAAGATACACATCTATTAGTGATACTACAAGTATTACTTGTGAAAATTGGGCACATTTCACCTATGAGACGGTTGGGTGTGAAGTAAGAAACACATTTACACAGAGAAACAAGCCTCGATGTATTCATAGGATAGGTAAAAACCGTACCTTAATACACTAAATAAGGAGATCCTATAGTATTCCGCATGCCATGGAGGAGAAGTGGACAAATCAAGTGGAAAGGATAAATATGTTAGTATATACCTTGTGCGGGATAGCACCGCGCTGGTGGATGGTTCACAGGGATAATCTTATGGAATGGAATGAATTCAAAATTGCTCTAACCACTCGGTTCTTCAGAGCAATGCACCTACTACAATATGCATGTATCATGGTAATCAACATGTTCAACACCACGTTAAGCGAGTGTGTGAGAATCCCGACATGAGAGGGTGGGAAACTTACCATCTTCACTTTGGGTGCACAAAATTTATTCCACTTTACAAAGTTGTGCACAAGCTTGGTATGTTTATGCATAACTGCATATGGAGACTAGAAATTGGCGAGGACTTGATTATAGGAATGACCCATACTTTTGACTACATCTCTACAAAACCTCCAATGGAAGAGGCCTTAAGGGTTATACAATGCTTAACTATGGGAGACAGTGTAAAGGTTGAAGAACTCGAATAGGAGTTATTTGGTGAGGTGGACTCGGGAGCACGTTTTGATGAAGTAGATGAGTCAGATGCCACACTACTTAAGCATGCTTACTTTGAACAGGAAAAGGAAATATGGTCTATATAGTGGATGATGAAGAAGTACAAAATCTAGATATAAATCATTCAACAAGTACACACGAAGTGTTAGACAGTGCGTATAAGAATGTGTGCACCTATCATGAACCTATGAAGACAAAGAAAGTGAACATTGGCATGGATTCTAAACCTAAGGAGGCAACAATTGGAGATTATTGGTCTGAATCTAAAGTGGAAAAGACAATTGAGTTACTAAGAGATTTTTAGAAATTTTTTCCTAAGGGATACCATGAGTTAAAATGAGTGCATGAGTCATTAGGATAGATGAAGATTAAGCTAAAGGAAGGTGTGTGCCTAGTTAGGAAGATACCTTACAGGATGAACCCTAACTTTTTCATCAAAGTTAAGGAGGAAATTGACAAAATGTTGAAATCTGGTATCATCAAGCCCCTAAAGTAACTAGAGTGGGTTAGCCCCATTGTGATCAATATAAAGAAATATGGTTAGATTAGGATTTGTGTGGATTACAGGGAACTAAATGTTGCATGTGTGATTGATCATTTTCATACACCTTTCACAGAGGAAATATTAGAAGGTGTTGCAGGGCATGAAGTTTATTCTTTTACAGATGGATTCTTTAGGTATCATCAAGTTAGAATTGCATAGGAGGATCAAGAGAAGATGACTTTCACCACTGAATGGGGAAGCTTTGCATATACTATGATTCCCTTTGGTTTAAAAACACACCTATTTGTATTTTCGGGCATAATTGTTCAATCATTTTGAGATTTTATTCACAACTTCTTGTAGGTTTACTTGGATGATTGGATGGTGTATGGACTTGTTAAGGATCATTATGACAATTTGCACTTAATGTTTGAAATATGTAGACTAGTTAAGCATATCTTTAAACATCAAGAAGTGTGTGTTTTCTACACCTTTTGGAACTTTGTTAGGGCACATCATCTGCAAGGAAGGTTTGTTAGTGGATCTAGCTAAGGTTGTAGTTATTGTAGGCCTAGAAGAGCCTACCAATTAGAGTGAGGTGCGTAGATTCTTGGGCCACATAGGGTATTATAGAAATTTTATCAAAGGATATGCGAAGATTTCCACACCCCTGTAAGAGTTACTAAAAGGAAAAGGGATGTTCTATTGGGAGAACTACAACAACGCGCATTTGAGGTGTTGAAGGAGAGACTTACAACAATGCATATTCTATGTTTTCCTTCATGGAACCAACCATTTCATGTACATGTGGACGCCTCTAGCATAGCCATTGGTGTGGTGTTAGCTCAACCTAGAAAGGAATTATAGATCATCCTATCTATTTTACTAGTATAAATTTGACACCTGCAGAGCAAAACTATACAACAAAAGAGAGTGAGGCCTTGTCGATGATCTATGTGCTGCATAAACTCAGATATTACTTAATAGCAACACCTTTTTTTTTTTATACTGATCACATGGCATTAAAATACTTGGTAAATAAGCTCATTTTATAGGGGCACATATGTCGATGGGTGCTCTTATTCTAGGAATTTGATTTCACATTTGTGGTAAAACCAGGTAAAAGTAATTTTGGCCCAGACCACTTATCAAGGATTCAGTCAGGGGAGGACACGCAGATAATTAAAGATACAATGCTAGATGCATAGTTGTATAGGTTACATCGCGTGCCTTCAGAATTGGAGGATATTGCTATCTTTTTATGCATGGGTATGGTGCTAGAAGGAATGAAATCATTAGAGAAGAAACAACTTGCAATTCACGTGGCACCCTTTATGTTGATCAGTGGTGACTTATACAAACTAGGTTGAGATGAAGTATTGTGTCGGTGTGTACTGGAACATGAGTGCATAGATATCATGGAAGAGGATCATGGTGGTATTGCAAGTGTAGTCATTTTTACACCCCACCAAGAACAAGGGAACCTCATGTGCATCGGCCTATCATCCCGGCGGCACCGGGTGCTCACCCGAGGTGCACGAGAGGGAGCCGAGTCTCTCTTTTATGTGAGTTTAGTGGAAGGCATAATTCATGATTCTGACTTACTAATTTAACAGACATGAAGAAGATATAGAGCTCAAAACGGCTTCTACACCCCTCAATCATAATAGTAACAAGGCGCACAATAGAAATAATAGAACTAAGAGTTGTAAATATACAAACATACTCAATCATTTAAGTAAGGTACATGATTATACAAGATCAAAAGCAAAGTAGAAACATGCAGATAATACATAAGGAGATCTTAATATGAACATAGTGGTAACCTTATCATATTCATTCATAGTCTTACTACAAAACATCACAGAGAAGCGGACCACAATCATGCGCCATATTTGGATTTATACATGTATGCTCTCAAAACAAAATTTTCACTCCCCATTTCCCCATTGCATCCTTATTAGAATCATTTACCCATTCTATTCCATAGTTCCCATGTAATCTTGCAGAGCTCCACTACCTCTCTTCTATTTTTGTTCTTTGCCAAGGGCACGTGTATAAATAGGCATCTGAGTTCTAACAAACTCCTCTACAACCTTAGATTTGGCCCCAAGTGTCATGGTGTGGGTCACCCAGTGCATGCCTCTCCATGTTATGATTAACTTTTGGATCTTCCTATCGTAAGGTATATTCCTTCCAAGAAACCCCTCGTCGTCATTTGGAACCTTATCCAAATGGAACATGTTCTTCATGTGTTCTATCCGAAAGGCCAAAAATGTCTAAGTATTGAATAATTCTTCACGTGGTGCACGCATCCTTGGTTCTCTAAGAAGCCTTTTTAATTTTTCCTTGCATGCCCTCACTTGTGTGCTTCATCCGATCATGCGCACCTACGTGCCTTTAATATTTGGAAGCTACATCAGGGGCCCAACATTACCCTACACTTCACCTGTTCTCCGCCCTTGGGAACCTTTTTCAAAGAATGCAGTACAAAAATAATGCAAGGCCTTGCCTTGAAAAGAATGAGGGGAAAGAATAAATAATGGGGGGGAGAGGAAGAGAAAGAAAGGAAGAATTTCCTAAAGAAGCAGAAGGGGAAAATTCTGCCATAGGTCGGCCTCCAGCGTATCCCACACGTTGACCTCATCCTGTGCCCTTTTGCAAAGGTTTCCAACCAATGCGCTCACCTCATCGAAGGTTAACCCTTCCCCCTTTGTGGTGATGGTCTCCACCACGATTTCAGTTCCTTCGCAAGATCCTCCAAGGCATCCATCTTCCTTGTAATGGTCTTGTAGAGTTCTTTAAGTCGTGTTTTGATTGAGACCCAGAAGGGCCTCAATAGCTTTAGATTTTCTTTCTACCTCGGCTAAAATATTTTCTCATTCTGCTCTATTGCCTTTGTTCTTCTCCCTGAAGTCTTTTAGCTCAGCCTCATTGTCTGCAAGTAGCATGCCTGTCACCTTGTCCTGATCCACGTAGTGGTCATAGGTGACCCTTGCAGTTTGTGTAGCTACTCTTACATCAGCCAGGACCTTATTGTATTCAGCTATGAGCACAATTACCTTCATCTTATCCTCCTTCTCCAAATGCACAGCTATATCCTCTGCCAACTCCAAGGCCAAAGGCTGCCTTTCCATGGTGAGGATCCGAGTCAAGTCCTCAAGGCATTCCAGGAGGAACCATAATTTTGCGGGAGGGTTAAGGTCTGGGTGCTTCATGATAATAGCTTGGGAGATGAGCTCCACCTTCTTAGAGACTTTGCACACTTTAGCTTTCTCCTCTTATAACTCTCGTTGTAGTTGAGCATTGATCAGCTTTTCAAGGTTGAGTTCCTTTGTCAACTTAACTACTTCTTCCTTCCTCTTTTCCAACAGGTCCTCCAAGGCTTTAATCTTGTCATTTCTATAGAAGAGCCTTGCCTCTACCTCCATGGAGACCTTGTTGAGTGCATTACACACTTGCTCATCCGACAAGTGTTGTGTGTTTATGAGGGGGTTGGCCCCTTTGTCTTAGAGAGCTCCAGTATTGCCTCTTAGTTAACTTCAAATTTGGGCTCATCAATGTGGGAGTCAAATGCCCACGATAGCATTTTCCTCATGCACGGGTATCCACCCTCAGGATCGAAGGACTCCATGGCGGTGAGCTCCTTGGTGGGCACGGTACTCTAGAAGCATGTGCACAAAACTTTGTTAGGGTCATTAACATACCCCATCACTGATCTTCCTTCCTCCATGCGTTTACTTCCCATGCACATGCCCTTTGGAATAGTCACTGAAAGAGTTGGGCCTTTTGTGCTACTTCCACTCTTCTCCCTTTGTTCTTTCTTGAACTCACCAGAGCACGAGCTCCATGCTGCGCCCCAACTCCTCATCGACCAAGGCATCAATCATCTTTTCTACCTCCCTTGTCACTTTTTCATCTATCTCCTCCTGGGTGAGCTTGGGCATTTCTTGTTCCTTGGTGCTTGCCCCTTCACTCCTTTCTTCACTCTATGAATCCTCCCCCTCCCCTTGGGTGCTCTTCCTCCTCAAAAAGATGAATGCATCAAGGTCTTCCTCTCCTCCCTCCCCTGAGTCGTCTATACTTATCCTCCCTTGGGCCACCTCCCATTCTTCTCCTTAGCCAACATTCTTCTTGCTTAAAAAGGTGCTTGTGCCTTGATCTTCTCTACCTTCTCTTCTTCTTCTTCCGCTGAAGGCTCCAAAGTTCAGTAGATTTGGTCTTCTCTTCATCTAAGGGCTCCTTAGGAGATGGTGGCTTTACTGGTTCCAGGGTCTTCTCCCTAACTACCATCCTCTTCTTCTTCCGGACGTAGGTACTTGGCCCCGTGGTACCTACATCCTACTCCTCCACCGCCCTCTGTTCCTCTTTCTCTTCTCTCTCCTTACACTTTGGTGTGGGCTTCTTTCTTCCCATGGGGTCATTCGGGATGGATATTTCATTCTCCATGTATGCACCCTTCTCAAACTTTGGCCTTATGCATAGGTAGATTCTGGCAGCGTCGCTCTCACCAATAGGTAAGGTCATGGGCCTTACAATGTGCACATCTTGTGATACATATCTTTCAATGTACGTGCGCTTCCCTAGGTAGACCAGCTTCTTTCTCATTTCCCTGTGTTCACTGTCAAGGGTGGATAGGTCAAGTTTTAATTTCTTTGACTCCTTGTACCTGTTCACTCCCACTGGAAAATTGGGCGTAAATGAGAAGGGGAGTTTGCACCAGGGACTCCAACTACCATCCACCAAGATGAATCTACCAATGCAGAAGTGTTGGTATACCATGAACTCTGCTTCTCCTTCAGTTGCCATGGGGAGTTGTTCTAGGATCCACCATTCAGCCCTGAATGCATTCCTGAGGCGTGTATACCATTTATCCAAGCACACCTTATGCACCCCTATCATTGATTCACATGTATACTTCTAGAACCTCTCCACAGGTGAAGGGTCTTCATTGGGGTACTCCCATACGAACTTGTCAGATGCATCCGACACCCCGACTTCTGAGAACACAATTGTTAACAAGATGTTCCCAAATAATATCTTTCCTCTGTTCTCCATGCTACTTATGATCTCGTCTACTATGTACTAGGAGATATTGTATACGGTGCCCTCCGCGACCTTCTTGCAAACATTCAACCAGGGCTTGCTCACCTGGGTCCACCTTTCTTGTCCATTCAGCTTGGAAACAAGGTGCACTGACCATTTTCATCACCGAATCACTGATATCCATGACGTCATAGTACCTTGATCCCTTCTTATATTCTGGGATGCAATGGTTTCTTTAATTGCCTCCTCATCCTGGAGGTCATCTATGAGTGTGTCCCCTTTACAACTTAGGCCTATAAAGTGTGAAATTAACTGGGGAGTTATGCACATTTTGTGCCCCTGCAAAGTAGAAGAAGTCTTCATGCACGTGTGTCATCAGCCATTGGTACAAGCACTCGGGCTTCCCAAAATATGGTAACTCGTAAAGCTAGAGAAGCCCTACCTTCTCCATTTTCACCTTGACTACGTCATTGTAGATTGGCATCCCGTTAGGTGTTCGTTTATTTGTAGGGTGCACCAGCTCCAACACCATTTCCTTCACGATTATGCTTGATCAGTGATTATAGTCAATCACGGGCATCTGTCTGATGTGGGACTCCCACTCTTGCCCCAACAAAACCCCATCTAGGTATTGCATTTCGAGTACCATTCTTCATTGGTATCCAAGGGGATTTCTTCTTCTTTCTTCTTTCCTTTTCCCTTACCCTTTCCCCTCTTGGATTGTACTGCAAGTTTATCAACTGGTTTTGTGGCCATCATTTTACCCTTTGCTTTCATTCCCTGGTTACTTTGAGTTGTCTAAGAATTTTCTTCACACGCCCCATGCCCTAGAGCACAAACCATAATCTCTAATTTTCCTCCTTCGATCACGGGCTCTTTCACAATGTTGCTCACACCTGTGAATCACTTCTACTCTAGTTTGTAGATCTAACGGACTGATTGCGCATAATTTTTTGGGATTTTCCTTCACACGAGTTAGCTCTCGAAACCCTAGCTCTTGAAAGAAAATTGTTCTCCTTGTTTTTCGCAAAGTAAAATAATGAACTACCCATCCTTGTATTTATAGCTTTTCCCACTTTTATGCATTAAAGGCTAGGCTACCTACCACCTGTACGACAATATTTAATGCGGCATTTTTCAAACAAACCTAACTTCAGCACTTTTTCTTGCGCAATAATTTTTCTATCCACGCCCAATCCTTGCAAGCCGCTTCCACCCGCGCCCAACCCTTGTGCGAAACTTTTCCAACCTTTTGGTGTGCAAGCAATCCATCCTAATAGAAGACTCTTGCACTCGTGTTACCAGTGCCAAAGGCACCTCTTCTATCCTTATGATTCTTGCTTTTGCCTACCTCGTGTTTTTGTGCTTTTTCTCTTTTATACGTGGATTTCCATTGTAACCTTATCTTGCCACCAACCTACCTTCTTTTCTCCCAATGCATCTTTTTAACCAGGTCGGTTCAAACGGTCTACCAACCTAATCCTCCTGGCTAGAATAACTCCAAGTTTCTCTTTATCACCTTACCCCACACTAAAACGATGTGCAGTCCTCTGCGCATTCATAAGTCAAAAATTAATAAGGTTATCCTGGTGTCCAAGGCACAAAACAAAACAACAACGCGAAAGGGGAAAACAAGCAAGGAAAATCATAAAAGTAAATTCTAAACTAACTGGAAAAACTACCTTATTTACAAACACCAAGAAGCATTATTTATAGTAGGGCTTCAGCCTACTCCCATTAAAGTGTCTAGGTAATTTTTTTCCATCCAAGGTGCTTCAGAATCGCGCACGCGCCCAAATCAAGGATATATATTAAATTACATAAGGACCCAACCAATGCACCTTCAACTTTCCAGGATGGCGTAGAAATTTTGAATCATATAGCAATACCATATGGCCAACCTCAAACTATTTGTTCTTAATGTGGTGGTCATGCCATGCCTTTTGCTTAGCTTTTTTCAGTTGTTTGGCTCCATCTTGCTAGTGAGCACCTTTCAACCAACTTTATCAATTCATCAATTATTTCTTCCAATGCTTGCTCATCGTCCAACCCTCCTGTGCATGTTATACGCAGCGATGGTAGCATGAATTCAACCAAAAATAGCCTCTGTGCTAAACACCAGTTGAAAAGGTGTGGCCTTGTTCAACCTTTTATATGTTGTTTTGTATGCCCAAAGAACTGTTGATACCTTATCATCCCAATCTTGCCTTCCCATGTCACATATCTTAGTCAATGTGTGACTAAGGATTTTGTTGAATGCCTCTGTAGTTCCATTTTCCTGAGGGTGGTAAGGGGTAGTCTTGTGATGGGCTACCATGAACTCTACCAATAGAATCCTGATGGTTTCATTTAAGAAGTGAGTGCCCCTATCACTTGTTAAACTTAATGGGCACCCATACCTACTTATAATGTTTTCCCACAAAAATCTAGCAGTCGTGGCTACGGTGCAATCCTTAGTGGGTGCGGCCTCTACCCACCTTACCAGATAATCAGTACAGGTAATAATATACCGTGAGTTAGTCCTTCACGTAACTGGTGAGATTGGTCCAACAAAATCTATTGCCCATTTTTCAAAAGGTTCGCTGGCGATGGGGCGCAAGGGCATCTCATCCCTCCTCCTGAGTTTTCCAAGGTGCTTAGTAGTGGTCACGGGCCTTGCGAAAACTCAATGCAATCTGGTGGATCATCTCCCACCATAGTCCAGAACTAGGATCTTGTGCACAGTTGTATTCCCTGCATAGTGTCCTCCAGCAATCCCACCATGGGCTTCTTCTATTATAGCTATGCTCTCATGTTCTAATATGAACCGGTGTAGAATCTCATTGTGGCCCATTTTATACAGATCCCCATTGATCAACATGAAGGGTGTGGTACATATGGCTAACCTTTTCCTTTCCAGAGCATTCATCCCTTCGAGTGCCACACCTTTGTTGAGAAAAATGGCAATGTCTTATAATTCGAGGGCGCGTATCGCAACTCTGAATAGTTGCGTGTCTAGCATGGTTTCCTCAATACTCTACGAGTCCTCTCCTGAATCGATCTTGGATAAATGATCCAGCCCATAATTGTTCTTTCCTAGTTTTACCACCACTTTGAATTCAAATTCCTGAAATAAAAGTACCCAACGACATATGCACCCTTGCAACACTACTTTATTTACTAGATACTTCAAGGCCATATGGTCAGTGTAGAATATGAAGGGAGTTACTAGCAGATATTGTCTAAATTTGTGGAGCACATAGATCATTGACAATCCTCGCGCTCGGTCATTGTATAATTTTGTTCTGCTGGTGTCAACTTCCTACTTGTAAAACACAAGGGATGATCAACAATCCCCTCTCCTGGTTGAGCAAGAACAGCTCCCATTGCTATACCAGAGGCATCCACGTGGACATGGAAAGGTTTATCCCATGATGGGAATCGTAGAATAGGTGCGGTGATAAGCCTTTCTTTTAGAGTGTCAAATGCCCTCTGTTGTGCCTCTCCCCACTGAAAGGCACTCTTATGTCTGAGTAATATTTCCAAAGGTGCGGCGATCTTGGCATATCCCTTAATGAAATTTCTGTAGTACCCAGTGTGTCCAAGAAATCTATACACGGTGCTTTGGCTAGTAGGATCCCCTAACCCCACAATAACTATAAATTTCACGAGATCCACCAGTAAGCCCTCTTTGCATATGATATGCCCCAACAACGTTCTAAAAGGAGTTACAAAGATACATTTCTTAATGTTGGGGGAGATCCTAAACTATCGACATCTTTCAAACATCAACCTAAAGTTATCATAATGGTCCTTGACCAACCCATACACTGTCCAATCATCCAAATATACTTGAAGGAACTTGTGGATGAAGTCCTTAAAGTCTTGTACCACTATGCACGAAAATACAACGGGTGCATTCCTCAATCAAAATGGCATGACCGTGTATGCAAAGTTTCCCCACTCGGTGGTGAAAGTTCTCTTTTCTTGGTCTTCCTTGGCAATCCTTACTTGGTGATATCCTAAGAATCCATCCGTAAAGGAATAGACCTCGCACCTAAAGCAACTCCTTCCAAAATCTCTTCAGTAAAGGGGGTGGGAAAAGGATCTATGATACAAACAGTGTTCAATTCCCTATAATCCATGCATATCCTAATCCACCCATCCTTCTTTATGTTGATCACCATTGGACTTATCCATTTTGATTCCTCCACAGCCTCAATGATACTAGATGCTATCATTTTGTCTAGCTCTTCTTTAACCCTTACACGCATGTTGGGATTCATCCTATAAGGCCTCTTCCTGACCGGGTGTGCACCATATTTCAACTTTATCCTCATTTCCCCTAATGAATGGTGGACGCATTTCAACTCATGGTATCCACGCGGGAATAAATCCTCAAATTCGTGCAAGAGATCGATGATCTTTGATACTTCTTTGTCGACCAATAATCCTCAATGATAGCTTCCTTGGGCTCCTTCTCTCGAGCCGATGTTAACTTTCTTTGTTTTGAGTGGCTCATGATACATTCATACACATGCATCCGCACTATCAACTACTTCATGTTTCCCAACTGAATGGTCAAAATTTAGGCTCTCCATCTCCTCTCCTTCAATAACATATATTATCTTTCCTTTCTCCTTTTCAAAGACACGCTGCGCTTTCGAATTGTAGGTCGTCGGTTCCTCCTCTTCAAACTACGCTTCCAAGCTAGGTCCACCAAGTAAGTTTACTAATATATCTTTTCCATGGTGCAATCCGCTAGAGTGAGGCATTTGATAGTCTACAACACCTCATCAACTAGTTACATGGTACTTCGGTACTCGAATGTGTGAACCAAATCAGCTGCTAACTCCTGCCAATTTCCCGTATGTCGGTGTGTTTTAGAATGGATGTACCATGTGCGCACGAACCTTGTAGTGTCAAATATAGCTTGTGTACCCAAAGGGGGTGGTAAAGCTTCCACGCATTCTCCCAAGCATCCTCACATGCTTGAATGTGGGAAGAGCGGGTCATTGCCATTGTAATCCTTGATAGCGATGGGTATGTTATCGTTCAAGAATCAAACAGTGAGCACAATTCTAACTTCGCGCCATTCCAACAAGTTTTCACTATGTGCGGCCCACCACCTCGTTGTTGTGCCTATCAAAACATAACTTAGCATACCTCGTCACTTGTTCTCCCTCCAGTGAGCTTCCATTTCCCTCAAAAAGACCTCAGGGTATGCATCCCCAAAATACTTGGTTATTGCCTTTCCTCCCAGGTGCCGAACTATACGCACCATTTTTACCTTGGTCACTGATCCTTTTAGATGTCATCCAATCAATTCATAAGTCCCATGCACCAAATTATCACATGATATACTAGTAGTATCACTGACAGATTGAGCATCATCAAACTAGATGAATCCTTCTGTAGGGTGGATGGTTTCTAGATCTCTTATGGAGCGCACACATATTCTTTCTAGTAATTCCACCCGAGGGGTTCAAAGTATAGGGTGTGGAATTTCCATGCAAGTGGTATAATTACTCTCTCTTCCTTGATTTCAAAGCTTATGTACCCCTTGTTAAACCAGAGATCTGCATTATTCTTATAACACCATGGGTGCCCAAGTAAGGTTGGGAAATTATCTACCTTAGCAAGTGCCAAGACTTCAAAATCCCCAGTGAACCTAGTCCCCTGAATGGTAATGGTTGCATCCTTCAAGACACCTATGAGCATTGCCTTTGTCTTATTTGCCATATACATCACATTTGAAGATGGTTGTAATGCGAGTCTTCCCATTTAATGCCAAGCATCGAGTAGTGAGGACATTAACCTCTCGCTTTGTGTCAATGAGGATTTTGCTAAGCAACCATCCATCCACTACTACGTTCAAGGTAATATCTTTGTCATAATCAAGGTGTGAGGTGGGAGGTTTACGTGCGGGATCCGCCTTTCGTGTTCTTCCTCGATGCGTGGCACCTTTTCTCTCAACCATGTTCCTAGAAAGGGAATAACATTCTCCTACCTCAATAGCTTACACGCCTCCTTAGCCTCATCCAAGTCATCCTTTGGTGATTCTATTGGTCTTCTTTTCACATCTTTTCTATTTTGCTCTTTTAAACATTAGATCTCCCTTATAAGTTCGAATTACGTCCATGGTTTCTGGTAGACTTCCTTGGCGAGCCAGGTTTGGGTACTTCCCGTGTACTACTTCTTCTCTCGATACCAGAGGTCTCTACCTAGGTGCTTCCTTGCATGCACAGACACCACCCATGTTGTTACCATAACAGGTTCTAGTTCTGATTCACGTATTACTTGCATGGAAGCCATTATGCGTCAGCCTTCTTAATACTCACCATGGCAGCACCCTTGTCCTTTCGATTGCTAACTCATATGTTCGTATAACTCTGGGCACTCTTCATACTTATGTTTTTTTCCACACCATGAGCATTATAGGAGATCTGGACATTCACGCTTATAGTGGTCTGTGGCTCCATAATTAAAGCTTGTTCAACGTGGGAACTCACTTCTTCCCCCACAGTTACCACAACCAAAAAATCCTCTGTGAAACCCCCTTCCACATGCACCTCCATCCCTATGCTCTTCATAACAATGCTCATCTCCTTTAGAACTCCTAGAATGTCGGTCTGGCACACACCAAGATTAATTGCCTCATGAATCTGGTCAATCAATCTACAATCCTTGGTGTCATGTGTAGTTGAGGTACATATCTTGTAATAACAAGACACATTTTTGTGGATCACGCGCTGCAATAGGGGGCACCTACTTGCATCATGGTCCCCATGACATATTTTACGAGTGTTTCTGCTACGGTGTGTACTGCCTTCCGAGTACATATCCCACCATTATCCTTTGTGTGCCCTTCCACGTTATAATCCATGCACCACATCCCACCGTAAATCTCTGGAACTATGTTGGCAGATAATTTCTCCAACCGCTAGCCATGGTAGTGATCCGAGCCTCAGAAATGGGCTAACACCAGTGTCAACACTACCAACCGCCTCGGCGTGCAATGCATCTTCCAATTCTTCGCGCAGTCCGTGAATGTTTTGTGAGACAAAGACCTCCTAAAGGGTGTGATCAATCCTCCAATAAACCACTGAGCATGTTGTGAAGGGTGAATATCATAAGATAGTTTAGAAAATAGAGTTTTAAAGCACGCATCATATTCCCTCACTCTCTCTGCCATGCCCTGCTGGATTTCTTTGAGAGAGCTAATGCTCTTTGTTCAAACTCAAGTATGTGGAATTCCACCAAGAATACATTTCTTAGCGTGGTATAATCCACAATAGTCTGATGAGGGTCATACTTTCTATACCAACTATGCGCACGTCCTTGCAAGGTCATCACAAATTGATTGGCCTTTCAATCTTGGGTCATGATCCCCTTTGCGTGCCATAGCAACTCACACTTATGCACATGCTCTGCGGCATCTTCTATCCCACTATAATCTGGTAAGTGTAGAGACATCTCGAAAAAGACTTGAGGAGGTGGCTAAGGTCCTTTTCCTCCCGATCCAGTCCCTTGGTTTCCTCCGGTGTTTCCTCCTCCGTCGGACCCACTAGATCTTGAGCCACCAACTCCACCACTTCCACCTCTAGATCCTCCTATGTTAGGTACAAGGCTGTGTTTGTCATGCCGAATGCTCCCATCATTCCACTAAATTGTGTGCCGACATTTTGTGAACTAGTGCCACTTCCAGTCATATTTACTCCACCACTTCCTAACGCACTTCCAAAACCTGTTGTATACGTGCCTTATCCAAACACTCCACCAAATACTGGAATAGCGTGTGAATCCATAGAAGTCCCAAATGAGAAGTTGTATCTTCTGGGTTCCGATTGGTTATCTCCACTGATGTCAAATGGATTAACTATACTTTTCCCATGTTCAAACAAACCAAGTGCCAAGGTTTGGTCACTAGGTGGGCTCAAATGCGTGCCAATGACTCTTCTCTCTCTACGTGATGGATTCTCATCAAAAGCCACAAGGTTTTCTCTTCCGCGCTTACCAATATGGGGTATCACAGGCTATTCGGGTTCCACATCCTCCGCGTGAACCTCAACTCATTTCCACCATGACTAGCTCCATAACCCATTTGTAATCCCATGTTGTCTATCAATCTCCTTTTCATACACTTCGTTATACTTGAGTCGTCTCTCCTCCCTTTCCTTTTAATCGTCGGATTAGCCATCCTTCCCTAACCTAGATTCCTCACCAAGCACTCAGAGTAGTTTATCCGGCCATAGGAAATGCCTCTAAACCCATGGTTTCCTTCAAGATTTTGATTTCCGAGGGGAATAACATGCATAATGATCCTCTGGGCTCCCGTAAAAACTCAAACTCAAGTAACTTCTAGACATGAATATGTGGAAATGGTGTATTCAAGAGTGTAGCTAGTCAATACTCCCTTCCACCAATGATCTATAGCACGGGTCCACGTTAGATCAAAGCATCTTGTAAGTTCGAGAATTTTTCTTGGGTCCAAGGGTGTGATTTATAACACCACCCCGATCTAGATGTATAAGCTGAGAGCCATTCAAATAACTCTACTGGGAAATAGTAGAAGAAGGTTTCGTATAACTCATGATAAAGAGTGTCCTCCACCCATCTTCACGTATCAAACTCAGGTCCAGTATTGAATCTCTAAGCAAACTCATCCTCTGTGCTTTTAAACCAATCTTCAACACCTTCAAGTGTTAAGCGCTCTGCCATCACTTTTTACACAGATCATGATGTATGCCATGTTCCACTACAACTTCAAAAAGAGGTCCCAGCAACGGAACCAAGATGTAGTCATTTTTGCACCCCACCAAGAACAAGGGAACCTCATGCACACCGGCCTATCACCCATGGGCGGCTGAGGCACTCACCCGAGGCACGCGAGAGGGAGCTGAGTCTCTCTTTTATGTGAGTTCAATGGAAGGCATAATTCATGATTCTGACTTAGTGATTTAACAGACATGAAGAAGCTATAGAGCTCAAGAACGGCTTCTACACCCCCTCGGTCATAATAGTAATAAGGTGCGCAGCAAGAAATAATAGAACTAAGAGTTGTAAATCCACAAGCATAATCATTTAAGTAAGGTCCATGATTATATAATATCAAAGCATAGTAGAAACATGTAGATAATATAGAAGGAGATCTTAATATGAACATAGCGGTAACCTTATCATATTCATTCGGTCTTACTACAAACATCACAGAGAAGCGGACCACGGTCATGCGCCATATCAAGGATTTATACATGTATGCTCTCAAAAAAAAAATTGCACTCCCCTTTTCCCCATTACATCCTTACTAGAATCATTTACCCATTCTATCCCATAGTTCCCACAGTAATTCTGTAGAGCTCTGCTACCTCTCTTCTATTTTTGTTCTTTGCCAAGGGCGCATGTATAAATAGGCATCTGAGTTCTAACAAACTTCTCTGCAACCTCAGATCTGGCCCCAAGTGTCAAGGTGTGGGTCACCCCAGGCGCATGCCTCTCCATGTCATGATTAACTTTTTGGATCTTCCTATCGCAAGGTATATTCCTTCCAGGACACCCTGTCGCCAAGCTAGAACCTTATCCAAATGGAACACGTTCTTCATGTGTTCTATCCAAAAGGCTGAAAACGGCTAAGTCCCAAATTGTTCTTCGCATGGCATGCACATCCTTGGTTCTCTAAGAAGCCTTTTTAATTCTACCTTGTGCACCTTCACTTGTACACTTCCTCCACTCATGCGCGCCTACGTGCCTTTAAGATTTGGAAGCTATACTAGGGGCCCAACAGTAGGTAGGCACTATATAGGTGACACTATCATGTGCAAGATTGTACTCATTGGATTATGGTGGGAGACCCTGTATAAATATTGTAAAGCATATTTTTAGGTGTGTGATCACTGTCAATGCCTTGGTAAACTTAAGAAAAGAGATGTAATGCCTTTAAGACCTATTCCTAGTGCAGATCCATTTGAGAAATGGGCTATAGATTTTTTGGGTCCTATTTCACCAGCCACACGTAGAAGCTGGGATCATGCTATATCATCACTTGCTGCAAATTATCTTACAAGGTGGGCGTAAGCAGCACCTATAAAGGATTATATAGCAGCTACATTAGCCAAGTTTTTATGGGAAAATGTTCTTACTAGTTATGGATGTCGATGAGCTTGAAAAGTTATAGGGGCACACATTCTTTGAATGAGACGATCGAGGATATTATTAGAAGAATTTATAGTTGCATACCACAAGACTACAACCTATCATCCTTCTCGAAAATGGTGCTACTTTGAGGCCTTCAACAAGATATTGAGCAGACCTTGACAAAAATTGTGATATTGGAAGGAAATATTGGGATGATAAAGTTTATGTTGTGCTTTGGGTGTATAAAACAACCTACAAGAAGTTGAATAAGACCACACGATTCCGGTTGGTGTTTGGTACGAATAAGTTCTTCTAGTGGAATTCATGTTACCATCATTGTGTATTGTGCACATTGGAGGACTAACTAATGAACAAGCATTAAAAGAAATAATTGATAGGTTAATATAGTTAGATGAGAGATTTTTCATAGCACATTAGAATCAAAAGTAGGTAAAGTCCAGACGATGTAAGGCATGGCATGACCACACACATAACGAACAAGAAGCTTGAGGTTTGACAAAAGGTACTACTTTATATTTTTCACCATTTTTTAATGTTTTGAATGTGACGAAATAGATAATGTTATGGGATGATGAGGAATATATGTTGTGATGGTTGGTTTGAAGGTTACGCATACATTATAACTTCTTGATCTAATGTTGGTTGTGAGAGATTCCTTTTGGCTAGGAGGAACTACCTAAAATACACAAAAAGACCATAAAAAGAGGATTAAACAATATATGTCAGTGGGTTGCCTAGCATGTGCTAGATCCAGGAAGTGTGATACTACCTCGGCGATAGTAAACCCACTGTTTGATACAATTTAATGCAATAAATAACATACATAAATATAATCCTACTGTGTTTGATATGAGTTAGGTATCTCATCCAAGTACAATAAGCAAATCTAACATAACAGGCTAGGCTATGATCAAATCTGGAGGTGGGGTAGTTGGTCAGGGTTTTGGTACTGGTTAGGGTCAGGTTATGGGTCACTTAGGTTGCTTGGGTGAAGATTCTTAGGTTCTGTTATTGATAGGATGGCCAAAATATAGAGACCGGTATCGATCAAATGTAACCGATGATGGTTTAGAGAGAATTGACAACAGTCAGGGGTAACTAGTGTCGGTACGATCGGGATGACAGGAACTCAATAAGATCTTATTATAAAAAAATTTGAGGTTAGACAGAGATAAAAATGGGAATGGTGAGGTCTATGGGGATCTTAGGAACACTCAAATATGTATAAAGGTCGTGTATAGATGATCAAATGGTATGGTGGTGAAGGGTTGAGTTTGCAAGAAAGTGAATGGTGGGGGAATGGAGATGCTAATAGAAAATGATAACAGAGATGAAAAAATACGTTTAAAATAGAACAAAGGATGGAATGACACAGGTGATAAAAGTACTTACAAATGTTGTAGGTCAAATGGTTGGGTGGTGGTGATGATTAATTGGTACCATAGTGGTGCTTCCTTAAATGCTACCATGAGAGTGATACCTATAGATCTATCTTGATGTTGGCTATGGCTACTTGGATGTGTGAAAGATATCTGGTTCTTGCTTGCATGTAGATCTCCCTTTGCTCCAAAAATTCTAGAATGTGGCCAACCTCTCAAACAAGGTTACCAAAATGGTTATATGGTAACCGACAACGGTCCCTAGTTAAACAACATCAGTTTTGGGATGACTAGCGTCGATTAAGGTGGGATTCCCTAGGTTTACTAAAAATGACATATCTTGCAATCATTTGGGCTAGGTCTATCCATTTATCATGGATCAAAATGGACGTTATCTTTTTAATGAGCGGGAATGTGGTTAGAGGAATAATAGGCATTGATTTTTAGGGTTGAACTAAGTCTTAGTTAGTTATGGTGAGTAGATAGATACTAAAAATAGGTTTATAATGAGGTGTCTAGGTGAGGTGGTGCGGTGAGTTGTCTAGGTGAGGTGGAAATTGGGTTTAGTTAAGATAATTAAATAATGAATAAAGTGAGGATGAGTAATAATTTAATTAAAGTGATTAAATTAATATTAATGTGTCATAAAAGGGTCACGGTCAGGTAATGGTTGTAAGTAAAAGGATTCTTAGCAAGGCCAAATAGTTATAAGGGTTCACCGATGACGGTTATAGGGTGACCAACATTGGTTTTCTAGGGCACAATCGGGACCGGCATCGGTCGGGTTGGGTTAGGTTTATAAAACTCAAATTTCATATTTTACGGAATCATTGTTGTATTGTGACGTTAGAGAAAACAACAAATCCATTTGACTTTTGGTGCTTTTTCTGAGAGAGAAGGGTAGGGAATTATACCCTGATGAGGTGGAGAGTACGAGTTGGTGAGAGGAGCTAGGGAGATGGGTCCACAAGCTTAAGGGGATTGATTTGATTGGGTGGAGATGATGAGGGAATTTAGTGATGGCAGAGGTAGGAGAGGGGTCAGGTGGACCACGGTGTGTCGGCCCGATGTGCCCCCATGGATACGAAATCATGACGAGGTAATATTTGATCCCATTCTATGTTGGTTAGGTAGATTGATTTGTAGAAATTAGGTTAGGGTAAAATGGGTTTTTGGGGGGAAAATTAAATTGAAATTTGGAAGAAAATGGGTGAAATAGGAAGGGTAGGAAGGTTGATGTAGGTTAAGGGGTGGTGGGGATGGGTGGAGGGGAGATTTGGGTAGGAATGGGTGGGTAGTTAGGGAGGAATGGTGAATTTTTAGAGAAAATGGGTAGGGTTTCACAGATTTTATCACCGTGACAATGACCAACGTCGATCGGGTTGGGCGACGTCGGTGGGAGTTAGCCACGAATGAGATGACCGATGCCATTTTGAGATCGGTGCCGATTAATAAGAACCGATGTTGGTTGGCATGAAGGAAAAATAGGCCAGGAGATGGGATAGGGTGGGTGGGGGAGATAAGCCATGAGATAGGAAGATGGTGTTTGATGAAGAATAGTGTGGGTAAGAGGTATAAATAGGAAAGAGTCGAGGGGTGTGAAATTGAGATGGGAGGAAAGGTAGTCATCAGGGTTGGGGTGATAGGTTGTGGTTCAAGGGTGAAGTAGAGTATGGTTGAGGTCTAATGATGTTATGGTTTGTTGGATGCAGGTGAGGGACCAGTTATGGATGCGTGATAGGGTACCACCCCTATTATTAGGTACGAGGAATGCGATAAATGAGAAGTGCCATCATGTGGTAGAGGTTAGCTTTGATTGGGTTTAGATGTTACTGGCACATAGTCCAAGAGCTGAGTTTGATGGTCACCCTCATTGACATATGGGATTCGAGTGACCAACACATTTCGTTTTCGACATGTGAGATGACCATCACTTTGGAGGATGTTTATAGGATCCTGTGGCTACCAATAGTAGGGACACAAGTGTATTCCATTTCCTCAGAGGCATCTGAGGAGTTGATGTTGACAATGTTTGGTGAGGGGCTAGTGGAGTTGAGGTTCCATAGTGCCAACATGAGTTATGGAGATATGTATTGGGCCCATCTAGAGGAGATGAGGTTAGTGGTGCTGATGATGGAGGTAGTCTATTGCTTTGTGTTGCCAGATGCGAGAGGGTGGGAGATTCCCATGGGCATTGATGGGGGTTCTTCATGACATGATGGAGGACATGACCTAGTTTACATGGGCACCAACATTCTTGGTGTAACTATATAGAGAGTTATGGGCCTATGGGCGGTTACGATGGTTCAGCCTATGTTGCACATTCCTACTACATTGTTAGGAATATGAGCACATCATGTGTGTGTCTAGTGGGCATGCCTTGACCTGATGCATTTAAGATGAGCATGGTTTGGGTGGGCTACAGGTGATGGGTACATGTTATTGGATAGCATCATGTTGTCGGGGTTACACAGTAATGTAGCATATTATAGGCATGTACTATAGAGGTTGTCTGGGTGTGAACATCATTTAGAGGCCATATTTAGGATTCCCATAATATAGGAAGATGGATGAGGAGCTACAGAGTTACATTTTCTCTAATGAATAGAGGTACGTCGTCATGGGAGAGCATGAGATGATACCTATTGATTGTGGTCAAATAGCAGTTTAGATTTCCAAAGGATGTACCTCCACCATTTCCACAATACATAAGGGACAACGTGGAGAGGCCTATGTCTCTACCATAGCTGATGGTGCCTACAAGGCAGGAGGAGTAGGTGGTAGACCGGTGGATTGATGATGTCGGGGTTACAGATAGGTATAGACATTTGTGGGCACCACACTACTGAGCATACCGTCGAGGCCAATGCAGCCTAACTTAGCCACTATTACAGTTTAGAGGGACACCCTACAGGGGCAGGTGACTACCCTGGTGACATAGTTGGGGATAGTGCAGGGGTAGTTGACAGGGGAAAAGGCACAGGTGGCCACACTACAGGAATAGGTAGTAGCCCTATAGGCCCGGAGTAGCACAGGGACAGTGCTCGTACAGGGTGGGGATGGAGATGGGGTATAGGTGGCCACCCTACAGTGTATGTAGTGGGTTTTTAGGGATATTTGACTACTACACATGCATAGATTATGGCCCTTCATGCCGTGTATAGGCATAGGCACCGTCGCATGTTCGGGGATAGGGTCCCATTATACGGGTAGGGGCGGGATAGGGTCCTTTATTACAAGGAGGGGTGGAACAAGGTTAGAGGCTGATGGCACCACTTAGATGGTACCTATGGCTAGGTTCAGGGATGCCCTAGGTGAGGTGAGATATTTTTAAGAACACCTGATGGCTGTAGGGATAGATGTCCCTACATATGTCAATTATATAGCACAATACGCCATGAGTGAGAGGACTAGGTCTCACACTCACAGTGTGGAGAGTACTGGGGACTTGCGAGCCCCGAGAGGGGAGTCAAGGCAAGGCCACCATTTCATGAAGGCCAACTCCAAGTGAGGTACCGTAGTAGAGGTCGAGTTAAGGCCCATGGAGGGCGGTGAGATGCTAGTGGGATGCCACATGGGAGAAGAGGAGGAGGAGGAGATAGGTGAGACATGCATGGAGGATATCCAACGAGGGGATGCCTAATAGTTACGCATACTTCTATTTTTGTGTATTTTTGGTATATACTAGCCTACGTACTAAAGAGAGTGAGGTTGTATATGAGAGTTTTTAGATTTTTGATCATATACTAGCTTTGTGTCTTTGAAGATGGTGAGGATGTATTTGAGTGATTTGATATATTTTTATTTATTTGTATTTGTGTACATATGTATGTGTTGAGTTTTAAAATGGTACTTTAACAAAACCACAATCAAGGGACAGCAAGTCCCTCCTCTTTATGGGAGAGGTTCCCTTATTGAAATCAAGTAGCAAAGCTTATATACAAATGTACAACTTTCATCTTAAGGTTGGACCTCTGACATCTTGAAATGATTTTATACCAAAATAGATTATCAATACAAATGAATGGAAGAACTGAAGAAAGGAAAGAGTAGAATATAACAAGTACTTTTAGGAAATATAGATAGCAGAGTATAACCCTATACGTATTGAGCAAGAGTGATACAAAATAGAATCATTCACATTCACAACATAAGATATCATTCCATAGACACAAAGTTCTAGAAATCATATCAATAAGAACACAAAGTTTCTTATCACAAAAGATAAATGATCCACAAATTTCAGGTAAGCAAGAAGGGACAATGGAGGAAGATAGAGAAAAGGGGAAAATCCTTTTGTATTGATTTACTTTCGATTATAATTACACTTCAAAAGTATCAGAGTCCAACATTTTTAATGAGCCAAGCTCTTACATTTATAGATGAAGTGAAAAGAGGAGAAGAAGAGAAGGAAGAAAATCTGATTTGGAAGCTCAACCACCAACCATCAATGCCCTTGCAAATCCGCCTACAATCTGTCAAATCTGGTTTTACATGTCTTTGGCATGTTGAAGAAGGAAGGATGGAAGATCATATCAAATTTGATCTAGTTGAAGCAGTCCAATCACATATTAATGGCATGAAAGATTTTTTCCATATTTTCACCCAAATCAAGATATCCAGTTGGTTCTCCATGTTTGTTTGGCATGTGGAAGATCGGATCAAATCTGATATGTTTGAAGTAATCAGATCACATATTAATGGCATGAAAGATGTTTTCATATTTCCAATCATCAAATCCTACTTGAAAATAATATTTTATGCTTCTATGGTGTAGAAAAGACAAATATCTTTCCAACAAAGATAAAATTTGTCAAATTTTGAGCACTGGAGCAAAAGTTATGCTCATTTGAATATTTGAATCAAATCTGTACAAAAATGACGAAAATGCAATTTTTACAAAATGGATTCGTGGGCCGAAATTGAAATTGCACCTTTTGAATTTATGTCGATGAGGCATGTTGTGCCTTCTGTGGGTTTGTTGCTTTTCCCCGAGTCTAATCACACACAAAGTACAAAACTTTGAGCCCTTTCTTCAATCTTCTCCTACGCGCTCTGATCTCCTTTGACGTCGTTGGCCTCCTTCGCCGACCTTGCCCCTTCATTGTTGGATTTGGAATGTGGGCTCGCATGACTGAACTACCCCTTCTAATTTTATTCTATTTTGGGTCATGTTTGATCAATTTTTGGGGGGGAAATTGGGATAACAGGCACCAACTCAAAAATTTGAAACTTGACTTGAAAAATGAGGGGAATTTTGAGGGTGAAAATAGTTGGCTCTTTCTAGGGATGACTTGGCTAGGACAGAGGAATGAGGCAAGATCAAGAACCATAGAAAAACTCTAGGAAAGTAGACCAGTGCCTTATCCATTGGGAAAATAGATTCAAAGGCAAAACCAATACAGAAGACAACACACACGCAACAGAAACAAACCAAAAAGGAAAAACAAAACATAGAACACAAAAAGGAATAGGAAAGGAAACAAGCCAAAACAAAGAAAGAAGAGGATATTTATAGGGGAAAGAAGAAAGACTGCATGAAATTTACACAACTCTAGAGACAGGCTGAGAAAAATAGGTACCTCTGTGGAACAACATAGTGAAAGTATGAGGCACCCGTGAATTGAAAATGAGCAAGTTGGGTGTACCAAAATATCATGGGAACACTATGTGGATTGAAAAGAAAAATTGAGGAAAGAAGACCATCCAGATAGTGATACTCCATACTAAAAATATTTAGTTCCTGTGAAGAACTAAATGTCTTCCTGAGGCTCCTCTTCTGTGGATGAATAGTGCCATACAAAAACTTGTACAACCTCGACTGCCTCCATACTGATTTCTACACATCACTAAACTCTGACAACTGGATTCATGAGAAAATCCAATCCTTATAGTGTCAACTCCCTGCTTTGATGGAATGATGCTAGCATATGAATGAAGATTGCAATTATCATCATGGCACATCTCATGAGAAACATACCCTTCCATTGAATTTTCCTTGTAACCATCTTCAAGGGGAATTTGGAAAAAGGTACTGGATGATTTAACATTATGTGTAATTTCTACCATGTCTCTAAAAAACATACTTGCTGCTTTTGAAAAATCAGCACCTGATTCTAGAAGATCATGACTCTTAGGTACAAGTTGCATTACTAATTTGTCTTCGTGATTAGCAGAAACTGAAATGTTGTCATCTAAGATAAGATTGTCATCATCTTCCTTTTTTTTGTATTCGAAGGGTGAGCTAAGATAAGATTGTCATAGTTGCGAAGAAAATATTCCAGGCATGGTCCTCCATTTTCTATTTGTTTTGAAGGACTACAAAAAGGCTCATGTGTGCTCATCTTATCCATAAATATAACAGGGGAGCTAGTGATCTCATTAATTTCTTTTCTTTGGGCACAGAGCACTTGTTTATCTTTGAGAGAACTTAAAACAACAAGAGAATGGTCCACAAAGTGATCTTCATCTCATTGTATTGAAATTCTCCAATCATAGGAGAGAGAGGAAATTTGTCCATTTCTTCTTTGATATCTTCTTCATTAGAGGGCACATACTCCCTAGGCAGAGTTTCACTTCCTTCAAAATATAACTGATTGAAGTTATCTTTAAGCCCCAAGAAAGAGAGAAAGTGTTGATCATCATTGAAAACCTACCAGTTGCTTGCATTATCTAGCACACTAGGCCTATGAGTCATTTCAATAGTAAATTTCTCTTGAGATAAATCTGGGTGAGGAATCAACAGAGATCCTGAGACAGCTAGAGAATCAGCTCTAGTATTATTTTCTCTTGGCACAGCTTCAATGGAGAAAGCATCAAGAAACTCGATAGAATCCCAGACAATATTTCTAAAATGTTTCAATCTCCTATCCTTGACTTGGTAAGGATCTCTGACCTATTTCACAATCAACTCTGCATTACCACAAGCACGAATATTCTTCACTCCCATTTCTTTCACCATGTTCAACCCAAGGATGAGAGCCTTATACTCAGTTGTATTGTTTGCATTTTCAAAATAAAGCTCAAACAAGAATGGATGAATCTTCCCTTCTAGAGAGATCAACACCATGCCAGCTTCAGAGCCAGCTAAAGAACACTTCCATCAAACTCCAGAGTCCAAATGCCATTGGGATCATGAATCACTCCCTTAGGAAGTTTTGCCTCATCTTCTGACATGATCATGTAGTTACCATGCCCTATATCTTCATAGAGTATTTGTGCTTTTGGATCATTAATCTTTTGCACAATATACTCAGTTTTCTTCTTTGGTAACAGCTTTTTTATTTTTTCATTGATCGGGTGTAGACACCTATAATTATGCCTAAGCAATTTAAATACTTAAATTGTGCTAATTATCTCCTTTCCCACAAATTGACGACATATTGTCAATAGCACTCATCTTCTCTTCCATTGTCGTTAATTGATTACATTAAGCTAATTAATTAAGTCACCTATCCAACACATACCCTAATTAACGACCTTTCGTTAATTGACACCTTCTATCTAGTCTAATTAATTAGCCTCCCTTCTCATTAAATCAATAAATCACTATTTAATTGGTCTAATTCCCTCCTAATGGTCTAAATCACACTAAAATCCATCTAAAAGCTTATAAAAGCTTGCACATGTATTTATTAATCATCTTGATTAATTAATGCACCCCCTTTATCCACATGAGCCACTTGAGGACAAACTAAACCCTCCTAAAGCTAACTCAACCCCATCTAAACTCCCCTTATCCATAACTAACTCTACATCTCCATTAGTCCCACATTCATGAGGATGTGTTGAATCCTTTATCCTTTGGGCTATATAAACAACCCTCCCTCTACTTTTATACCTACACCTAAATCTCTCAAGAGACAAAAGTAAGCACATAGTTTCATACTAATAGCCTTTTGTCATTCTTGAGCCCTCCATCCTCCATTCTTGAAGAGCTAAGCCTCACACCCAAGCATCCATTGATGGATCAAAGAAAGCAAGTTATAATTTGATTGCCATTGGACTATTTAGGTCCATTTTAATGTTAAATTAGGCAATTAAGGGGAATAGAGTTTATGCATTTGCATTATGTTTTGATTAGGTTCAAAGTTATTAATGTTTAAAGGGTAGGACTTGCTCACTTCTTCATCATGATGGTGCATATTTCACATTTTTAACTAGGTTAGGAAGCTATTTTTAGGTGGTAGCTTTCTTGCTTTAAGTTTGGTTAAATTTGTAGAAACACTTGCACACATTTGGCACGCCCGGTGGGACACTTAGTCCCATGGCATTTTAGTTTAAGTTTCATTATTTTGGCTAACTTTTGATATGCACATGTAGTAATTAATGTCCATTTTCTTGGAATTTTTACTCATTTGATATGTATAACTTCATGTTCATAGCCATAATTTTAATGGGTTATTTCCATTTTTAAACTAACTTGTCAAAAATTTGAGATATTGTGAGTTTTCTTGTGTTTGCTGCCATATTTTTGTTGCAGGTCTAGCGCAG
Source organism: Taxus wallichiana var. yunnanensis (assembly GCA_018340775.1). NCBI lineage: Eukaryota > Viridiplantae > Streptophyta > Pinopsida > Cupressales > Taxaceae > Taxus > Taxus wallichiana. The sequence continues at coordinate 999,582,138 of CM031237.1, read as the reverse complement.
GCACGATTTTAGGAGTGCAGGCACGATTTTCATGGTGAGGCATGGTTTTCAGGGCACACACGTCTCTCTGGTGGTGTAGGCATACTTTTGAAATCTGTCATTCTATCTTTTGACCCCTTATGCATGCGCACTAACCCGGCACACATACCCTAACCAGCGCGCAGGTGCACTAACCCAGGTGCACACGTCATTTCATACTATACCTTCACTGCATTTTGAAACCTGTCAGATCAGCACACATGCCCTAACTAGGGCGCACATGCGGTTTTAGTGGTGTAGGTATATTTTTCTGGTAATACGGTTATTCTGTTTTATTTTTCTCAGAGTAGCGCATATGCTATTTTTTGTGGCGCACACATCTCTCTGGTGGCACAAGCATTTAATAGATCTAAAAATTCCACAGAGTGGCGCAAGTACTATTTTTAGGGCGTAGGTACTATTTTCGTGGCACACACATCTCTCGAGTGGCACAGGTACATTGTGTGCCGAAAACAACCTTTGGTGGCGCATACACCCTAACTCCGCGCAGTGCACCGAAAAGGGCGCAGTGTCCTTTTGCATTTGTTGAAATTAAAGTGTTGATGTGCTAACATTCTTGCAGGTTTATCTAATCATATATTTGTCTTTGCAGGCTATTTTTACATGTTTGTATTTGATTAGGTAATATTTTGCATTGTTTACTTATAGGATTAAGATCGTGTATGCTCTTCCCTCGCATCCCTTGGGGTGATCTTGGGAATCAGAAATGATTCTTAAGGCCTTTTGACACTTTGAGATTGTTAAGGGTATTTGATTTGGAATTGGTTAAATTGGCATAATTGAGTTAAAGTGTTTTTCCATTTGATATATTTTTGGATTTTGGAAGACAAATCACGTATGCTCTTCTCTTGCATCCTTGGATGATCTGGAGAATCATAAATGATGCCTTCTCTTTTGATGGAAAACTACTAAACATCATCATACAGGACCAAAATGCTTGTCAAAGAATGGAGAAATCGAAACAAAAGTCAGAAAACTACTAATACAGTTGGTATACAGGTTGCCAAATGGTGTTTGAGAAAACCACATCTAATTAAAAAAGATAAAAAGAACAACATATTCAAAACACTATATTACATGTTTTGGAAAAGATATACGTCCTTTCCTCTCAATCTGGAACATAACCCCTTTGGCATAACGCCTTAAGCTACAACAATGGGGGTGGTTCCAAGAACCCCAAAGTAGTCCATGCAAGAGGGAACCTTGTGGATGAAACGAGAAGTGCTCCACACTACCTATCTGACTAGTAAATCCTTTGTTGAGATAGAGTTACAATTTATCCCTAATGTGACCCTTTTAAGTACACATTTGGACACATTTATTGCCCACCGTGTGCTTGAAGGGTGAAAAGTCGAGATACTCCCAAACTAGTCATTGTGACTTTTTGGGTAAATCATCCCACTCGTGTATAATATTTCTAGCACTAGGGACGATACGAAAATGGTACTTATTTATTTATTTATTTTTGAAGTACTTAGAAAATTTCCAGATTTTGAAATTTACAGACTCAACATTGATCTTGAGTTAATTTGATCCAATTTTTAGGTGTCTTGAAACCCAAATCCTCAACTCTTCCAAAAAGACCAATTAATCTGATTTTTCAACTTTAAGTGAATCGCTTGAATCTAATACAAATCCATTTTACTTCACAGTTGATTTTTAATCATACACTCAAACTGACATTTGAATCTAAGATGATAAGTGTATTCAAATCTTGTTTGGGTTATGGATACTAAAAGTTCCTTCAATCCATTTACTCCAGTTTTATACTTATTTTATCAATTAATAAAATTAATCCAATGATGAATTTCAACTGATAAAAAGCTTTTAAAAAACTGAAATGCACAAATCCACAAAACAAGAAATTGATAACGGAGTTCACCCGAAGGCTACATCTCCGGATTCACAAAAAGTGAATCGATCCATTAAACATCCAATGAAGTACAATATCCCTTAAATCTTGACTTAACAGACCTTTATACCTGCAAATGAGCTGATTCAAACCTCAAGGAATTCTGCAATTTACCATAATCATTCCCAAGTTCATCCGTGGCTCCTACAGTATTTCTTCTGTTTGTTCCCTGTGTAAATACGTTCAAAAAATGTCTACAACTTGAAATATACAAGACCTATACAGATAAGGTTTACATTTATGGAAACTTTATGAAATTATTAAAAACTTCCCCTTTTACTTCATGGTCTGATTCAGATCAGAAGTGGATGCAAAATACTGAGATCTGTTAGTTCGCTCACCTCGTGCCTGCTTGAAACTGCGATGGAAAAACTCCTACACAGAAAAATATATAACACTTCATGCAACAAAATTTACCTTTCTGGAAATCTCTTAGAATTTTTAACAACTTTCATTTTTACACCAAGTCCTAATTCAAACCATAAGTGCCTCGAAAATTATGATCTCTGCAAACTGGTCCTTCATTGTGATTTTCAACCTACCAAAAGCTTCCCTTTAAATAGATGTGATCTCCTTCTCTATCACTTGATACAAAGTGGCAGCTTGGGAAGGCTGATTACTATTTTGGAAAGGGTTCAAATCCCCCTTCCATAGGTTTAGCGCCCCAATTTAGCCATTGACCCCACGTTTGGTGGGAAAAAGATAAGATAAGCCTTAAAATAGCTTTTTAGACAAAGCCCCCTTCATTGGGACAAAATCCTCCTTATACCATGGGATTTGAATTTATTCACATGGAATGGATTAAATAGATTTTTACAATTATTTTTTTAAAATCTAAATCCACTACAAACCTGCCAAGTGTCACGCCAATAATATTCCATTTGTCCACGTTAGAGTGTGTCACGTCATCATTTGACATGCATTAAACTTTGACTATGCATATCTTTCGCTTATACAAACTCGATTTGGTCCGTTCAAAATCGTCGAAAGCTTGGGATGAGAGCTCTATACCATGGAACTGATTTTTAAACATTACAGTACCATCAATTTTTCTCATCACCAAATGCCACGTGTCACCTTGTCATTGGTCCATTGGTTGACCTATTGACCAAAGTTGACCCGTTTGGAGGCCCATCTTCGACCGGCGATAGAATTTGCATACGGACTCTGCACACACGGAGTTCAGCATACCATCGAAAAGGTCTCAATAATCCCTTCAGCATGGTCCAATTTTAGGGAAGTTTAGGGAAAATTTTCATAGTGAAAATCCTCGAGATCAAGCACCAGGACGAGAGAACCACTAGGACGATATACTTTGGCTAGGATCCCACTTTGACCATTCTAAAAATAGTGTTGAGTTGTGAACCAAGTTTTCATTGAGAAACATGTGACGATTAGTTTCGCCTAGTTTTTACTTGCCTTATGGAAAAGGTGAAACACGGAAGCTGAAGCTAGCATTTTTCATCTTTTTTTTTATTTGCTTCCTTCACATTCTTTTGACACTTTGTTAATCAAAAGAATTGTGATTGCCTTTGTGTTACCATTCGACTATTTCTCTCACTTTGATGTCCATTTACACCCATCCATGTTTCGTTTGGTCTGGGTTAGTTAAATGTCTAAAGTGTGTAGAGGAATTTTCACGTCATTGGTAGCCATTGTGATCTTGATACCCATGTCAAGATCGTTATTGTAGTTAGGCATGGTTCATCACCATGGACTTCCTTAGAAGAGTTATCTTGTTTGTATCGTATCACTGCAATTTTGATATTTACGTCTTGTTTTTATAAACTCTACATAAATACCTATATTGTAAGGTTACGCTGCACACATTTTTAACTATTCCTAGCTATACTTTAAACCTTTTAGTTCGGTTCTATTATTACCTCGATTTCGAAGGGTGCTAGGTGTTACCATTTGTGCGTGTTATATCAATAACACCTTGATATCAATACTTCACTTTCTCGTAAAGTGGGTTAACATATCTTGGTGATATTGTTGTGTCATTCGCAAATTGTAATTGGCACTTTTTGAGATATAGGTCTTAATCGAGTTTGAGCTCGCTCATCATATATCTTGATTGGGAGATCACATTGACTTCTTGTATTTACTTACATTTTTTTCATTCCCTTGAACTTGGCATAAGTGAAGACACCTTGTTAATCATCTTGCGACGCAAACTACTTTTTGAAACGTAGTCTAGGGGGTACTTCATTTAACAGGTTTCAATACCAAACACTTGTGTCACCTTTGGTGATTTATCATTCTATCACATTGGTATTCTCACATTGTTTATTTATTCATACTCTTAAAAATACATTGGTATTTCACTTAGGGGTGATTAATAGGTTTTAAGCACATTTACAACTTACCCTAGTGAACCTATCACAAAAACATGGCTCCTAAAACACGTCTAGGGTTAAAGAAAGCAGACATATGAGGAACAACAAGTGCAAGCTTGGGAAACCTCTAACAAACGGAAGGGTCAAACCCATTCATTGGACATAACCCACACCTAGAGGACCACTTTGTTTTCACACTACGGATGAAAAGGATGCGAAGAGATGGTCGATCATAGTGGAAATGAATTAGAATCACCACACATAGACTTTGATTTTGACCCCACTCTACTAGATGAGTTTCTTCTTAGAAACAAAGATAGAGTGTTAGCATGAGTCGTGGAATTAGGGGCCAAATTTCCCACTAAGAATGAACCAATAATACCTGCAAATGACGCTACTGAGGAAGAACATCCCCTTATCAATATGGAAGATATTTTAACAGGCAGACATGCTTCCACTTCTTACGTAGGAAATGATAAAGTGGTAGGGCATAGAATACCCTTTATCAAAGTGCCACGAAGAAACAAGATAGAACATGAGACGGGTGAAGAACCTCCACAATACGAAGAGGAGGAACCTTTAGAAGAAGAAGCTACAAACCAAGCCACAATCCAACAAAAAATCAGTAACCTAAGCCAGCAACTAGCTTTGCTTACTTCCCATGTACAGAAAGATGCAAACAAGAATGTTCAAAAGTTGAGGCCGAAGGTTAAGATCAATGAACTCCATCGGAAAACCAAGGAGAAGAAGACATAGGGTATCATTGTGTTCACATCCCTGCTTCTCCCACTAAAGAACAATTGCTCGCACAAGAGGTGTAGTCTATGAAAGCGACACTTGTGAGCTTACAAGAGAGAAATATAGGGAGCATTAGGAAATATCAATACGAAGAATTATGCCCCTATACTTTTAACAAAACAATGACCCTTCAACCCTTTCCAAAGAAATTTGATATGCTAAAGTTCAACAAATACAAAGGAAAGGAGACCCAAGGGATCATGTTAAACATTTCTACATGGCATGTCAAGAGGTGTCTTATAGTGACAATTACCTCATCAAAAATTTTCCCAAAAGTCTGGAGCTCAAGCATTGGAGTGGTTTACGCTTACCACGAGGATCAATTTTCACTTGGCTAGAATTAGTAGAAAGATTTCATGCGTCACTTCTCATATAACATATAGAGTGACATCACCATGGAAGACTTGTTTGTGGGCCAAGCAACACCCAAATGATACCTTTTCTAGCTTCCTCCAACGATGGAGAGGGATAGCTAGTCGCTTTCCTTGCGCTTTCCTGAAAAAAGCTGGTCAAGATTTTCATTCCCAATCTCAACCCGATATAGCTTTCCACCTCCAAATGCATTGTGTCCATACTTTTGAGGAGGTTATCAAGAAAGGGATTTAGATAGAAAAGGCTCTCATTTCCAAAGGCACCCTCAAAACCCAATCTAAAGACAACCAAAGTTTCAAACCCACGAAAAGTGAAGATCTTTAACAAAAATAAAAATGTGGTGGGAGATGGAATCACTAATTCCAAATGTGTTCAAATGGTCCAAACTGGTCAACCTTTTAAACTAACCAAGGGCCCAATTCAACCACCACCAAAGTGAAGAACATTCACCTCTCTTAATGAATCTTTGTCAGTCATACTAAAATAGTTGGATGTGGCCCACATGATGACCTATCCTACCACGCAACCATTTGATGACAATGCTCCGAAACCTTCATGGTATAAAGAGCATGAATATTGTGAAATGCATCGCATTAAAGGACATAAGATAGACAAATGTTTGTGGCTTCACCATTATATTCAGGACCTCATTGACAACAACAAGATAGAGGTGGATAACCCTGGAAAAATACAAACACCTAATGAGAAAATGGGGATCTATAAAAACCATTCCCAAGCACGATAAGTTGAAAAATACAAATCCGGATGGGAGATTCATCCCAAACATATAAAGCCATGAATTACTTGTATACCAATAGAGATAACAATCATTCTGATTCACTTATCGGATGTATTTGCGCTCCCGCTAAGCGTATCAATACCATCGGATCAAGGGAAAGGATTGCGTTGCGGTAACAAGGCGTTGCCCTACCTCGTGATTCGGAACCCTCTCCGTTGACCTTGTAAACCGGTAAATATAACCTTTTAGAACAACTTGAGAAGACGTCTGCTAAGATTTTGATCTTAGATCTTTTCAAGATATCCAATGTGCATAAGGAAATTCTGTACCAAACTCTTCAAGGGTCGAGAGTGCCTTTAGAAGTCGATCCTGCACACCTTCAAGCTGCGGTGGAAAACATTACACCAAGTGAGCATCTCACTTTTAACCATAGGAAAATCCCTACCGAGAATCCTACACATAATCTTCCCTTATAAATTGAGGTAGTTGTCTCCTACAAGAAGATCAAATAGGTGCTTGTGGATAACGGATCTAGATTGAACATCTACATGCTTAAGTTGGTAAAACAATTGGGACATACAGAGGAAAATCTTGAGTCCCATATTATCACTATCACCGCATATGACAGCGCGGAAAGAGAGTCATCGAGCACCATCATGCTACCCATGGAGGTGGGCCCCACTTGTCATCGACAAAGTTTCATGTCCTAGACTTGGAACTTCCATATAACATGCTTCTAATTCGACCATGGATTCATGCCATGCAGCCGTGCCATCAACATTTCACTAATGCATCAAGTTCAAGCATGAGGACACACGATTACAATACCTGGGAGATTGAGAGTCCTTTTCTCATTGTAGAGCTCTCAACAGTTTTACACGAAAGGGTACATATGCATGTGCCTCCATAGATATAGTTGTCCCTCTCCAGTCTGAGGCCATGGAATCCCGAGTGGATTCAGATTCTCTTAGTTCTTGTGCTCATGGGGTGTCTACTTCGACATCTCTGTTTGATTCATGGGAGATGAAAATCTTGGAATATGGTTGGGGAGTATAATGTACAGCAAGTGCTTATGGTGTCGAGATCTCTCTCTTTTGCCCAAGCCTATAGGTCGACCCAACTACCGCTTCAGGAGACCTAGAGAGGAACATACTATTGGTCATTCCTACCGGAGGCTTGTTAAATTTGAGGAGAAATTACTTGATGCACCTATTACTTGGGTCCCCGAGGACACTCGGCCATCCTTGTTATCAAACCCCGGAATATGAAAAATCTAGCGAGAATGATGTACTCCATGGGCTACAAAGGCCTAGGATGTAGGAATAATGAACAAGACAAAGAGAATTGGTCCCTCTTCCATATTTCAAAATAGAAAGATATGGCATTAGGATTCACCCTTATGGAGCGCACCCCAATGATCAAGATGTGACTTGTTCTGAGCGTGAGGATAGTTCTGACTATCTAGACAGTGATACAGATTCCCATTATAGCTAATATGAGGATCTGGCCTCCACGAACCTTTTCATGAACAATGCTATCCTAACCTTAACCCCCACAGAACCAACCCTTGACCTTATATATCCTTCCCTTGTTGAATGGGACCAACAACGTCACATGCCACTAGATTTATTCAAGAATGACAAGGCTATTGCAGATTTCATGGGCATAAGGGATACAATCCCCATTGGAGATCACAAGAAGGGTTTCTTTATCGACTTAGACACGTGCGCCTACTTCGGTAAGGAGTCTGAACTTCGTGGTCAACAAAATTTAAAGAAAAGTGAGGGTAAAAGTTCTAAAGAAAATCCTCAGAAAAAATCGTAGTCTAAGTCGCACGGTGAAAACATCTTTGAGGCCTTTGGTGACAAACAAATAAGAAAATCAAAGGACAAAAAGAGTGACCATGCCAAGGATGAAAATCTCATGGAGACATTCTTTGATGAAGATCTCAACCTACCTCCTGATCCTACGCGTATGGAGGATTTATCAAAATTGTTAGTCAAAGAAACCATTGATGTCAATATTGGTACCAAAGAAGATCCCAAGATAGTAAAATTGGGAGCATCACTCTCGGCTAGAGAGAAAAATATGTTCACTATGTTGCTGCGAGAGTTTATTGATGTGTTCACATGGTCTTACAAAGACATGCCCAGCTTAGATCCAACTTTGTTTGTGCATACAACCTAGTTGTGCATGCAGACACTAAGCCTATCAAACAAAAGCTCCAAAAGATGCACCCAAGAGTGGCCCTATTGGTTAAAGAAGAGTTAGAAAGGTTGCTTACAGTAGGATTCATCAAACTAATTGATTATTCTGAATGGATATTGAACATTGTTCCTGTCCAGAAGAAACCTATCAGTATCTGAATTTACACAGATTTTAGGGACATCAATAAAGCTTTCCCTAAAGATGACTTTCCATTGCCCAACATTGACATGATTTTGACTCAATCGGTAGGGTACGAAATGCTATCACTCATGGATGGCTTTTCGAGTTATAATCAAATTAAGATCACCGAGGAGGACCAACACAAAACAACTTTTACAACTCCTTGGGGCACCTTCTACTATCAGGTGATGCCCTTTAGCCTTAAGAATGTAGGAGAAACTTATCAGTGGGCCATGACAGTAATTTTTCATGATATGATTCATGATATCATGGAGGACTACATAGATGACATCCTGGGAAAGTCCAAAACAAGAGAGGATCATCCAGTTATTTTGTGGTGTATCTTTGAACACCTGTGTGAATACAAAGTTAGGCTAAATCTAAAGAAGTGTGTCTTCGGTGTGCTATCCAGGAAACTATTAGGCTTCATTGTGTCAAGATGAGGTATTGAGGTAGACCCTACTAAAGTTTCTGCTATCACTGAAATGTCTCCACCTAAAAATATCAAGCAACTGCGTAGCTTACAGGGGAAAATTCAAGCCATTCGCTGCTTCATCTCCCAGCTTGCAGATAAATGTCACTCATTCACCCATTTTCTTAAAAAGGACGTCACTTTCCTCTAGGGACCTGAACAATAGCAATCCTTTGCTTTGCTTAAATAGTACCTGGTTAATCCACCTATCCTCATGCCTCCCACTCTAGGAGAACCACTTCGCTCTATATTTCTACTACACAATTTGCTATTGGTGCGTTGCTCACCCAATACAACCTTAGCCATAAGGAGAAAGTGGTGTACTATCTGAGTCACACCCTCATTTCCTATGAGCTCAATTATCCTCAAATTGAAAAGGCTTTCTTGGCCGTTGTTTTTACCTTTCAAAAACTTTGCCATTACTTGTTGAATACTAAGACCAAGCTCATATCCAAGGTTGACCCACTCAAGTATTTGTTGTCCAAACCCACCCTCACGAGAAGAATGGCTAATTGGATCAACCTACTTAATGAGTTTGACATAGAATTTGTCCATCAAAAATTAGTTAAAGGACAAGTACTTGCAGACCAGCTAGCGGAAGCACCCTTGCAAAGCACGGAACCTTTGAGTCTGGATCTACTAGATACCTCCTTGCTCTACATTGAAGAATCTGTCATATGGCAGATACATTTTGATGGATCATTTATGTTTCATGGTTCAGGTGCAGGAGTGGTCCTTATTACTCCTTTGGGTGATCCTATACCACGGAGTTTTTCACCTGGGCTTCCCTTGCACAAACAACATTGCAGAATATGAGGCACTCATTACAGGGATGAAACTAGCCATCAAATGAAATTTTCATCATGTTAAGGTCATAGGTGATTCGTAGTTAATCATCAAATAGGTTAATGATGAATATAAGGTTAAGGATGACAAGCTCATACCTTACAAAAAGTTAGTGGAAACTCTAAAGGAGTATTTTGTGTGCATTACCTTTGAGAAAATCCCAAGAGCGCAGAATAGATCGGCGGATGCCATGGCAACGGTGGGATCTATGCTTCATATTCTTCTAGAGAACAATGATATGCCATTCTTCATAGAAAATATATGCTAGCCCGCGTATGACATGATAGAATCTTCTTGGCTTGTGAGGTTGTTGGTCCCCATTCTCCCTTGGTACAAACCCATTTTCACCTATCTTAAGGACAACACATTCCCTCCTTATATCTCCCATTCTGAAAATCAAATCCTTATTCGCTAGATATCCTGTTACACACTTTTAAGAGGTACACTTTATCATTATGGCTATGATGGGAATATATTACGTTGTCTGGATGTGACGGAGTCAATCCAGGCAATCAAAGAAGTGCACGAAGGGGTATGCAGAGCACATACAAATGGAATGGTCTTGGCTAAGAAATTGTTGAGAGTAGGTTACTATTGGCCTACCATGGAAACTGATTGTTGCAATTATGTTAAAAAATGTGTACTTTTCCAAAATTATGGAAATTTCATCCATGCTCCATCGCAACCATTGCAACCTATCACTACCCCATGGCCATTCTCCAAGTGGGGACTTGATCTAATAGGAAAACTTACTCCTACCTCATCTGATGGTCATACACATATCATCATAGCTACAGAATACTTTACAAAATGGGTGGAGGTTGTCCCTTTAACCTATGTTACAGGAGCATAGATTTCTAAATTCATCATGAATCACATAATTTGTCGATATGGTATTCTCGTAGCCATTGTTATAGATAATGGGAAGTCATTTAAGAACAAAACTGTGAAATTTATTTGCCAATGATTCCAAATCAGATTAAAATGGTCCACACCATATTACCCTCAGGGTAATGGACAAGCTGAGGCAACCAACAAGACTTTAGTAAGGATTATGGAGAAGATGGTTAGCAAAATAGGTCAAAACTGGCACCTACAAATCCATCCAGCCCTTTGGGCTTACTAAACATCCATTCACACTCCTACGGGTGTGACACCATATTCCCTAGTGTTCGGGACATAATCTATCATCCCTTTAGAGATCGAACTCTCATCCCTGAGAATTTCTCTTCGGGACTATCTAGATAAGGATGAAGATTATCGAGTGGCAAGATTGGCTGAGTTAGAGCTACTAGATGAGAGGCACATTTGCACTCTTAATCACCTAAAAGTGTATCAACACAGAGTCTCTAGAAACTACAACAAGAGAATCATCCCTCATCAGTTTGAGGTTGGTGATTTAGTTATGAAGGAGAACCAGTTCAACACTAAGAGCAGAGCGAGAAAAGAAAGGGAAGTTTGAACCACATTGGTTAGGACCCTATGTCATAGTTGCCAAGTATGGCACAAGGGCATACAAACTAGCTCACCTCAATGGTGATGAGCTCGAGAGCCCATGAATGCCATGCATCTTAAGCGGTTCTATGCTTGAACATGATGCAAGGAAGTAAAAAAAATCAAAAAAAATACAAAAAAATAAAAAAATACATCGAGAAAGGAAAAGAGAAAACGGGTTGTCCACTAGTGAAAACCACGCAATTGTGGTACTTTGGACAAGTCCATGGGTGAAAAACTGGTTTTTCGGTGCCTCGGGAGGATTCGTTGTTCACAAGCATTCTGTATTAGGAGGGTAGTTGTCTTTGGCCTAGACCTAGTTCTACCTTCAAGATTCCTTGTGCACACCATCCTGTCTAGCCTTGATCCGGCTTTGCCTTCTTCTATTCATCTATGAGGGGTGTGGTCTTTCATTATTTCCCATCTTACTGCTGGGGCAACTCAATGACTCCACCTTCCTATTCATAAACGCATGGCTTCTACCCTTGTATATTCCCCATCTAACGTTGGGGGCATCCACACTTTCTTGGTTACCTGCACATAGCTTTGGAAAACCGTTAGAAAACACAAAAACAATAGAAAATTGTTTCACAAAAACACAAAAACAATAGAACATTGTTTCACAAAAATCAAAAACAATAGAAAATTGTTAGAAAATTGTTTAGAAAACCCTAAACAATAGAAATTTGATGCATAAAAACATATCTTACAAAAACATTTCCTTGCTTTGTCTTGTTTCCTGGCTTTGCTTGTTTCTTGTATAGTGTTTTGTGTGCTTGCTTTTGAGTTGCTTGTTGCTTGAGCATACTTTGTCAGGATTTATTTTTCTTTCTTAGATTAGATTTATTCTTGTTGTGTATATAGTGGTGTGTTTTTGCATGTTAGTAAACATGGTGAATCATGATGTAGTGTGTTAATTCATTATGTTCTTTCTTAAGCATTTGGTTGTGTTTTTACTTGTTAAATAAAGCATGGTGAATCATGGTGTATTGCATTAATTCTTGGTGTTCTTTGTTAGCATTTGGTTTTGTTTCTTGCATGTGCTCTTTTTTTTATCATTCACATGACATTACCATCATTATCATCACATATAGCATCATCTATACATCATATATAAACAAAAATGCTAAATGTTTACATCATGCATGTATGTTAAGCTAATCATCACATATATTATCATCAATGGGGGTAAGAGGGTTGCGCATGATCAAAACCTATCCCCCCGCACCAATATCATCATATCATCCTATCCATATACATCAAAGTAACACATGAGAAATACATTTGATATCATCTACGGATCTATCATCTAACATTCTAAACAAGCACATGTATATACATCAAACATCATAATAACATACATGCAAAATGTAGAATCTGATAACATCATAACAACATCCATAAGTGTTGAATCAAGAAAATAACATGCATCGAATCCAATGCAGGCAACATGCCCGCTCAAGATACTAAATACGATTCATGTCCCATCATCAATTAGTTCCCCATGAGTTTAAAGACAAAGAAAAAACCATCTATATGCATGTATCAAAAACAAAGACATACATCATCTCATAACCATGTGAGTCTGAGCCAAAACAAGGTAATCCTCATATATATATATACATGTGTGTCAAATATACATCTATATCAAAAATGGATACACATTTGTGCTCTATATCAAAAATGCCTTCAACTGAGGTGTACAAAGGTGATACATCAATAATGTCTGTGTACATACATACAATGTCCTGATAAGTACCCAATACAATACATCACGATACATAATGCCATAAAAAGGGGCATGTATCTGAAAGAATCAAGCCTTCATCACGAGGCATCATCAAAAATACATGTATAACATCATTTTACATCAAAATCAGCCTTCATAAGAGGCATACATACAAAAGAATCTGTACAACAAAAATGTGGCTATCAACCATAGCTCTCGCCCTCATTGGGGCTCCCAGATCTATCCTCTGGACACCGAAACTCTAGAGGTTGGGATGGCACTGGTCTCACCGGCTGCTCTGGTAGAGGTTGTCTAACTGATCTGGTGGAATGACTAGACCTCCGTGATCGAGAGCCTGATGCACTCGACCCTGATAGTTATGGCAGTGCCACTCACTGCTCTAGTGGCACCACTCTATAATATGCTGTCCTGTAGAAGAGAGCCTCACCACCAAGCCTAGTGGCATCATGTATCAGATCCGTATCTCCGAGAGGTGAGCGCTGCTTGGAGGGCAGTATCTCACTCACCTGTAACTCAACCCAGTCTGCCTTGGCCTGTCTAGTAGTAGCGGCCTCTCGATCTCTCTCTGTGGTCATCACCTATAGCTCGGCATGGGCCTAGTCCCTCTATGCTAATAAGGCCTATGAAGAGCATACACATGGTCTCTTTGTGCAATGACCATGCGCACCTGTGACTAGGACTGATGTAGGAGGCTCAATATCTATGCCCCCTGTGTTATTGTCTCTTGGATCTGGCTCCGCCATGCACCTCTGTCATCTCCTAGGCTAGCCTGGGCCCGAGCCTGATCCCGCCCTAATAATAATGTCACAATGTGGGCTCAATCCTCATCGCGCTCTCTACTACCTGTCACGCACTAGCCTCAAGCCTTGTCTCTCTCCGCTCTAGCCCCATCTCTCTCAGCTATGAGTTGTTGTACTCGAACATGTACTGTGGATGTCTATGCCATTGGTTAAGAAGCTATGTGTGCCTCAGGAACTAGTCCCTGAGGTGCTCTAGAAGACTACCCCTACTCAAAACCCTACCTCACGGGTGGTGCATGGCTACTGTGACCGGGCCCCCCGCGGCCTCGAGTCCCGATTCCAATGGGGCACCCTATCCATCATGTGGGATACCATCAAATGGATCCTCTGGGTCTAGCCCTAATGCCACTGCTCTAGCCCTACACTCTACCCCATGCCATACCTCTACGGTGGGTGAATACCTACTACCCAAGCTACCTCTAGAATAGTAAGATGCTAGGTAATACTGTCACATACCATGTTACATAATCAGTTGTAGTCCCCGGGTCTCTCACCTGTCGTAATGGGTCCCATGCCTGGGGGACCACCTATGTGAAACTAGCCCTAGCTTGGGCCACTAGAATCCGAGGCCCCATGGTCTGCCTCTCTGAGTCCCTACATGCATGCCAGATATCTGGCTAGGGGACCCCCTGTACTCTGCCAAGCTGCCGCTGGCACCTATCAACATGATACAACTCCATGATATAGCTACGGCTGCTAATAAGAAAGTGCTCCACCAAGCACACATGTTGAGCTCTGTGGCATCCTCTAGCCACTAGAAGTGCTTGTATGGATGCCAAATGATGTCTATCACTACTAGCTCATCGAACTCCCACCTATATCTAAATAGGCTGCCAAGATGGCCACGTACATCTCTGCCGGCTGCTATCCAAGCCATGTATGATGGCTCCTCGGGATCTCGAACTCGGAAAGGGCCTACTAGGCATCCGATGGCAATATGATCCCATGACCATATCTATAATAATGATGCAGGCCCCACGGTCTTCTGACCATGGTATGTAATCAGTGTAGATCCCAGTATATAAAAGGGCTAGTATACACGCCCCAAAGAATATCTCTCACCACTGTAAATGCCATGCATAAGTGGTAGTAATCCTCTCTGAGAATGAAGTCCATGTCTTATCAGTGAGTAGGAACCCACTGATAAGCACCATGATATAAAGAGGTCCCCGATGTAATGTTGGGTCGAAGATGCACTCATATAAAGCTATAGTCATCCCATCATGTGGGATGTTCATCGACACCCAAATAAGGCACCGCATGCTACTCTAATCAACCCCGCATCGAAGTTGTACTTGATCAATGTGCCCATCATGGGCACACGAATCTACCAAACATCCTCAATAGTCACTGTCATCTCCCCTGTGGGCAGTCTAAAACACTGACTCTCGCTATGCCATCACTCGATTAGTGTAGTCAGGAGGCCGTGATCTAGTAAAATAGATGGTATCCGAGCCATGGGGCCCAGCCCCACTACCTCTAGTAATATCGCCATGGCTTAATGGTCACGTTGGTGCATACTGCCCTCTAACTCGGCAATCCAAGAGTGATGCTCCCATGTCTATAAAACTAGTAGTCATCTCTGCAAAATAACACTTGCACTCATTAGTTTCTAGCATTTCCTCTATAAATCTATCTCATCTTTTAGGGTTAACCCACAAATCCTAAAAATTATTCTAAGTGTCATGTTTTTGGACACTTTCCTACCTTTTTATACCTTTCTAGGGTGCTTGCACACACTTTTTGGCATGTGCGCCACATTTCGGTGCCCGAGCTTGCGGACATATGTTTTTTGGCACGTGTGCCCTCTTTCGGTGCCTACGCGCCCTTTTGGCATGTGCACCACCAAATTGGTGCCTACGCGCATGGACACATGCACTTTTGTGTGTGTGTGCCAACTTCTCCATGCCTACGCCATGCTTTTTGCATGTGCACCCCATTCTGTGTGTGTGCGTGCGTGTGTGTGTGTGTGTGTGTGATTTGTGTCCGTGCGTATGCGCGCATCAACTTGGCACTTGTGCCCTCAAAAGGACACCCGCACCCCCAAAATCACACCTACGCATCCCTATCCCATGCTCTATGCTCGCACAAGCATGCCTACACATTTTTCTACTCCTAAAGACCTAATTTAGGGCATTAATGACACAATTAAAGAGCAATTTTTTGATACTCACAAAGCATGTTGTCTGCGCATGCCGTAGGTACCCCTGCTATCGCATCCGCGCTCAAACGGTCTCATGTGATCACCATGGTTCTCCTAACTGTCAGAGCCTCACAGTAAATTTTTTTAAACTGATCAGTTAAAATGAATTGCTCATGATGTTTTTACCCCCCTGGGGGGTATATTAACCTTTTTTTTTACATTTGGAAGGTTAGGAGGCCCGTTTCGATTGTTGTTTTCTCCTCTGTTCATTGTGGAATAATTATTTTTATTAAATATTTATTTTTCTCTTATTTTTCACCGTATTGGGGCATTTTTGTTGTCCGATACCCCTTTCCTCTCCCGAGGGAAATTTTATTCCTTCTTGGCGATTTTTATTCTTCTTCCCACTCTCGTAAATAATTATTTTTTCTTATTTTTGCCACTTAACAAGGACATTATTTGTCCTTTGTTTCTCCTTTCTGCCACCTAGGGCACTTTTTTGCCCCTAGGCCCTTCGCTTTCTTCTTCTACTTTCTTCTATTGTTCACCATGGTTTGGAAAGCAAAAACAATAAAAACAATATATATATCAAAAATCTAAAAATAGGGCAAAATTTTTCAACAAAATCCTAAAAAGTAAAAAACCCTACAAAAATGGTAACTTGCTTATTATGGCTGAAACTTGTGTCTTGCGCATGGTATTTTCTCCATATCTTGTTGGTTTGTCTCACATCTTCCCGATTAATACGATTGTGGATCACCGGATTCACAACCATTCATAAAGCTAGTTGTTTGCTTAAATCTCGTACTCGGGGCACTTTTGTTGTCTGGTGTTGTTTCATTGTGCACAAATGCTTTTCATGGACCCCGTGTTCATTATCATTTCCCCTTGCATGTATCCTTTCTTGGGGCATCATTTTTAACCCTTGTCATCAATCATGAACTTGTGGATCTCTTCAGCACTGATAACAAAACATTTTTACAACTGTCTTGACCGTTGTTGGGTTGGATATGTGTGTTCATACTTGTTTTCCCTATTACATGAGCTTGTTTCCTTCTCGTATTGCATTGCATTGTTGTATGTTACGTGGAGTTGGTACTTTTATTAATGGACAATTGTTCATAGTATGGCTTTTCATGTCATTCTACCTTTGTCGTATGCTTATATTTTTCATAAGGACCGATGATGTAGTTCCTATGGCAATATGATGACATAATATTTGTTCCAAATAAATAATGGCTAGAGGCTAAGCTCTTCTCTCCTCTCATCCATATTTCTTCTACTCCACTTCCCTTTCAACCCTAATTTTCTCTCTTATTGGGGCATACTACCTCTTCCCCATTCTTCTGCCTATCTCTCATCTTTTTCGATTGTCAATTAACTTCTTCCATCACCCCATCGACACTCGAGGGGGCATCTCTCCCTCCTACTAATTTTTCTTCTATCCCTTCAAAATTTTATTTCGTCTACTATCTTTGAAGTGGTGTCACTTACGCCACCCAAAATAGGGGCAAATGTAGACACCTATAATTACGTCTAAGAAATTTAAATACTTAAATTGTGCTAATTATCTCCTTTCCCGCAAATTGACAACATATTGTCAATAGCGCTCATCTTCTCTTCCATTATCGTTAATTGATTACATTAAGCTAATTAATTAAGTCACCTATCCAACACATACCCTAATTAATGACCTTTCATTAATCGACACCTTCTATCTAGTCTAATTAATTAGCCTCCCTTCTCATTAAATCAATAAATCTCTATTTAATTGGTTTAATTCCTTCCTAATGGTCTAAATCACACTAAAATCCATCTAAAATCTTATAAAAGCTTGCACATGTATTTATTAATCATCTTGATTAATTAATACACCCCCTTTATCCACATGAGCCACTTGAGGACAAACTAAACCCTCCTAAAGCTAACTCAACCCCATCTAAACCCCCCTTATCCATAACTAACTCTACATCTCCATTAGTCCCACATTCATGAGGATGTGTTGAATCCTTTATCCTTTGGGCTATATAAACAACCCTCCTCTCTTTTTATACCGACACCTAAATCTCTAAAGAGACAAAAGTAAGCACATAATTTCATACTAATAGCCTTTTGTCATTCTTGAGCCCTCCATCCTCCATTCTTGAAGAGCTAAGCCTCACACCCAAGCATCCATTGATGGATCAAAGTAAGCAAGTTATAATTTGATTTCCATTGGACTATTTAGGTCCATTTTAATGTTAAATTAGGAAATTAAGGGGAATAGATTTTATGCATTTGCATTATTTTTTTATTAGGTTCAAAGTTATTAATGTTTAAAGGGTAGGACTTGCTCACTTCTTCATCATGATGGTGCATATTTCACATTTTTAACTAGGTTAGGAAGCTATTTTTTGGTGGTAGCTTTCTTTCTTTAAGTTTGATTGAATTTGTAGAAACACTTGCACAAACCGGGATCAAAGCATGTGACCAGTCCATCTGAATTTCACCTCCTACCTCCTTACAGAAATTTCTACTCAACAACATACCATAGGAGGGGGGAATATCAGCTACTAAAATAGTGGCTTTGACCCTTTTCTCTAGAAAAGTAGCAAAGGCTACTTGTGCATCTTTAATTCTCCCAACTAGAGGTACTTCTCTACTCTCCATGGAATAGCAGGAACCAAAGGTACGTGTTAGAGTCAGGCCCAAAGCATGAGCTACTTTTGTAGGCATTACATTATCTGATACTCCTGAGTCTATAACACAATTATTGAGTTTATGGCCAGCTATTATGAGAGTCACATAGAATGGTTCAATTTTCTCATTAGGGGAAGTGACTGCAGCCACAAGGCTTGGTTGAGGTGAGGAAGAGGGAGCGGGAAAATACCTTTAGAAGTATTGGATGAGGCTTTGGATTTGGAATTGACAAATTTTACCATTTTAGAAAATTATTGGGTTTGGTAAAACTCGCCTCTGAAATTTGGATTTTGGTCTTTTTGAGGTGATCAATAATATTAAAATACCCAGAGGTGGATGGGGCATCACTACTAGGAATAGGAGAAACTTTTGATTTATTAGTTTTAGGAGTTGAAGGACAAGAAGTTTTGGAAACAGTAGAAGGAGAAGGATTAGCATTACTCACCTCTTGTGTGGAGGCAGTGGGAATAGGAGCTCCTCTTCTTGCAACCACTGGAATAGTTATAGGAAACTCCTTGGATTTATTAAAGTGCTACATCAATTTTTCTTTTCTTTTCTTTTCATTTTCTCCTGAGTCATAACATCATATTACTCACTATTTATATTTGTCACTCTTTCATCATATTCATCTTCATCATCCATACCTTCAGTGGTGAGGAAATGAGCTTGAGATCCACCAAGTTCCTCTTGTTCTTCATCAACCTCTTCCTCTGGGTCTTCAAAGTCTTCATTAAAATCCTCATCATCAAGTTCTTGAAATTCACAAGTTGCATTGACTGGAACCTTGATAGGTGGGCCTTCAATAGCTAATTTATTCTGAGAAGGAGGTAACCGGTTCCTAGGCTGAAAATTCCTTCTTGGAATATCTTGATAAGGAGTATGTTGAGCCAATTGCTTTTTGATGGCAATGAGATCATTTGCCAACTTCTGCACTAACTGATCTGAATTGGCTCTAGGAGAGGAAGAGGAGGATGCTTTAGACTTGGAGGGTTCTCTTTTCAATTTACCAGACATGATTAAATCATCCTCAACACTAATAGCCAAACGTTGATCAACATCCAGAGTTGCAAGATTAGCTCTCCTTAGTGCATAGCTTACTTCAAGTAACTGAGCAATGGAATTTTATGAATGAGCTTGTTGAATTTGGCCACAAATTCTCTCATGGGCTCGAACGGTTCCTTTTTGATATGAGAGATTTGAGATAATAGAGCATGCACATCTTCGGCGGGTTTGAAACGTTGCTCAAACCGAGTTGGTAAGGTTGTCCAATTAGTAATTGACCTAGCAGAAGATGATAGAACCAATCGCCAGCTGACATTATCCCGCAATGTTTCTACAAAGAGCCTACGTAAATGTCTTCATGCTCAATCGAAGAATCCCACATGCAACGCCAAAGGATGAAATGTGTTCATTTAGGTGTACCTTCCCATCACCTCGAATTTAGGAAAACATTTCCTACTACTCTGGGTAACTCATGCAATGGTTGACAAAGAGCAAGAGGCCTAATCCAGTTGTCCCAAAGGAAGAGGTGTTATCATCTATGGGAAGATTGTCAAGGGGAACTGAAACACCAACTTGTATCAAAGCAAGAATATTAGGGCTGAGTTTTTACGGAGGAATTTTATTCTTGGAATTTTTGTCTTTAACAGGAGGTGTGCTTGCAGAACGAGTTCCTCTATTCCTTCTTGCTGGAAGAAGAGAGAAGTTTTTTTGCTCAAGAAGTTGAAAATGGGAATATTCAACCCCAAGATATTTCTTCCCACGTATATATCATAGAGTCGCTAGACCAAAAGAATATATTGAAGTTTTTTGAGAAAGGGATACGTTGAAAGGAAATCCCCGGCAGAGTCACCAAAAACTATTAGAAAAATCCCCAGTAGAGTCTTCAAAAATTGTTGGTGAAATCCCCAAAAGAATTTCCCCAGTTGAGTCACCAAAAACTGTTGGGGAAATCCCCAGTAGAATATCCCCACTGGAGTCACCAAACGCTATTGGGTTTTAAAATGGTACTTTAACAAAACCACAGTTAGGGGACAGCAAGTCCCTCCTCTTTATGGGAGAGGTTCCCTTATTGAAAGCAAGTAAAGAAAGCTTATATACAAATGTACAACTTTCATCTTAAGGCTAAACCTCGACATCTTGAAATTCTTTTATACCAAAATAGATTATCAATACAAATGAATGGAAGAATTGAAGAAAGGAAAGAGCATAATATAATAGTACTTTTAGGAAATATAGATCACAGAGTATAACCCTATACGTACTGAGCAAGAGTGATACAGAACAAAATCATTCACATTCATAGCATAAGATATAATTCCATAGACACGAATTTCTAGAAATCATGTCAATAATAACACAAAGTTTCTTATCATAGAAGATAAATGATCCACAAATTTTAGGTAAGCAAGAAGGGACAATGGAGGAAGATAGAGAAAAGGGGAAAATCCTTCTGTATTGATTTACTTTCGATTATAATTACACTTCAAAAGTATCAGAGTCCAACATTTGCAATGAGCCAAGCTCTTACATTTATAGATGAAGTGAAAAAGGAGAAGAAGAGAAGGAAGAAAATCTGATTTGGAATCTCAACCACCAACCATCAATGCCCCTACAAATCCACCTACAATCTGTCAAATCTAGTTCTGCATGTCTTTGGCATGTTGAAGAAGGAAGGATGGAAGATTAGATCAAATTTGATCTAGTTGAAGCAATACAATCACATATTAATGGCATGAAAGATGTTTTCTAGATTTTTACCATAACCAAGATATCCAGTCGGTTCTCCATGTCTCTTTGGCATGTGGAAGATTGGATCAAATTTGATATGTTTGAAGCAATCAGATCACGTATTAATGGTGTGAAAGATTTTTTCCAAATTTCCAACCATCAAATCCTATTGAAAATAATATTTTATGCTTTCACGGTGTAGAGGAGACCAAGATATTTCCAACAGTATAAAATTTTTTGAATTTCAAGCACTGGAGCGAAAGTTATGCTCATTTAAATATTTGAATCGAATCCGTACAAAAATGGTGAAAATGCAATTTTCACAAAATGGATCCACGGGCCCAAAATTGAAATTGTGCCTTTTGAATTTGCATCGATGAGGAACGTGGTGCCTTTCATGGGTCCATTACTTTTCCCGAGTCAATTCACACGCGAAGTCCAAAACATCAAGCCCTTTCTTCAATCTTCTCCTATGGGCTCTGATCTCCTTTGATGCCATTGGCCTCCTTCACCGACCCCCCGCCCTTTCATTATTGGATTTGGAATGTGGGCTCACATGACTGAACCAGCCCTTCTAATTTTCTTCTGTATGGGGTCATGTTTGATCAATGCAAAATTGGGATAACATGCACCAACTCAATATTTTCGAAACTTGACTTGAAAAATGAGGGGAATTTTAAGGGTAACAACAATGACTATACACAAATTTTATCATTTATATAGATGATGATATTTATAGTATGGAGAGTATACTTGTTTTAATTTTCATTATTATGTGTGTATGTGATGGAAACTAGGTGAATTAGGCATGATTGAGTCAAGGTCATGTAGGCATGGCTGAGTTAGGTCAATTAGGCATGATGGAGTCAAGTCATACACATGGTGGAGTCAGTCATAAGCATGATGGAGTCAGGTTATAGGCATGATGGATTCAAGTCATAGGCATGATGGAGTCAGGTCATAGGCATGATGGAGATAAATGATGATGTATATGCATGTTATGGTTTAAGTTTCCCAATATTTGCTATAGTGGAAATGTGAAAATGATAAATGAACGATGTGATGATGGGGTAAAAATGTTCATCAATTGTTACTTGTTTGGTTTAATTTCCAATTGTTGATATAAAATGGAAATGAACTAAGGTAGGATGTGAATA
The DNA here is from genome assembly GCA_018340775.1 of Taxus wallichiana var. yunnanensis. Taxonomy (NCBI): domain Eukaryota; kingdom Viridiplantae; phylum Streptophyta; class Pinopsida; order Cupressales; family Taxaceae; genus Taxus; species Taxus wallichiana. Next base: position 999,559,480 of record CM031237.1, on the reverse strand, counting down.
GGGAAATGAAGGGGAAAATAGGTTAGGGTGAAGAGTGGCCGAGCTAACCTTCAAGGGCCCCATGCCCTCGAAGTGTTTCCTACATAGCCCCGGCGAAAAGGGGCCTTAGGTCGATGTAGTTCTCCCATAAGCTAGGGAAGAATATGATGAATTAGGGGGATGGGTGGTGAATTTTTAGGCATGGTTGAGTTTAGGTCATAGGCATGGTTGAGTTAGGTCATAGGCATGATTGAGTTAGGTCATAGGCATGGTTGAGTTAGGTCATAAACATGATTGAGTTAGGTCATAGGCATGATTGAGTTGTTTTAAATATAGGTGTCGATGATATGGTCCTATATAGGATAATCAATAAGTAATGAGGAAGGTGAATGGTAAGAGGTGGAAAAAGAGCTTCTTAATTGATAAGAACCCTAATGAGTCTACCATACCCCAGATGGGCTTATGAACGTAAGACCCTAAAGGCCTTACATAATGGACTATTCTAAGGGTGAAGAAAGTCACATGATCACGAAATGTCGTGGTTGTGGCAAGTCCCTTGAGTAGAGAGGAAATTAGGATGAAAAGGCAATGAGGTGAGAGTGGGTGGTTTAGCGTAACTTAGTGTATGACAACATGTTTTTCTTAGCAAGAAACCCAGGATCAAAAATAGGCAAGTCCATGACAAAAATTTCATCATTTTCTTCATTTCATCATTTTTTATTTTTTGTTTTTAATAGACTGATCAATGCAAGAAGTATATATGGGATGATTATATTATCTCCTTGAGGTTTTTACAAAGCTAATCAATACGGGAAGCTTTTGGATATTTTTATTGTATTTTTGCAATGACTTTATATAGTTGTACTTTAAGGGATCAGTCTATTTATAGAACTAGAGAGAGAGAGAGAATAGATGTCCCTTTTTTAGGGAGTCATCTTTTGCTGGAAGTTTGACTCAAGGAGTTAAATCCCATTTTTTTTTTGGACATTTAAGTCATGGACAAGACTATAGAGGAAGATTAGGTTCTTGTTTTGTATACAACACCATAGTACATGGGGTTAACTATGAAAGAAGTTTTAAGTGATGAACGACCATGGGATTCCATCTAGAAAAAGATGAAAAGTATCCATGAGAATCATGTCATGAGTAGAGCCATGGTACTCATATTGAAGATAAGGCTAAAGGTGACGGGTAATCACATGATTCTTTTTTAGTCGTTGATCCTCAAAATAGGTAAAATGGAAGGTGAATGGTGCTCAAGGGATGAACGGTCAATAGACAGAGGTGATATAGGACTTGATTTCAACAATAAAATGGTCAAATATGCAAGGAATAGATGGGCTCATGTTTGGGTTTACCTTCGAGTGAATACAAATGATAAGCACCTAATCCATAGGTATGAGTAACGATATAGGGTCCAAGCTAATTAGGAGAACATTTACCCCATTTACTTTTCTCTTCTTTGGTTACATGTTGATTTTCCTTCAGGACGAGGTCACTAACCTAAAATGTTCCTTCGTGAAAACGCTTATCGTAGTCATGTTTAATATGTTTTTGGTATATTTTGATATGGTTAAGAGCATTAAGATGATGTTCATCTAATAACTCAAGTTGCACCAAATGATCCTGGAGAAATTCATCATCATTGAGCATGTCTTGTAGTGAGATGCGAAGAGATGGAATTTAAACTTCGAGAGGCAAGATAGCCTCAGTACTGATCGCATCAGACCAAAGAAAAAGGTGTGGCAGTAGTCGAAGTGTGAATACTATTGTGATAATCCCACAAGGAAAAATGAATGCATGAATGCCAATCCTTGCAAGATTATCGACTAATTTCATAAGAATTTTGTTCAAAGTTTTATTGGTTTATTCTCGCTTGGCTATTAGTTTGTGGGTAATAAGGTGATGAAAAGCGAGTTGGATGCCAAAAGCGTCGCATAGCTTACGTAGGGTTTTGTTTTTGAATTTATTTCCGTTATCGTTGATGAGATGATGTAGAACACCAAAATGACAAATGATGTGATGGTTCATGAATTCACATATTTTCTCAATTTTTTAGAAATGAGGGGGATGGCTTCTAACCATTTAGTGTAATATTCAGTAGTAGTTATAATCCATTAGTGGCATTGTGAAGAATGGGGATTGATCTCACCGACAAGATCCAAGCCCCATTGAGAGAAAGGCCAAAGGTCTTGTGTGACCTGCAAGGCATGACTAAGTGTGTGATGAATATTAGCATGTTGTTGGAATTTCATACAACGTTTGACATAGTCACAACAATCATAGTTTAGGGTTGGCCAATAATAGCCAAGGAGAATAATGCATTTTGTGACAACTAAACAACTAATGTGACCTCCACAAATTCCATCGTGGACTTTCTTGATGGTGTAGGGAATTTCAGAACTTGTAAGGCATCGTAAGAGAATACCGTCAAAGCCGCGCTTATAAAGGAGACCACCCATGATGAAATAATGAGAGACACTTTTAAGAAAGGCATGTTGTCCATTACGAGTGAGATCGGTGGGTAGAATGGAAAGAGAATGCAAATTCCTTATACCAAAGGTCACGTGGGTTAGTGTAGTATACAGTTTTGACAGAGTATATGTTTGGAGGGTGTGCGCGTACCGTAGAGAGAGATCAGATCGATTGCGAAGAACTCCTTTTTGTCTAGGAAGGACTACCTGCAAGTAAGAATACAAGACCACCAGATTCTAATTAGACAATAAATGAGGGAACTGCCTTAGGCCCAGGAAATATTGGACTTCCTTTCGAAGGTGGTCAGTTCCCCTGCTAATATGAATTAACACAAATTCTAACAAAGAAGTTATTGCAAAATTACAATTTAATTACCTTGTTAAAACAATAGAGAAAAGGCTGGTCTTGGTTTTGAATCACGGTGCCGATGCGAGTCTTTCATCACCGTCGGTTTAATAACCGATATCGGTAGGGGCAGTGATTTAGGGGCTTTTAGTGAAGGTTGGCTATAAGGTGGCTATGGTGTTTATAAGGCTGGTAAATGATTGGGGATAGGTAATGGGGTGATGGAGAAGACTCAGAGAGTATGGGGGCTGTTCTTGGGGGCAATGTAAGGGTAGAGGAATGACAGTTAGATGTAGGGTGTTACCGGGTAGTGGATCTAGGAGTAGACTTATAATTACTGTGATTCAGAAGTCCAAGAAATGTTATTAAAAGAACGTACAAGACAGTACTTACTAGTTCTGATGAAGATACGAGTCAAATTTGTGATAATGAAGGCGGGGCTCGGGTAGGATGATCGGACAATCAAAGATGAGCTATCTTCTCTCCCGATGCTTGGATGAGTGTCTTTGGGCTCTGGTTACTCAGTTGCAGTCTTGGGCTTGATGTCCTTCTCTGCAAACTCTTTCTTTCCTTCACTTGTCTCTGCTCGGCCAAGTGAATTCCGATCTTTCAATGAATTCCCGATCCTTTGTTTTTGGTTGGGGGAGGTCATTTACAGAGAACCGATGGCGGTTACGTAACTGACGGCGGTCGAGTAGGAACCGATGTCGGTTAAGTCAAAGTGGGCTATTTTTAGTAAAATAGCCAACCTTCCCTCCTTTTCTTCTGAGGGATTAGTTGTGGGCTTGGTCAAGTCATTATTAGGTTGGTTTTGGTGCGGGTGAGGAGTAATTAGTCATGGGTGTGGATGTAGACCAAGTTATAGGTCTTAATTAGGTTAGTTTAGGATTAGGGCTAGGTCATGATGAGGTGGCGAAATGAGGTGGCAGGTTTGGAGATGTGGATTTATTAATTATAAGGTAATTAATAAATAATTGTGTAAGGTTTAGGTGATGAGGTTAGGTTGCGAAATGAGATGCGGGGCACAGGGGGTCGTAAGACACAAATTTGGTGTCTACATTAGCCCCTTGTTGTCGTGTAGCTTGTCTTGTAAAAAGCTGCTGCTGACAATAATAAGAAGTGGTTACTCCGTTAAGGGTATAGGTAATCCCCCTCAAATCTATCACGAGATTGAGGGTGACGTGAAATCGGGGATAGGGTTGATAAAGGGTGAATGGTGTTGAGATGATGGTAAGATGGTGGGGTAAGTTCGAGAAGAAGCGCACGTTGAAATGCGATGTAGTGACGAGGGTACATGATTTGAAGAGCAAACAAGCAATTCATAGGCAAAGGTCGATAGTTTATCAAACAAGGGTGATATAATCCTGGTATCAAGGCATAGGAAGTAGCTCGGGGATATAGCGGGTAAGGTACAGGAGCGTTTAGGCATGTTCGGCGGTACGAATGGTTGGTTTGGTTGAGATAAACGTCACGGTCTCGGTCTAGGCAAAGTTGGTCAACTGATCAAGTCAAGTACCCTAATCATGCTAAAACACGAACAGGTGAGCTCGATTGAACAAAAAGCTACATGATGGGTGGATAAAATTGTAATTTGTGGGTTTTGGGTGAGGTATTTAATTGGTGCGGCCTTGGGTCGGGCGATTGATTAGGAGAGCCATGGGTGATTATTGATTGGTTGGTTGCGGCCTTGGGTCGGGCTTGATTGGTTGGTTGCGGCCTTGGGTCGGGCCTGATTGGTTGGTTGCGGCCTTGGGTCGGGCCAATTGGTTGGTTGGCCTTGGGTTGATTGGTTGGTTGCGGCCTTGGCCTTGGGTCGGGCTTTGATTGGTTGGTTGCGGCCTTGGGTCGGGCTTTGATTGGTTGGTTGCGGCCTTGGGTGGGCTGATTGGTTGGTTGGTTGCGGCCTTGGGTCGGGTTGGTTGCGGCCTTGGGTCGGGCTTGATTGGTTGGTTGCGGCCTTGGGTCGGGCCTGATTGGTTGGTTGCGGCCTTGGGTGGGCCTGATTGGTTGGTTGCGGCCTTGGGTCGGGCTTGGTTGGTTGGTTGCGGCCTTGGGTCGGGCCTGTTTGGTTGGTTGCGGCCTTGGGTCGGGCCAAATGGTTGGTTGCGGCTTTGGGCGGGCCTGGTTGGTTGATTGCGGCCGTGAATTGGGCCAATGAAGTCAAAAAAGGCTATTTAGCAAAGGAGGGTATAGGCGATGTGGTGAGAAAGGGAGATTGGTGAATAAGGGTAGAAATTGTGGTAAAATAGGGATTAAACCGATATCGGTTAGATATGACCGGTATCGGTTAGATGACCGATACCGGTGTTTTAGGGCACAATATAACCGATATCGGTTATAGGTAAAAAACCTATAAAAAGAAAAATACGGCCTGTCATTGTCACATTGTCAATTTGATAACCAATACGGCTTATCTGGGTTTAAAATTGATTTTGTTGAGTTTGTATGTTGAGTTGGCAGTAGTTGAGTGGAGGAGTGAGTGATTGGTAGACCCCAGTGAGTAGGAGGTAGAATTTGATTGGTGGAGGACCCAGCTGAGGAGATTTGGAGCCATGGCACGGCGGGAGGAGCGGAGGTCTTTGGACCAGGTGGACCACCACCACCTATCCCACCACGATGACGTGTAGTCATACCGGTAGGCTCTAAACCTCTAATTATGTGAATTTAATGATTGTAAGCTAGATGTGGGTTTTGGGTAGGAATCCAAATTTTAATAAAATAATGAATAAATTGAAGTAATTTGTAAAATGGAGTGGGTAGGTAGGTTAGTTAGGTTAAAACGGTAGGGTGGGTAGGTTTGTAGGGTTTTTAGTGGGTAAAAGGGTAGAAATAGGAAAAAAGATGTTTTTGGGGGCCGCGTCGGGTTCGGCTCTGGACCTGGACAGTGACCGATGTCGGTCACTAGGCGACCGGCATCGGTCACCAAATATTTTACACAAATTGGATTTTGGTAGACCGGCGTCGGTCGTATGTCGTCAGCGCGGTGCATAGGATGTCTTGGGGGGGCCGGTGGCGGTCGAGGTAGAAAGTCGGTCATTAGTTAGGTTTGTTTTGTTTTGTTTTGTGTTTGGTGTTTTTTTTTGTGTGTTTTTTGTTTGTTTTTTTTTTGTTGTGTTGTTGTTTTTTTTTTGTTTGTTGTTTTGTTTTGTTTTGTTGTTTTTGTTTTTTTTGTTTTGTTTGTTGTTTTTTTTTTGTTGTTTTTGTTTGTTGTTTTTTTTTTGTTTTTGTTGTTTTTTTTTTTTTTTTTTTTTTTTGTTTTTTTTTTTTTTTGTTTGTTGTTTTTTTTTGTTTTTTTTTTTGTTTGTTGTTTGGGGTGAAGAGGGAGGGGTAGAGTTGATAGGAAAGGTGATTGGGGTGGGGGGGGAAATGGGGTGGTTGTGTGGTTGGTTCGGTTAGGATAGATTAGGTGTTGGGTATGAAGTAGGAGGTGTTAAAGTGGCGGGGGTATAGGTAGATGGCTAGAGTATATCGGGGTGGTTGGTTGGTTGGTTGGTGGTAAAGGGGATGTGTAGGGTAAGTGTAGATGTGTGTTATAGAGTCGGGGTGTGGTTGGGTGGGTAAAAGGGGGTATAGAGGGTTAAGGTAGTTGTTTTTGTAAAGGGTAGGTCTAATGAAGTGGGTTGTTTTTGCAGGCACGTCAGCAGCTTACGATGCGGGATCGGATGCCCCGCTATTGAGACGGATGCGGCCACATGTGTCCGCAGCGCATTGGGCCATTATGCGCGAGGTGGGACTCGGCGGAGTCCAGCGGTATAGGGTTGTGGATAGGGACCACAGCCTTGATGGTTGCCCTCATCGAGAGATGGGATCGGCAACCAACGTCTTCCATCTCCCTACTTTGGAGAGATGACGATTACCCTAGAGGATGTGTATCGCATCCTGAGACTGCCGATCGTAGGGGAGGCAGTGTTCCAGGTAGATGCGAGAGATGGCGATGGACAACATTCTTCAGGTATTTGGGGATGCAGCCGCATTATTGACCTATCACAGTGCGAGCATTGACTATGGCGACATGTATCGCGCACACAGACATGAGACACGGCTTGCCGTGTTGATGATGATAGGTATCACATGCTTCGCCCTCCCGGACTCAGAGGGAGGCCGCTTCCCATGGGCTTTGATGGGAGTGTTGCACGAGATGGTAGAGGAGCATACATCTTTATGCAGGCACGTAGTATATACAGTGCGGCTATCTCTGAGAGAAGGCTGTGGGGTTATCGCTTCGGATGAGGTGATTTGGGATTTGCTCGACATTTTTGTTACACTGCTGGGCATATGAGCACATCATATGTATACGACCAGTAGGGCTGCCCCAGCAGCCAGGGCCACAGATTGTATACAGATATGGCTTTCAGAGGTGGTTGGGGGTCGTGGGCCAGCCACGAGCGGTGCTCGCAGGATGGGATGTGGCCTACTACCACCGTCATATGTTAGAGGTTTGACCGCACTAGACATTATATGGAGGCCCTACGAGAGGCCATCGGCCCGAGAGGAGCAGAGCACGAGATGCGTTGGATCAGTATACTTTACGGATAGTTTGGACGGAGAGGCCGAGAGAGTATGGCGGATACCCCTAGAGAGAATGCGGCGGCGGTTGGGGCTGCGGCAGGATGAGCCACCTCCCTTCCCCGAGTACGGAGGGATGATGTAGAGCCCCTTACTGCACCGCGCCTTGTTGCCCGTTGACCCAATTGGGGAGTAGAGAGGCGTGGATGATATCGATGGATGATGCCGGAGTAGTGAGGGCCTTTTTGGTTTTGGTGGGGGGGAGAGAGCAGAGAGAGAGAGCACACCCAGCCACATTAGCAATTTGGTGGCGGTTATAGCGAGAGGGACCGGCTCTTAGGGGCAGTGCGGTTATTACGGGGCGGCTTGCTGCACGAGGCACTGGAATCGGGTACTACGAGGCGGTGCTTGAGCGAGCACGAGTGCAGCAGAGCACAGCAGTGCAGCCACGAGCACCCACGCAGCACAGCCAGCACAGCACCCACGCAGCAGCACCAGCCGGCCGCGAGCGTGCACGAGCACGCAGCAGTACGAGGGGGTGTGCCGGCGGGACAGAGAGCCACTATTATTAGGAGTCGGGGACCCGGCCCCAGCAGCCATGGTGGCACGGGGCCCTATATGGAGAGAGCGAGCGGAGGCCGGTATTATCGGGGCGTCCTTGATAGTGCGAAGGCTGACTATCAAGCCATATGCGGCGCCTGAGGCGAGACCTCTCGAGAGAGATCCCAGGGGCGCGGCCACGGCCGGTGGGTCGGTGCGAGGGGAGGAGGCGAGAGCCGGCCACGAGGGACCAGCGGGAGAGAGAGGGTGAGGTGGTGGGGAGAGCTGAGACATCCCTGGAGCGGAGATGGTTTTTGGATATTGGATATAGACACCGGTCTGTGAACCGGTTATGTATATAGAGGCCTGCGTGCCTACATATGATTTATTTATTCATTCTTGTTGTATATACTGGCTGCTGCGAGAGCCGAGTACGAGGTTGTATAGTTGATCTGGCACTGCGAGCGAGTATATTTTGACATGAGAGACCGGCTGCTGTGAGCGAGTCGAGATTTTGATAGTGATTGCGGCTGCGTGCGGCTTTGTATTATTTTGAGATCACAGAGGCCCCCATGCAGGGGAAGTTGTATATTTAAACATTATATATATATATATATAGATGATGATTTTGATCCACATGGTGTGTATAAAAAATGTTTTATGTGTTTTGTTGATGGTTTTTGAAATTGAATGTATGTAGATGATGAGTTTGATCCAAATGGTGTGTATACTGATGGGTTTGATGTATATATTAAAATGTCGTATGTATTTTGTCGATGGTTGTTTTAATGTAGATAGATGATGTTGATGAAATGTGTATGATGATATATATATGTGTTGATGTGTTGATGTGATTGATGACAAATAGTGATAATGGTGTAGTTATGCGGGAAAAAGAGGCGGGCGCCACAAAAATTTGCAAAAAAAAATAAAGAAAAGGCCGGAGTTTAAGAAAAAGGAGGCATGTGACCGATATCGGTTAGCTAGCAAGCGTCGGTAGATTATTGACCGATATCGGTTAGGTAACCGATACGGTTATGCAAAAGCGAGCTTTTCTAAAAATAGAAAAGCTTGGGTGCAACTTAAGTTCTTATTTTTAGAGTCATGCAACAAGTTAAATACGTGAATGCGTGTTGTTTTTGTTTGATGGTGATACGAGTAATTGCATGAAAGAATTGAGTGATAAGGAGGAAAGAGGCAGTAAAGCAATTGTGGCTGAGATTAAGAAAGGTAGAAAGGCAAGTTATATTTGAAGAGGGTGGTGAACATGGTGAGACGAGGAGAAGCATCCGGCGAGGCGAGGGCGAGAGGAAGACAGGTTCCACCCCAAGCTGCTGCATCCCAAGAGGTAAACTGTTTGGTTGTATTTTAATTCTTGCATGTTTTGATGAATAGGATGAGAGAAGGTAAGAGGGTAGAGATGAGAAAGAAAAGGTGATAGGCAAGGGTTTGGGATAGAGTGAGTGTTATGGGGTAGGTAAGCAGGGTGTTCACGTATGTTTATAGGTATAGAGAGGAGTAAACGAGAAAAATAATTATCGTAGGGGATGTTTTTAAGCAGGTTGTATAGGATTGACAGTGACCGATATCGTTTAGAGATAACCGGTATCGGTTAGTAAACGGTATCGGTTATCTATAACCGATACCGGTTACTGTAGGAATTTCCAGAATGTGAGAAAAAACACTTGGGGATTTGATTTATTGAATGGTTGTGTGTCGTTTTGATGTATGCAGGCGGAGGCAGGGTTGAGGATGAATGATAGTGTGCCAGCTTTGTTGTCACGAATCGAGCGGATGTAACACCAGTTGAATGGGCATTGATAAATCGTGTGGGGTTAAGTGGAATCCGCTATTATTCACGAATCACATGCAATCATGCTATGTTGCAGGCGTTGATTGAGAGGTGGAATCCAGAAAAGAATACCTTCTATCTGCCAACAGGGGAGATGACAGTGACGATGGAAGATGTGTTTAGAATTTTGAGGCTCCCAATTACAGGAAGACCAGTGTATCAGGCGTTGCCTAGCGCGGCGCGGGGAGCGATAACAACAGTATTTGGTTCAGCTGCACGAGATTTGACACAGCGAGGTTTGACATTCACTTATGGTACAATGTATGCAACACACCCTGAGGAAACAAGGTTGGCAGTGGTATTAATGATAGCGGTGGGGTATTATGCATTACCGAGGGTGGATGGGGAAGATTTCCAAAAGCATTGATGTGTGTTATTTGGGAAATGATAGAAAGGAGCGTGACTTTCGCATGGGCACCGCATATCGGCGGAGTTATACGGGGTTTATGGGCTGCAAGTGAAATCACGGGGATGACTTTGGATTGTGCATACTTATTACATTGTTGGGCTATGAGCACATTGTGTGTGTGCGACCAATAGGGCCCGACCAATCGAGGAAAGAGAGAGGCAGGAGTGCGAGAGGTTGGGATTCAGACGATGGGTCTAGACAGAACAAGAGGCGAGATCCCAGGCCGTGATAGATGACATCGAGTATTATAGGTAGGTATGGGAGATGGTGACGATTGCGGATATTTGTTGGAGGCCTTACGGGAACTATATGGTGACAGAGAACATAGCTGAGGAGTTGAGGGGTGTAGAGCGATTGAGGTGGATCGCAGGGCACAGGCCAGGTGAGTACGAGAGGATTCCTCTAGATCGCGTGCGGTGACAATTTGGATTTGTTCAGGATATACCTATGGCTTATAGACCATACATGAGGATCGATGCCGAGGCATTATTCTCACCTCCCGGCCGACACCTCCAGAAGGGCCAGAAGAGATAGCAGCCGATCGCAGGGTAATGGATGCGGGAGCGATAGAGGCTTATAGATTATGGTGGGTAGCAGAGCTGCGAGGTTCACGTGAGAGGGCGATCGATCATCTGACATTTGTGATTACAGGGAGAGAGATCTGCTGGGGTTTAGTTCATCAGCTCAGCGCGGGTGAATGAGACAACGGGATTGTTAGCGGTTGCAGAGTCACGAGTGGAGAGACTAGAGGTGAGATTTCCCACGCGAGAGGACGTATTCGTATGTTACAGGAGATGTTGGCGGATCAGTGGGAGGAACCAATAGCAGTGGCACCTTTGAGGATGGAGAGGCCAAGTGAGTGGCGTCGCGATCACGATCACCACGATTCGGGAGGAGGCGCGCGAGGTCTAAGTGAATTTCATAGGAGTATAAGAATAAATAAGGATGCCGACCTACGCGTCGATGATAGAGAAGATGTATTTGTTTAACATCTAAATAAAACTAAATATGTATGTTGATTTGAGTGATGATAATAATAAGAATGGTTGTGTTTTGAATGTTTTGTTTTGAAAAAGGATAAAGATGAATGTGATCAAATAGAAATACACAAAAATATTTATATTTACCACACATGATAGGTTATGGTAGGGGATGGTCGAGCTAACCTTGGGAGACCCCATGTCTCCTAAGTGCTGCCTACATAGCCCATTGCACAAAGCAAGGAGGGGCCTCAGACCGATGTAGTTCTCCCTTAGGACCAGGGAGAGGTGAATTTAGGCAACTTGGTTATAGTTAGGCAATTTGTTGGCTGGTAAAAATATTGATATTGGTAGGGTAACGTTGTTGGTGTTGGTAAGGGATTGGTGATGTTGGTGTAGGTATAGGTGAAATGAAAGTTAGCTTACCCAAGTAGTAGGGAATCGTGTCCTGATTAAGGTCAACACACAATCCTAGATTCGAGTAAAAGAGGCAAAAGTGTCCCGTAGTTGAGAAGAGCTAAACAAACCACTTATTAATGTAGGATGAGCTTGAATCCCTAGGTGCCTTGCATAGGCGAGAAGTCGATAGGTGAAAAGAGTCGTATAATCACAATATATCGGATATACGTCACGTCCCTTGAGTTTTGTTGTTTTGACAAATGGTGAAGTGAGGTGGCTGGTAGAGCTAGGGTGCCAGAGAACTTGTTATAAGGTGATTATGCTGACTAAAGAGAACCAAACCTAAATAGACAAGTCCATGACTCAAAAGTGCTTTGGAATACTGCTTTTTACTTTTCTGGATATAGACTGATCGATGCGGGAAGTCCATAGGGGATATGCATTTTTTTGTTCTTGAGCTCTTCACGAAGCTGATCAATGTGAGAAGCTTCGATGAAGGCTGACTTTGTATAATTTGTCCTTGAGGAGCGAGTCTATTTATAGTAGCGAGATGTGGTTTTTGTGTATATTTGTCCTTCGGGAGTAGATCTATTTATAATAGTAGAAGTGGCTTTGCACATAGCCATTTGTCCTTCGAGGGAGTAGTCTATGTATAACTTTAGAGGTCTAGATGTCCGTTTGGCATGAAGCATCTAGTTTTGTAGGAAGTTTGACTCAAGAATATCCCATAAGCGTATAATTGAGAACGTGTTATTTTGATACTTTTAAGTCATGGACTAGACTAAAAAGGGGAAGGCATCTTTAAGGGGAGGTTATGACCAAACCATGTGAGCTTGATTTTATTTTGAGATGCATGAAACAAAGTGTATGAGGTGGTAAATGAGCTCAAGGGACGAGCGCAAGGTAGATAAGAAGTGATGTAACACTAAATTCAATAGTAGAATGGTCGGAGATCACGAGGCATTAAGGGGTTGAGCTCGGGTTTACCATTAAGCGAAGCTAAGCGATAAGTGCACGATCCGTAGATGTGAGTGATAATGTAAGGCCCAATCAATTTGGAGCAAATTTTGCCGCGTTTGCTCTTTTCTAGTTTGGTTACATGTTGATTCTCTTTGAGGACAAGATCACCAACCTTAAAGGTACGCTCATGAAGTCACTTATCATAAGCACGCTTGATGCGCTTTTGATAGATTTGAAGGTGGTCAAGAATTTGTAAGCGCGCGCTCGTCAAGAAGCTCAATTGGGCTAACCGCTCTTGGCGGAAATCATCATTGGTGAGAATATCTGAAGAGATATTCTTAGGGAGGGTATTTGTATTTCGAGAGGCAAGACAGCCTCAGTACCATATACCAAAGAAAATGGGGTGGCATTAGTGGAGGTGCGAATGCTAGTCTGATAAGCCCAAAGGGCAAAGGGGATGTGATCAGGCCAATTGCTTCCAGAATCGTTAACAACTTTCATGAGGATTTTGGTTAGGGTTTTATTAGAAGATTTGGCTTGACCATTTGCTTGTGGATAGTAAGGTGATGAGAAGCTAAGTTTGATACCAAAGTTGTCACAAAGGTCTTGTAACAACTTATTTTTAAAAGATTTTCCATTATCTATTATCAGGCGATGAGGAACACCAAAACGACAGATAATGTGATGGTTAATGAATTCGACGATTTTTTCTTTTTTGGTTGAAATGAGTGGAATGGCTTCCACCCATTTAGTGTAATATTCGGTTGCTTTGTGATTATCCAACGGTGACGTTGCGAAGAGGGTGGGTGAATCTCACCGATAAGGTCTAAACCCCATTGTGAGAAAGGCCAAAGATCTCGTGCGACCTGTAGCGGATGGCTAGGAGTATGTTGAAGGTTGGCATGTTGTTGACACATAACACAACGCTTAACATATTCGTAGCAGTCGTTATTAAGAGTAGGCCAATAATAGCCTAGGCGAAGGATCCGTTTGGCCACGGCAAGGCCACTAAAATGTCCACCACAAATACCGTCGTGGACTTGTTGGATGGTATAGGTGACCTCCGCACCGGTTAGACATCGAAGGAGGATGCCATCAAAGCCACGTTTATAGAGGAGTCCCCCCATGATGACATAACGAGAAACACTTTTAAGAAAAGCACGTTTTCCATTACTAGTAAGGTCAGGTGGGAGAACAGAGGTTGTAAGGTAGTCGTGAAATTGGTGATACCAGGTATCCTGCGAATTAGCAGACACATTATTTATCATACAAACATCGGAAATTTGAGTAAGATGGGGCAAAGAGTTGTTGGACCAAGGCGAATATGTCGAGTCGGTTGGTGAGGTAGGAATTTGCGAGGCTAAGCAAGCCATAGTATCCATAAATTTGTTAGTGGAGCGGGGAATGGTTTGGATAGAATAATGAGTAAATAAGGTCAAAAGTGAATCCACGTAATGTTTGTACTTTTGAAGTTCCTCATTTTTACATTGGTAGATGCCCATAACTTGATTGACTACCAGTTGGGAGTCACCGAAAATGTTAATAGATTTGACACCTAAGTGTAATGCAACCTGGAGACCCAAAACAAGGGCCTCGTATTCCAGCTGTATTATTAGTGCAGGGGAAATCGAGCCGGAATGAAAGAGGCATAGGCTCAGCATCAAGAGGAATGAGAACAACGCCGGCTCCTCCGCCGCGCTGGCATTTGGATCCATCGAAGAAGAGGGTCATTGGATACGACTCCTCCCTGAGTGAAAGAGTGGCGATGAGTTCGTCGGGGAAATTAAAATTGGTAAATTGTTCCCCAGGTAAAGGGGCTTCCAGCGAGTTGGTCTGCAATAGTTTGTCCTTTTATTGATTTCTGGTGTACAAATTCAAGGTCGAGGTCGGCAAGGAGCATAAGCCATCGGGCGATGCGTTGGTTTAGATGTGGTTTGGCGTACATATAATGAATGGGGTTCGCGTTGGTGATGACAAAAGTTTTGTGATTCAGGAGGTAGTGTCGGAGTTTGGTGGCTACGAATGATAGGGCTAGGCACAACTTTTCTACATGTGTATACCTAGTCTCGTAATCCACGAGAGTACGACTTATGTAATAAATGGCTTGTTCTCGATGCTCGGAGTCACGATGTGTGAGCATGGCTCCTACAGACATGGTCGGTGGCGAGAAAGGTAAAGGTAGAAAGGGTGATCGTCCTGAGGTGGGATAAGCACAGGTGGCTGCAAGAGATAGGCTTTAAGAGCCTCAAAGGCTTGGTGGCACTCTTCGCTCCATTGAAAGGCAATGTCCTTTTTAAGGAGATGATGGAAAGGTTGACATCGATCGAGAGTTGAGAGATGAAACGCCGGATAGATTGGAGTTTACCTTGCAAACTACGTAATTGTTTGAGGTTAGTAGGTGGGGGCATTTCTAGGATAGCTTTGACTTTAGCTGGATCGACCTCGATGCCATGCAAAGAGAGATGATAAAACCAAGGAGTTTTCGAAAGGACACCAAAGACACATTTCTTTGGTTGAAGACGAACACAATATTGTAACAGGTGATCGAAAATAATGGTTAAAACATCGAGATGTTCACTGCGATGTTTAGATTTGCCAAGAAGATCATCGACATAATCCTCAAGGATAGTGTGCATAATGTCATGAAAAATGTAAGTCATAGCCCATTGATAGGTCGCACCAGCATTCTTAAGGCCAAATGGCATGACACGATAACAGAAGGTTCCCCAAGGAGTTATGAAGGTAGTTTTATGTTGATCGGGGCTACAAAATTTGATTGTATCGAGAAGCCATCCATGAGAGAAAGCATCTCATGGCCCGCGATGAGATCAACAAGTTGATCAATACTTGGGAGGAAGTCATCCTTTGGGCAAGCGAGGTTAAGGTCCGGAAATCCATACATATCGAAGTCCCCCGTTGCTTTAGTAATGTAGTGCGATGTTAGAGATCCATTGAGGATAGTCGATAGGTAAGATGAAGGAAAGCGAGAAAGGAGTCGTTGAAGCTCTTCTTTGACCAAGAGGGCAATGCGTGGATGCATTTTCTCGATTTTTCTATTTAAGCTGGTTTGGCATCGGGTTTTAAGGTAATGTTATGGACAGCAATGTCAGGATCAATTCCTGGCATGTCAGCGTAGGACCAAGCGAAAGCTTGGTTGCGGGCACGGAGGAAGGTAATGAAGGTAGTTTGTTCTGATGCGGTAAGAGATTGTCGATCTTCACAATGTGAGGATCGTCCTCGGTGTGGATGTTGATTTCTATAGTCGACTCATTCAACATGGTTTGAGTATCAGATGGCAAGGCGCGTTGAATATAAGAGTCAAATCCGCACCGAGGTAAGTGAGGATGGAGTCGTCATCATCGGCACCAACAACATTAATTGAAGGTGAGTCCTCTTGATCATGTCTGGATACAGAAGGGGAAGAGAAGATGGGTCTTCATTATCACGTTGATAAGTGAGAGGACCCAGGAAGATAGCGTTTATGAAAAAAAAGTTAGGAGGGATAGATTCAGGGTCTATCGACTCTATGGGTGACGATGGAAAAATGGGTGATGATGGTTCGGAAGGGGTGACTTCGTCGCCTTCCTAGATATCAGATGGATATGTGATGTTTTCAGTGTAGGTGGTTCAGAGAATCCAAGACCACGACGATCTTTGTGTTTGCGTGTAGTAATGGGAATGATCGTATGTCGGCCTTGTTCATAAAGACCGAAACCGAAGCCCTTCCAAGCACAGCGCGTCAGGAAGGTGAGAGCGAAACGACGATTAGTTAGATATTGAAAATCAGATTGGAAGGGGACCACACCAAGGGGAGGTTCAGGGGTGACAGAGGATGTATCGACACCCCCATACGTTAGGTTGGTGTGGCAATTAGGTGGTCCGTAGGAGATTACTTCCCCCACACGATGGTCATAGGTAGGATGCGCATGTAACTGTCCGTACTCCTGTGGGGTATGGAACGTGCTAACGTTATACAGGTGATACTCCCCCAGCGTAAGGTTGAAAGACATCTACTAAGGGATCTGAGGTTGGGATATTGTCTGCGGGAAAGGAAGTGGTATTTGCGACGGCGGTTTCATTGGTTGAAGGTGTAGGTGCGGTTGAGGTGGATGGTTGAGGTGTGGTTGAAGTGGATGGTTGGGTTGGATGAATGGGTGTCTTGACTGGTACAAGCACATCATTAGGGTGATATAACATATTGCAGGTTTTGAAGGGGGGAGGGTCAGCTTTTACGGTGTAGGACTTCCCCTCGTACTCGAATTTTATGCATCTATGTAAGGTGGAGGGAACGCATCCCATAGCCGGATCGAAGGGCGGCCTAACAACATGTTGTATTGGAATTCACCCTCGAGGACATAGAAGAGTTTCGGGTAAGGTACGTGGCCCTACACGAATGTTAAGGATCATAGTGCCTAAGGTAGAAGTAATAGCATCGTTGAATGAGCATGACATGGTGGGGTTGGCACACATGCGGCTAGAGGGATATTCATTTGTTGGAAGGCTTTGGAAGAGATGATGTTTAGGCTAGCACCCCCGTCAATCATAACACGATGCACCCGGATGTCCCGGACGTAAGCTGAGATGAAAAGAGCGGGGTCAGGATCTTACGCACCAAAGTCAACAATTTCGTCTTGAAAGCTGACGGTGGCGGTTTTTTGTATAGGGACGGAAGTGATAGATTGTTTGGTGAGAGAAGCAACACGTGGTTGGGTGTTAAGATGGAGGTAATGGGAAAGGTTTCGTTAGGTAAGACCTCTATCCCTTGAAGGATTTCAATGAGAGCTTGTCGATGAGATGAGAGTGTTTGAATGAGATCATACGAGTGTCATTTTACGAGGTGATTGGTGAAGTTGTTTGATCATGGTGGTGTGGGCAACTCCATTAGAGCGGGGTAGGCGTAGGTCCACGAATAACCACTTTAGGTGGTGGTGTGATCGGGATGGTGGACGGAGAAAGAGAGGCCACAGGTGTGCTTTCTTTAGCTTTCCCATTGTTTTTCTGCCCTCGAGTAGCAACACTAATCATGTTGATCTCGTGAACACGAGAGGAGGAAGACGGTAGGGATAAGTCATGGTCTTCGAGAGGTGGGGTTGTAATAATGATAGATCTTGGTGAGGCGGGGACAGGTGGTATAGGAGAGGGGATTGAAGCTAAAGGTTTCTCCCTTCGTAAGTTGTCTTTCTTAACCTTTCTATCTGAGAGAGGTGAATGGTGAAGGATGGCTTTCAAAGCTTTGCATCCCTCTACATCATGTCCTGGTGTGCGGTGGTAAGCGCAGATTTTAGACTCATCATAACCTATAGGTCGAGGTTTAGATGGATCATAAGGTCTAAGTGGGGGTAGGGAAATGGTCGCATTCTCCACCAACATATCAAGGATCTTAGCGTAAGATCCTTTAAGCGGGTCAAAGTCAGAGGAAGATGAAGCTATTGATTGGGTGGGTTTTGGTAATGTTTGGGTATGGTTGGTTCGTACGGATGGTGTTTTAGATAAGGGGTTTTGATAATTGGATTTAACTAAACGTGGCTTCTTCGGTGCAAAAGGTATGTTTAGTTGGTTAGATGGTGAGGCCACAGATGATGTGGTAGGAAACAACCACGGAGAAAGAGGAGTGATAGCAAACAAATCCTTTGATGATGGAGTTTGTTTAGGGTTGATAGGTGGACGAGGAGGATATGGATGTAGAAGGTGCGAGTCGTTTTAAAGAAAACGCGGGAGGTACGATGTATTGAGGCAAGGTGGAGGGTGAGGTCCCAATATAGAAGGTAGGTGTGATGGCGAGGGTTTTAGTTGTGTGAGAGGCATAGATTGGACTTGAGGAGATTGGAGTGTCTCTAGGTGGATGGACGGCTTTATTTTTGATAAATCTAACCGTTTAGGTGGGTGTGTTAGGCTGGGTATTGGTGAAGTCCCAAGCGTAGGGGGAGGTTTGGTTAGGTTAATAGAGGTGGATGAGGTATTCGGTAGAGATGAGGGGGTGAAGGTGAGGACATAGGCATTTTGAGTTTTTGTAAACACCGCGGGTATATGGTAGAGGTGTCTGGATCGGT
The DNA here is from genome assembly GCA_018340775.1 of Taxus wallichiana var. yunnanensis. Classification (NCBI taxonomy): domain Eukaryota; kingdom Viridiplantae; phylum Streptophyta; class Pinopsida; order Cupressales; family Taxaceae; genus Taxus; species Taxus wallichiana. Next base: position 999,540,985 of record CM031237.1, on the reverse strand, counting down.
CATCTGCATCTGAGTAGAGCATGGTGTACTCAAACGTTCCCATAGGACTCGTCTATCTTCGGAGGGGTGACAATCCTCACGTGTGAATAGGAACTTTTGTATGGAAGAAAGGTGGGTTGTGATTCCGGTCCACTGTGGGTGTGATACAGGGGGTAAATGAGGCCTTTGTATCAATGGGCGTTAAGAGGTCAACCGGTTCTTTGAAAAGATTTAGGCGATGAAGAACTAATAGGTAGGAGGGCATGTTTGAGAGGATCCGTCATGATTAAAGAATTTGGTGATGTCGGTTCAGAGGGTTTCTCGTCTAAGGATGACTAAAAAAGTGGCGAGCCTTCCTCTTGTACAGCAAGAGTGGTAGAAGGAGATGTTTGGGAAATAGATAAGTTAGATAACATCCGCTCACAGTCTTTGCGGATGTGGTGTAAGAAGGCTCATCTGTGAGAAGGGAACTCTAGGCGGTTAATTCCTTTATGGGTAAAGGAATGGCAAGGTTATCATCTTGTCTTGATGGTGGTGAAGGGGGTTCGGGTTCCTGCGTTAGTGAAGAGGCTTGATTCAGAATTTTCTCAATAGAGGCTTTTGGTTGGGAATCGAAAACTGCATGGATTTCATGAACACTCTCCTCGGCTAAGATATCTTGGTTTATGTTACTGTTAGAAGAGTGGTTTGGGAATGGTTTATTGAAGATTTTCAAATTTTGGTTAGCAGGGGCATTAGGATTATCGAGGGTTATATCCCCTGCATCAACCATTTCCTGCACTATTTTTCAACATCTTACGGTTTTCGTGATTTGTGTCCCTTCACGCGGTGGAAATTCTGAGAAGTCATTTTCTTTGTACCAAGAAGGTATAGCGCGGGTGGAATCAAACCCGGAGTGAGGTTTAACAGGAGGCAAGGTGATAGCTCCTGCTTTGAGCAATTTTTCCAATATGACACCATAAGTTTCTCCCAAGGGAGTGTAATTGATGGGCTCGGCTTTATACTTATAGGTGGTTTTTGGCGGGGTATTAGACGGTGCTTGGGATTTGACCATCACCGCGTGGACAGCTCCTTTTGATTTGAAGCAGTCGATGCGTGAGAATTGGTGGTGTTGGGTTTGTTGGTGGAGTCTTGGGTTCGGAAATTAGGGTTTTTGTTGTGCAACCGCAATTTCTCTTCCTCTAAGGCTCGAATTTCTAGTTTCCGAGCCATAGTAAAGGCCTCATCAAAGGTGCGGAAAGTTTGAATTTGGAGGGTAGGAGAAATGTGCTTAGCGCAGGCCCGCGTAAAGAGTTCGATGAGTTCGGCTTGAGGCAAGGCATAAGTAAGTTGGTTGATGAGACCCGCCATCGTCCAACGAAATCTGCGATAGATTCGTCTTCAAATTGTCGGACGGCATAGAGGTCGGTGATAGATACTTTCTTAGCAATATTAATGGAGAAATGATCCAAGAAAGATTGGGCTAATTGGTTAAAAGAGAAGATTGAGTGCTGGGTTAAAGCACTGTACCACTCCAAGGCGGGTCCTGATAAGGACATGGGAAAGGTGCGGAGTAGTAAAGCATCGTCATGAGCAATCAGATAGCAGGCATGTCTAAATGATCGCAAGTGTTGTTGAGGATCCTCCTTACTATTAAAACGAGTGAATTTTGGTAATTCCCATTGAGGAGGATATGAATGAAGGGGGACAGAAGGATGAATAGGCTCCTGACAAACTTGCTCGTATGTCGAGGGTGCTACGGCTTCTGAAACAGAAGCCTCAGATTTTGCATCTTGTCCATCATGTGTTTGATGAAATCAGTGGTTGGATGAGATGATGGTGCGGTTGTTGTAAAAGGTGGAGGATTGGGCCAAGGGCCTCCACTAGACAATGGGGGGGCTAAATGTTGATAAGGTATTGAGGATGAATATGTTGAGGCGACCGAATAGGGATGTCCTATATAAGGTGTTGAAGCCACCGGATAAGTGTGTGGAAATGAAAAGGTGGGCGGAGCTTGAGAAGGAAAGCTCGTGTGGATAGGTGGCAGAGAGCAAGTTATGAAAGGAGCAGTCTGCGAGAGAGACGAGGTAGGAGCAGTTGGCGGTAATGATACGTGGGGCCCCAGATTAACAAAAGGAAAGCCAATCTGTGCCGTAAGAACCTCTGAAGCCACTGAGTTGGGAGACGGGGCTAAGGATGAAGAAGGCAAGGCGGAGTTATCAGGTGGGGAAGGAGCTAAGTGAGCGGCTATACTAATAGGCATGCCAACAAGGAGTTGACCGTCGGGTGTACGGTCAGGGGCATGAGACAAATAGTATTGTACAGTGCTAGGATTAGCGTCCAAAAATTTCACAAATTCCTTATCTCCTACAGGGATTTTGGGAACCTCACTGGTGTCCGTAGGATTCCCTATAGAATGTGAAGGGGGTGATTCAGGAAAAGGCATGGAGCAGGCATGTGAAACCATGGCTGCGGCTTGTTTCAGTGATAACAACCATGGACAAGAGTACAGCGAGGGATGCAATCTATCAGGAACAGAAGCAGCAACAAAATGTTGGAATTGGTAGGTTGCTGGTTTTGGGAACTATGAAAGACAGTAACCGATATCGGTCAGGTAACCGATGTCGGTCAGACTGTAGCCGGCGTCGGTAAGTTAACCGATGTCGGTATAATAGGACCGGTGTAAGAAGCTGTAGGAAGTTGCTGATTTGGGGTTAACAATGCTTAGTATGCCTACCCAACTATTCTGAAGTGATCACTAAAACAGTGTAGGACAGAGAAACAGAACTAAAAACAAGCAAGATGCACAAGCAAATCAAGAGACTAACCCTAGGATTAGTTTTAATTATTGTGGGCTTATGCCTTAGACGAGATGATGTCAATCCTAAACAGAAGACTTAGGGGAAATGTCAAGTTTGTTTTGGCTTATAAGGTTACCTCAATCGGGCGGAGGAATACCGCGGAAAAGGGGGATGTTTGAGTTGTTGTGTTAATTTATGATGTGATTTGGTATGTGTTGTGCAGTGAAAGTAAGATTAATTTCTTGTCAATACCGTGGATATCACCCCCACGTGTACGACCTGTTACTTAATCTATGTTCACTAGAATTGAAAACAACAAGCAAGAATGTGATGCACGTGTTTTAAACCCAAATCGAAAATGATATTCGATGAAGCAAGGAGATGATTTTCACTAATGCAAAGATGTGAAAGCAAGACAAATTCTTTTACCAAAATGACAAAATATTTTGTGAATATTTAGCAGAAACAAACTGTAAGTATGCTCCCTATATGAAAGCAAGCAAGAAAGAAAGAAACCCAAAATGGGTCCCACCGGGCGTGCCAAAATGTTTCACACAGAAGGATGTTTCCGTTCTTGGAATAGAGTTGCTTCTATCCTTTCATTCTCTTGAGAAACAGATAAGGGTTAGGGCTAGGAGGAATACCTGTTGAATGTTTGGAGGGTGTGCGCGTACCGTAGAGAGAGATCAGATCGATTGCGAAGAACTCCTTTTTGTCTAGGAAGGACTACCTGCAAGTAAGAATACAAGACCACCAGATTCTAATTAGACAATAAATGAGGGAACTGCCTTAGGCCCAGGAAATATTGGACTTCCTTTCGAAGGTGGTCAGTTCCCCTGCTAATACGAATTAACACAAATTCTAACAAAGAAGTTATTGCAAAATTACAATTTAATTACCTTGTTAAAACAATAGAGAAAAGGTTGGTCTTGGTTTTGAATCACAGTGACCGATGCGGTCACTTGTCATCACCGGTACCGGTTCTAATAACCGATATCGGTAGGGGCAGTGATTTAGGGGCTTTTAGTGAAGGTTGGCTATAAGGTGGCTATGGTGTTTATAAGGCTGGTAAATGATTGGGGATAGGTAATGGGGTGATGGAGAAGACTCAGACAGTATGGGGGCTGTTCTTGGGGGCAATGTAAGGGTAGAGGAAGTACTGAGTTAGATGTAGGGTGTTACGGGTAGTGGATCAGGAGTAGACTTATAATTCTTGTGATTTGAAGTCAAGAAATGTTATTAAAAGAACGTACAAGATAGTACTTACTAGTTCCTGATGAAGATACAGGTCCAAAGACTGTGATAATGAAGGCAGGGCTCAGGTAGGATGATCGGACAATCAAAGATGAGCTATCTTCTCTCCCAATGCTTGGATGAGTGTCACTGGGCTCTGGTTACTCAGTTGCAGTCTTGGGCTTGATGTCCTTCTCTGCAAACTCTTTCTTTCCTTCACTTGTCTCTGCTCGGCCAAGTGAATTCCCGATCTTTCAATGAATTCCAGATCCTTTGTTTTTGGTTGGGGGAGGTCATTTACAGAGAACCGATGGCGGTTACGTAACCGACGGTGGTCGAGTAGGAACCGATGTCGGTTAAGTCAAAGTGGGCTATTTTTAGTAAAATAGCCAACCTTCCCTCCTTTTCTTCGAGGGATTAGTTGTGGGCTTGGTCAAGTCATTATTAGGTTGGTTTTGGTGCGGGTGAGGAGTAATTAGTCATGGGTGTGGATGTAGACCAAGTTATAGGTCTTAATTAGGTTAGTTTAGGATTAGGTTTATGGCATTCATCATCCCATTTGAATGAAACGACCTTCTTGATAAGATGATGAAATGGTTGACGGTTGTTGAAAGTTGCGAGATAAAACAACAAATCAATCGAGAACTTACCTTGTAGGCTTGAAGTTGATAGAGATTAGTAGGTGGAGGCATTTCTAGAATAGCCTTTACTTTATCAAGATTGAATTCTATGCCATGCACGAAACCATGAAACCAAGAAATTTTCTTGAAATTATCGCAAAGACACACTTCTTTGGTTGAAAACAAACACAATACTTGATGAGGCGGTCAAAGATGACCTTTAGGACGGTCAGTGTTCGGCTCGATGTTTGTATTTGGAAAGAATATCATCCACATAATCTTCCAATATGTGATGCATGATGTCATGGAAGATATAATTCATGTCTTGTTGGTATGTAGCGCTGGCATTTTTAAGGCCAAAAGGTATGTCTCGATAGTAGAATGTCCCCTAAGGGGTGATGAAGGTAGTCTTGTGTTGATCTTCTAGATCAAATAATATTTGATTGAACCCAAGAAACCATCCATGAGTGATAACATTTCATGATGGGCGGTGAGAACGAGTTGTCAATGCCCGGTAGGGGAAAATCCTCTTTGGGATAAGCTAGGTTGAGGTCACGGATGTCCGTGAAAATGTAGAGTCCCCTGTCGCCTTTATGACAGAATGATGATAGAAATCCATTAGGGAAAATCAATGGGAAAGATGAAGGAAACTAAGAGAAGGTGTTGAAGTTCTTCTTTGACCAAAAGAGTAATGTGAGGATGTATTTTCCGTAGCTTTTGTTTTATGGGTTTAGCATCAGGAATGGTTATGATATTATGGACCATGATTTTGGGGTCAATGCCAGGAATATTGGCATAGGACAAGGAAAAAGCATTGTTATGGTCTCGAAGGAAAGAGGCAAAAATTCCTTCTCGTAGCATCTAAAGATTGGCCTATCTTTAGAATGTGTGGGTCATCCTGAGTATTAATGTTGATTTCAATAGTTGATTCATTCAACATGGTTTGCATCTCAGAAGGTAACGACCGGTGAATATAAGAATCTTCCACACCAAGGTAGGTGAGGATGGACTCATCGTCCTGACATTAAATGATGTTAATAGAAGGTGTATCATCATTGATCATGTTAGGATACAGGAATGGGAGAGAAGAGGGAGCCTCGCCATTGCATTGATAGGTCAGAGGTCCTGGGAAACTTTGTTTATGAAAAAAAAGCTAGGAAGAATAGATTCAGGATCTATGGACTTTGTGGGCGAAGATGGTGACATGAGTGAATGAGGCAGACAAGGTTTGTCTTCCTCAATGAGGTCAATGCAAGCCTTCTTGGGAGATTGTGCTTCAAATCCAATACCACCATGGTCATTGTGTTTATGAGTGGTATAGGAGATGACACCGTGGTGGCCCTACTCATAAAAACCAAAGCCAAAGCCTTTCCATGTGCAACGGTGGAGGAAAGTGTGAGCGAAGCGACAGTTAGTAAGGGAGTGTAAGTCAGATGAAAACAGACATGTTTGGGATGGAGGTTCAAGTGAATAAGTGCTAATATAAAGTCCCCCATATGATATATTAGTGTGAAGGTGGGGAGGACCATAAGTAAAAACCTTGCCTATGTGGTAGTCATAACTAGGGTGTTGACACAGGTTCCCATACTCTTGTGGGGTGAGGAGTGTTTCGATATTGTATAAGCGGTACTCTCTTAGAGTGAGGAATTGAAAAAAACCTTCAAGGGATCAGCGGTGGATATGTGGGTAGTGGGGATAGATGACTCACTAGATGATTGGGAAGTAAATGAGTCAGTTGTAGAGGATGCGGTGGCAGTAGGAATAGCGGGGTTAAATGTGGGAGATGCGGTGGCAGCCTTGGTGGATGGGCTTGTGGGTGAAGGTGAAGTGGGGTTAGTGCCAAATACCTGACCGGTGTAAGTACATCATTGGGTTGGTATAGCATGTTATAGGTTTTTAATGGTGACAAGTTGGCGGGGATGGTGTAATTATGTCCTTCATGCTCGAATTTTACACAGTGGTGTAAAGTTGAAGGGACACAACCCATGACATGAATCCAGGGTCTGCCGAGCAATAGGTTATATTAGAACTCCCCTCTAAGACATAAAATAGTTATGAGACAATGTGAGGCCCTACATGAGCATGAAGGATAATAGTGCCAAGGGTGGAGGTGATGGCATTGTTGAAGGAGCATAGCATAACTGGGTTATTATGCTTACTGATTAGAAGGAATAAACATTTGATTATATGCATGGGAGGAGATGATGCTAATGCTATCACCACCATCAATCATGGCACGTCGTATGCATATGTTATCGATATATAAATAAATGAATAGGGTGGGATCAAGGTCATCTAACTAGAGAGGTACAATCTCCTCTTCAGAGAAGCTGAGGGTGGCGGCACGAGGAGGGGTCGTAGGGGTAGAAGGAGGAGCTGATTTTGTTAGCAAGGCCACATGATGAGGGGTGATAATCAAGGCCACTAGCATGGGGTCATTGGGTATAACTTCAATGGATTGTAAAACCTCGATAAGGGCTTATCTCAGGATTCGAAGTCTAAATGAGATCATATAAAGACATCTTTAGAGGAGACTGATGTAATTTTTTTATCATTGCGTGATGGGTGACTATATGGAGAGATAGGGTATGTAGGTTTGTGGATGGTGATTTTGGAAGTGGGTACAGATGGTATATTGGGTACATGGCTGGTTGATGGGCTAGTTACTTTTCCTTTGCCTTTGTCTTTACGAGTGCGGGTAGCAACATGAATGATGTTAACTGTGGGGAGGTGGATGGAGAGGGTGTGTTATAAAAGGTATAACGGCATGAGGGGAAAAATTCTAGTAGTGGATAAGATCCTTGTGAAATGAGTAGGGTGCAATGACATTTGGGTGGTGCTTTGGCCAACTCTCTTATACGAGACCATGTTGATCTCAAATTTAGGAGGTGGGAAAAATGGTTGTGGGGGTGGAGATATTGATTGTTGAATGGGTAAAGTATAATGATGTATGGTGATAGGTGATGGTGGAGCATGGTCCTCATCGAGAAAGTCGTCATAGTCAAAATTTTGTTCAGAGGACAAAGTTGAAGAAGAAGTCACTTCGATCCTTACAATTTTCAACATCATGTCTTAGCACACGATGTGAGGCACAAATCTTGGTTTCATCAAACCCTTTTGGTTTTGGTTTAAGAGGATCGTAAGGTCAAAGCGATGGTAATGTGATGATAGAAGAATATATTCATCTTTGTACTAACAGAGTTGAATAGATATCGGTCATGGTGAATTTCTTGGTAACATTGATTGAAAAAGGATCCAGGAAATCTTGGGCTACTTGATTAAAGGAATAGATATAATGTCAAGGTAGTCCGTTGTACCAATCTAATGCTGGTCCTATCAGGGACATTGGGAAGTTTCATAGGAGTAAAGTGTCATCTTGGGCGATTAGGTAACACCCATGTTTGAACAACCGCAAGTGTTGTTGCGGGTCTTCTTTACTATTAAAGTGATTGAATTTATGCATTTCCCAATGCACTGGGTAAGGATGAATGGGAATAGACAGATGGATAGGTTCATTATAGATTTCATCATATGTTAAAGAATTATGGGAGCCAGAAACAAATGCTTCTAAGGTCTACATTTTCTCCATCATCATTTTAATGAGTTCATTAGTAGGTTGGGATGAATGGGTACCCCCTATAGAAAAAGGGGGTTGATGCTGAATGTACGAGGCAGGTGGTATGTTGGTGTATGGTGGCGTTGAGTATGAGAATTGTGTAGGAGGAATAGATGTGGGTGGCACATAGCTAGTGTAAGTGATAGATGAGGTCGGGGTTGTTGGTAATATGTGTAAGTGGGTGGGGTAGTTGTAATAACTCTAGTGGCAATCGGGGGTAAGGATTGCGGGATAGAGAGGATGAGGTTTTGGAAAGGGGTGTAAGTTGCCAACACCGGAGGTGGTTGCAATGTAATGGGTATATGTGGAATAGTGGGTGTAGATGAATTTATAGTCATAGTGGATCTGTCAAAGGGATAATCAATGTATTGAGTGTAATCGACGACGTAGATGTTGTAGTTATAGTGGTTTTGGGATTTAGCTAAGACACCATAGGTGATAAAGTGGATGATGGTAGTGCTAAACTGGTGCTATCTAACATAGAAGTGGGGGCTAGTGTAGGAGGGATAGATATGAGCATGCCATATATTAACTATCCCAAGGAATCCGGGTGGAAGAATGAGCAAGGTAGTACTAGAGGGCATCGGGATTCTGGTCGAGGAGTCTCACAAACTCCTTCTCGAGGAGCGATGGGGATAAGTTGATTCAGATCCATAGGTGACAAAATGGATGGCAATGATGGACTAGGTGGGAGTGGCTGATAGCTAGCATGAAAGATGAGGGTGTTAGTTTGGCTGGGATTCAACGCCATGTGAGTCAACATAAATTAGGTGAATTTTACTCTGTAAATGACACAGGGGACAGAAAAGATAGGACAAAATAAATTTCCAGAGGAAAATATTTTGATAAATATCAAGACAAAGGGGTGACCAATGTCGGTTGCGAAAACCTATTCCGGTTAAGGTGTGACCGATGCCGGTCACAGAATGACAAATGACTGTTACTATGAAGAATAACATTTTCAATAAAAAATAGCAGAAACTGGTGACTATTAGACAGGGAGACTGTATTGGAGGACTATGATCAGAATACAGAGAGTATGGTGACACACAAAAACTTTTAGATAGAAAAGAAGGTGAGATGAGTGTTCTCTGGGTAAATAGACCAACATAGCAAGGAACCGATGCCAATTAGATAAACCAATATCGGTCGGATGTAAGCGACGACGGTCTCATGACCGTAGCCAATTCTTGTGAAATCTAAAGAATGAAGAAAAATGAGGTGTTGTGAATTTATATTGTATGAAGAATCAACCTAGAAGCCTGGGTATGATAGGATGAGGCCCTGACACACTCAGAGAAAGTCATAATACTCCAACTATGATGGCAGAGTGTGAAAGGAAAAATAAAGATGAAGAAAATGTATCCTCTCCCCTCAAAATGCAAGTCAAGCACAAATCTATGAAAACACACAGTCCTAAAAGTGAATTTTATATTTGTTGTAGCTTATGCTATTTATGACTGACACGTGAATTCATAATAGAGTTTTTGGTTGGGAATCCATCCTACAAAAAGGAAATCTAAAGGGTGAGGTTTCGGATTATGTTATGGCAGGGCGGTCCTTCCTCCGATGGGGTCTGGATAGAGATAACAGCTAAGGATTACTGTCAATCCTATGATCGTGTGATCGTGTGACAGGTGTTCCTGTAAGATGTCGTTTAAGAAGGTGTGTGTATTCAATTTTTTGTGCAGTTTGGCAAGAGAGAGAGTGTGTGTGTGTGTGCTTTTTATGATTCTTTTACATCAACCATCAGTTGGGCACGACTTCCAGCATATAAGTTTCCCTTAGTTTTATTGTGAGATAAATGTAGCATACAAGAAATGCAATGCGAGTGTTTTAAAACCCAAATCAAAGTGTGATGTTCGATGTTGCAAATAATGAATAGGAAGAGAGATGCTCTTTCACTAATGCAAGAAAAGAAGTGTTCTTTTTATAGCACCAAAACATGATTTCTTTGAGACAATAGAAAGAGAGGAAGATTCCAGAGAAGGAGATTAATGTAGAATCCTTTTAGAAGGGAAAAAAACATACAAATTTTACCTAGGAATGAATAAGATGCAAGGAACCTCGGATGGGTCCCACCGGGCGTGCCAAAATGTTTCACTATTTTCTTTACGTTTTGAATGTGATGAAATAGATAATGTTATGGGATAAGGAGGAATACTTGTTACGATGGGTGGTTTGAAGGTTGTGCGTGTGTTCTAACTTCTCAATCCAATGCTAGCTATGAGAGCTTCCTTTTGGCTAGGGTGAACTACGAAATACACAAGACCACAAAAAGAGGATTAAACAATATATTTCGGTGAGATGCCTAGTGTGTGCTAGATCTTGGAAGTGTGATACTTCCTCGGCAGTAGTCAACCCACTTTTTGATACAATTTAATGTAAGAAATAACGTACGTAAATAGAATCCTACTTTAGTTAATATGATTTAGGTATCTCATCCAAATACAATAAGAAAATCTAGCATAACAGACTAGGTTATGATCAGATCTAGAGGTGGGGTAGTTAGTCAAGGTTCGCAGTCTTTTGGTTAGGGTCAAGGTTATGGGTCACTTAGGTTTCTTGGGTGAAGATTCTTAGGTTCTGTTATTGAGAGGATGGCTAAAACACAAAGACCAAGTATTGATCAAATGTAATTGATGATGGTTTAGAGAGAACCAAAGACGGTCATGGGTAGACGGCGTTGCTACGTTTGGGATGACAGAACTTACTAATATCTTATTGTAGAAATTGATCGAGGTTAGACAGAGATGAAAAGGGGAATGGTGAGGTCTATGGGGATCTTAGGAACACTCAGAGATGTATAAAGGTCATGTATAGATTATCAAATGGTATGGTGGTGATGGGTTGAGTTTGCAGGAAAGTGAATGGTGGGGAATGGAGATGCTAATAGAAAATGATACAGAGTGGAAAAAATACCTTTAAAACAAAACAAACGATGGAATGACATAGGTGATAAATGTACTTATGGATTTTACAGTCAAATGGTGGGTGGTGGTGATGATTGATCGGTAGGATGGAGCTTGGTACCACAATGGTGCTTCAGAGAATGCTACCATAGGAGAGATATTGTAGTCATTTTTGTACCCCACCAAGAACAAGGGAACATCATGCGTGCCAGCCTATCACCCAGCGGGTGCTGGGCGCTCACCTAAGGCGTGCGAGAGGGAGCCGAGTCTCTCTTTTATGTGAGTTTAGTGGAAGACGTAATTCATGATTCTAACTTAGTGATTTAACAGACATGAAGAAGCTATAGAGCTCAAGACAGACTTCTACACCCCTTCAGTCATAACAAAAACAAAGCGCGCAACAGAATTAATAGAACTAAGAAGTTGTAAATCCACAAATATACTCAATCATTCAAGTAAGGTCCATGATTATACAAGATCAAAATCGAGTAGAAACATGCAGATAATACAGAAGGAGATCTTAATATAAACATAGTGGTAACCTTATCATATTCATTCATAGTCTTACTACAAAGCATCACAGAGAGGCAGACCATAGTCATGCACCATATCTAGATCCATACATGTATACTCACAAGATAAAATTTTCATTCCCCATTCCCTCATTACATTCTTCCTACAATCATATACCCATTTTATCCCATAGTTCTCACAGTAATCCTATAGAGCTTTGCTACCTTACTTGTGTCTTTGTCCTTTGTCCGGGGCTTGCATAGAAATAGGCATCTGAGCTCTAACAAACTCTTCTGCAACCTTAGATCTGGCCCCAAGTGTCAAGGTGTGGGTCACCCTGCAGGCATGCCTCTCCATGTCATGATTAGCTTTTTGGATCTTCCTATCGCAAGGTATATTCCTTCCAGGACACCCTATCCCTAGGCTGGAACCTTGTCCAAATGGAACACGTTCCTCATGTGTTCTTCCCAAAAGGCTGAAAACAGCTAAGTCCCGAATTGTTCTTCATGTGCACACGTGTCCTTGGTTCTCCAAGAACCCTTTTGAATTCTACCTTGTGCGCCTTCACTTGCGCACTCTCCTCCGGCCGTGCGCTCTACGCGCCTTTAAGATTTGGTAGCTACATTAGGGCCCAACATTAAACCATACTTCACCTATTATGTGCCCTTGGGAACCTTTTCAAAGAATGCAATACAAAAATGTAAGGCCTTGCCTTGGAAAATAATGAAGGGAAAGATTAAAGAATGGGGGAGAGAAAGAATAGAGGGAAAAGTACCTAAAGAAGAAGGGGAAAATTTTGCCACAGTTAGCCTCAAATGTATTCCCAAGCACCGACTTGCCCCCGCACTCTTGTGCAAAGGTCGCCAACCAATGTGCTTACCTCTTCGAAGGTTAACCATTCCCCTTTTGTGGTGATGGTCTCCACCACAGTCTCCAGTTCCTTAGCGTGATCCTCCAGGGCATCCATCTTCCTCGTGATGACCTTATAGAGGTATTTTAGCCAAGTTTTGATTGACACTCGCGATTCTCAATAGCTTCAGACTTCTTTTCCACTTTAGCTATGATATTTTCCCACTTGGCTCTATCTCCCTTATTCTTTTCCATAAAGTCCTTCACTCGGCCTCATCATCATTGGCAAGCAAAGATGCTCGCACCTTATCTTTATCCACGTAATGGTCGTAAGCGACCCCCGTGATTTGTGCAGCTATCTTTGTGTCGGAAAGCACCTTGTTGTATTCAGCCATGAGTGCAACAACCTTCAGCTCATCCTCCTTTTCCAATCACGTAGCTACCTCCTCAGCTGACTCCAAGGCCAAAGGCTGCCTTTCCATGGTGAGGATCGAGAAAAGTCCTCTAGGCATTTCAGGGAGGATCCATACTTTTGCGCAGGAGGGTTAAGGTCTGGGTGCTTCAAGATAATAGCTTGGGAGATGAGCTCCACCTTCTTGGAAAATTCACGTACCCTGGACTTTTCCTCCTGAAGCTCCCTCTGTAGTTGAGTGCTGATTAATTTCTCAAGGCTGAGGTCCTTCGTTAGCTTGACTACTTCTTCCTTCCTCTTCTCCAATAGGTCCTCCAAGAATTTGACCCTGTCATTTCGTAGAAGATCCTAGCCTCAATTTCTATGGAGACCTTGTTGAGTGCGTTACACACTTGCTCATCTGATAGTTGTTGCATGTTTACAATGGGGTTGTCCCCCTTTCCTTTAGACAGCACTAATACCACTCCTTGGTTAACCTCGAACTCAGCTTATCGAGGTGGGAGTCGAACGCCCATGATAGCATCTTCCTTGTGCGTGGGTACCCACCCTTAGGATCAAAGGACTCCATGGCGGTGAGATCCTTGGTGGGCATGGTACTTTGGAAACGCACGCACAAAACTTTTTGGGGTCATCAATATATCCCATCATTTTTTCCCCCTTCCACACATTTGCTTCCCGTGCGCACGCCCTTGGGAATAGTTACTGAAAGAGTTGGGCCTTTTGTGCTACCCACACTCTTCTCCCTTTGCTCTTCTTTAAATTCACCGAGCACGAGTTCATGTACTACACTCCAGCTCTTCGTCGACCAAGGTATTAATTATCCTCTCCACCTCCCTGGTCGCTTTCTCATCCACCTCCTCTTGAGTGAGTTTGGGCATATCTGGCCCCTTAGTACTTGCCCCTTCACTCCTTTCTTCACTCCACGTGCCTCCCTCCCTTGGGTTCCCTTCCTCCTTACAAAGATGAAAGCATCATTTGTATCCTCTGCTCCCTCTCCCTCCAAATCATGGACATCAATAGGTTCTTGATTCACCTCCAACTCTTCCCCTTCATCATCATCCTTCTCACCTATATAGGTATTTGGGTCATCTGTATCTTTCAGACCTTGTTCCTCTGTCCCTTGTTCTTCTTCCTTTGCAGAAAACTCTAGAGTCGGGGATGTTGTCCTCTCTTCATCTGAGGGTTCTTCAGGGGATGGTGGCTTCGCAGGCTCCGGGGTCTTCTCCCTGACCACCGTTCTCCTCTTCTTCTAGACGTAGGTACTTGGCCCCGTAGTATCTACATTCTACTTCTCCAATGCCCTTTGTTCTTCTTCCCCTTCCCTCTCCTTGTGCTTTGGCGTGGTATTCTTTCTTCCCATGGGGTCATCTGGGATGGATATTTCATTCTCTACGTACGCGCCCTTTTAAATTTTGGCCTTATTCACAGGTAGATCCTCATGGCATTGCTCCCAACAATAGGTAAGGTCAATGGTCTTACAATGTACACATCCTATGACACATACCTTTCAATGTACATGGACTTCTTTGGGTAGACCAGCTTCTTTCTCATCTCCATGTGCTCTCTGTCAAGGGTGGACAACTTCATATTTAATTTATTTGATTCCTTGTATCTGTTTACCCCACTTGGAAAAATTGGGCAAGAACGAGAATGGGATTTTGCACCATGGACTCCAAATGCCATCCACCAAAATGAACCTTCCAATGTAGCAGTGTTGGTAGGCGTGAACTCGCTTCTCCTTCGATCGTTGTGGGGAGTTGCTCGAGGAATCCACCATTCAGCTCGAATGTGTTCCTAAGGCGCGTGTACCATTTGTCTAAGTATGCCTTGTGTACCCTTGTCATTGATTCACAAGTGTATTTCTGGAATCTATTTGTGGGCAAAGGTATTCCCACATGAATTTTTCAGATGCATCTAGCACCCCAATTTCTAAGAACACAATGGTTAACAGGATGTTTCCAAAAAGGATCTTTCCCCATTCTCCGCATTGCTTATGATTTCATCTGCTACTTGGGAGATGTTGTATTCGGTGCCTTCCATGACCTTTACTAACATTCAACCAGGGCTTGCTCACCTGGGTCCACCTCTCTTGTCCATTCAGCTTGGAGACAAGGTGTGTGGCCATCTTCATCACCGGATCACTGATATCCGAGATGTCATAGTACCTTGATCCCTTCTTCAATTCCTAGGATGCTATGGTTTCTCTAATTACCTCCTCATCCTAGAGGTCATCTATGAGCACGTCCCCTTCTACAGCCTTACGCACCTGTAAAGTGTGAAATTAAGCGGGAGTTATGTGCATTTTGTGCCCTATGAAGTAGAAGAAATCTTTGTGTACACGCATCATCAGACCATTGGTAAAAGCACTCGGGCTTCGAAATATGGCAACTCGTAAAGTTGGAGAAGCCCTGCCTTCTCCATTTTCACCTTGACCATGTCACTGTAGATTGGCAACCCATCAGGTGTTCACTTATTTGTGGGGTGCACCAACTCCAAGTGCCATTTCCTTCATGATTATGCTTGACTAGTGATTATAGTCGATCACGATCATCTGTCTTATGTGGGACTCCCACTCTTTCCCTAGAAAAACCCCATCTGGGTATTGCATCTCCAAATACCATTCTTCGTTCGTATTTAAGGGTATTTTCTCTTGTATCTTCTTCCCTTTTCCCTTACCCTTTCCCTTCTTGGACTATTCGCAGGTTTTCCTACTAGTTTTATGGCCATCATTTTACCCTTTGCTTTCATTCCTAGGTTATCTTGTGAGTTGTTTGGACGTTTTCATCATGCGCCCGTGCCCTAGAACACAAACCCTAATCTATGATTTTCCTCCTTCGATCACGGCATTCTTTCACAATGTTCCTCACACCCGTGAATCACTTCTACTCTGGTTTGTAGATCTAATAGACCAATTGTGCTTAAGTTTTTGGGATTTTCCTTCGCACGAGTCAGTTCTTGAAACCCTATCCCTTGAAATAAAATCACTCTTCTTGTTTTTACAAAGTGAAATAATGAAATTCCCACTCTTTTATTTATAGGTTTTTCCACTTTTACGCATTTAAGGCTAGGCTACCTACCACCGTACAACCATATTTAATGCGGCATTTCTAAACAAAACCCGACTTCAATGCTTCTCCTTACGCACCTAATCCTTACACGAAAATTTTTCACCCGCACCCAATCCTTATGCGAAACCTGCTTCCACCCGCGCCCAATTCTAACCTTAAGTGCGCAAGCAATCCATCTTGACAAAAGACTCTTGTGCTTGTGTTACCAGTGCCAAAGGCACCTCTTCCATCCTTATGATTCTTGCTTTCACCTACCTCCTATTTTTGTGCTTTTTCTCCTTATACATGGATTTCCAATGTAACCTTATCTTGCCACCCATCTGCCTTCTTTTCTCCTAATGCATCTTTTCAACAGGGCCAATTCCAACGGTCTACCAACCCAATCCTCTGGCAGAATAACTCCATGCTTCCCTTTATCACCTCATCCCACACTTAATCAATGCGTGGTCCTCTGCGCATTCATAAGTCAAAAATTAATAAGGTTGCCAGTGCCCAAGGCACAAAACAAGACAACAACGTGAAAGGAAAATACAAGAAAGGAAAAGCATAAAAGGAAACTCTAAGCTAACTAGAAAAACTGCCTTATTTACAAACACCAAGAAGCATTATTTATAGTAGGGCTTCAGCCTACTCCCATTGAAGTGTCTAGGTAATTTTGTTCCATCCAGCACTTGTAACTGGCATGCGCCCAAATCAAGGATGTATGAAATTACATAAGGACCCAACCAATGCACCTTCAACTTTCCAAGATGGCATAGAAATTTTGAATCATATAGCAATACCATCTGGCCAACCTCAAATTGTTTGTTCTTAATATGGCGGTCATGCCATGCCTTTTTCTTTGCCTTCTCAATTTTTTGGCTCCATCTTGCTAGTGAGCACCTTTCATCCAACTTTATCAATTCATCAATTCTTTCTTCCAGCGCTTGCTCATCGTCCAACCCTCCTGCACGCACTATACACAAAGATGGTAACATGAATTCCACTAGCAAAACTACTTCCACGCCAAACACCAGTTAAAATGGTGTGGCCTTGTTTAATATTTTATATGTTGTTATGTATGCCCAAAGAACTGTTGATACCTTGTCATCCCAATCCTACCTACCCACATCACATATCTTAGTCAATATGTGACTAAGGATTTTGTTAAATGCCTCTGCAATTCCATTTTCCGAGGGTGATAAGGGGTAGTCTTGTGATGGGCTACCATGAATTCTGTCAATAGAATCCTGATGGTTTCATTTAAGAAGTGAGTGCTCCTATCACTTGTTAAACTTAATGGGAACCCATACCTGCTTATAATGTTTTCCCATAAAAATCTAGCAGCCATGGCTGCAGTGTAATCCTTAGTGGGTGCGGCCTCTGCCCACCTTGTCAGATAATCAGTATAGGTAATAATATACCGCAAGTTAGTCCTTCACCAGCTGGTGAGATTGATCTAACAAAATATATTGTCCATTTCTCAAAAGGTTCCATGCTAGCGATGGGGTGCAAGGGCATCTCATCCCTTCTTCTGGGTTTTCCAAGGCGCTAGCAGTGGTCACAAGCCTTACAAAACTCAATGCAATCCTGGTGAATCATCTCCCACCATAGTCTAGTGACTAGGATCTTGCATGTGGTTGCATTCCCCACATAGTGTCCTCTAGCAATCCCACCATGGGCTTCTTCTATTATAGCTACGCGCTCATGTTCTAGTACACACGGCACAAAATCTCATCGTGGCCCATTTATACAAATCCCCATTGATCAACATGAAGGGCATGGCACATATGGCTAACCCTTTCCTCTCTCAGAGCATTCATCCCTTTAGGCGCCACACCTTCCTTGAGAAAAATGGCAATGTCTTCTAATTCTAAGGGCACGTGCCATAACCTGAATAGTTGTGCATCGGCATGGTTTCCTTGATACTTTGCGCATCCTCTCCTAAATCAATCCTTGATAAATGATCCAGCCCACAATTGTTCTTTCCCAATTTTACCACCACTTTGAATTCAAATTCCTAAAATAAAATTACCCACAGCATATGTGCCCTTACAACCTTTGCTTTGTTTACTAGATACTTCAAGGCCATATGGTCAGTGTAGAATATGAAGGGAGTCACCAACAGATATTGTCTAAATTTGTGGAGTGCGTAGATCATTGACAATGCCTCGCGCTCGGTCATTATATAATTCTGTTATGCTGGTGTCAACTTTCTACTTGTAAAACACAAGGGATGATTAACAATCCCTCTCTTGGTTGAGCAAGAATAGCTACCATTGTTGTACCAGAGGCATCCACGTGGACATGGAAAGGTTTATCCCATGATGGGAATCGTAGAATAGGTGTGGTGATAAGCCTTTCTTTTAGAGTGTCAAATGCCCTCTATTGCACCTCTCCCCACTGAAAGGCACTCTTATGTTTGAGCAATATTTCCAAAGGTGTGGCGATCTTGGTGTATCCCTTAATGAACTTTCTATAGTACCCAGTGTGTCCAAGAAATCCATGCATGGCGCTTTGGCTGGTGGGTTCCCCTAACCCCACAATAATCGTAACTTTTGTGAGATTAACCAAGTAAGCCCTCTTTGCATATGATATGTCCCAACAATGTTCAAAAAAGGGTTGCAAAGATACATTTCTTGATGTTGAGGGAAATCCTCAACTGCCGACATCTTTCAAAAATCAATCTTAAGTTATCACAATGGTCCCTTAATAATCCATACACTATATAATCATCCAAATATACTTGAAGGAACTTATGGACGAAGTCCTTAAATGCTTATACCACTATGCGTGAAAATACAGCAGGTGAATTCCTCTATCCAGAGGGCATGACCGTGTATGCAAAGCTTCCCCACTCGGTGGAAAAAGTTGTCTTTTCTTGGTCTTCCTTGGCAATCCTTACTTGGTGATACCCCGAGAATCCATCCGTGAAGGAATAGACCTTACGCTTAGCAACTCCTTCCAAAATCTCTTCAGTGAAGGGGGTGGGAAAAGGATCTATGATACAAACAACATTCAATTCCCTGTAAACCACGCATATCCTAATCTTCCCATCCTTCTTTATGTTGATCACCATTGGACTTATCCATTTCGATTCCTCCATGACCTTAATGATCTTGGATGCTATCATTTTATCTAGCTCTTCTTTAACCCTTACGCGAATGTTGGGATTCATCCTATAAGGCCTCTTCCTAACTGGGCGTGCACCATATTTCAACTTTATCCTCATTTCCCCTAATGAATAGTGGACACCTTTCAACTCATGGTATCCGTGCAAGAATAAATCCTCAAATTCATGCAAGAGATCAATGATATTTGATACTTCTTTCTCGACCAATAGTCCCCAAAGATAGCTTTCTTGGACTCCTTCTCATAGCCGATGTTAACTTTCTTGGTTTTGAGTGGTTCATGATACGTGCGTGCACATGCATCCGCACTATCAACTACTTCACGTGTTCCAACCAAATGGTTGAAATTCAGGCTCTCCATCTCCTCTCCATCAATAACATATACCATCTTTCCTTTCTCCTTTTCAGCACACGCGCGCTTGAATTGTAGGTCTTCTGGTTCCTCCTCTTCGAACCACACTTCCAAGCTAGGTCCACCAAGTAAGTTTACTAATCTATCTTCCACCATGGTGCAATCCCCTAGAGTGAGGCATTTGATAGTCTACAATGCCTCATCAACTAGTTGCATGGTACTTCGGTACTCAAATGTGTGAACCAAGTCAGCCACCAATTCCTACCAATTTCCCGTTTGGCGGCGTGTTTCAGAATGGATGTACCAAGCATGCGCGTAACCTTGTAGTGTCGAATACAGCTTGTGCACCCAAAGGGAGGGTGGTAATGCTTCCATGCCTTCTCCCAGACCCTCTCACATGCCTGGATGTGGGAAGAGGTGGGTCCATTTCCATTGTAATCCTTGATAGCGGTGGGTATGTTACTCTTCGAGAATCAGATAGTGAGTGCAATTCTAACTTCACGTCATTCCAACAAGTTTTCACTATGCGCAGCCCACCACCTTACTACTGTGCCTATCAAAACATAACTCAGCATACCTCGTCACTCATCCTCCCTCCAGTGAGCTTCCATTTCTCTCAAAAATACCTCAGGGTATACATCCCCAGAATACTTGGTTATTGCCTTTCCTCCTAGGCACCGAATCTGTACACGCCATGGTTACCTTGGTCACCAATCCTTTTAGATGTCACCCAATCAATTCATAAGTCCCATGTGCCCAATTATCACATGCTATATTGGTAGTATCACTGATAGATTGAGCATCATCAAACTAGATGACTCCTTCTATAGGGTGGATGGTCTCTGGATCTCTTATGGAGTGCACATATATTTTTCCAGGACCTCCTCTCCAAGGGGTTCAGTATAGGGGGTGGACTTTCCATCAGCAAGCGGTATAATCACCCTCTCTTCCTTGTTTTCAAAGCTTATGTACCCCTTGTTAAACCGGAGATCTGCATTATTCTTATAACACCACGGGCACCCAAGTAAAGCTGGGAAATTATCTACCTTAGCAAGTGCCAAGACTTCAAAATCCCCAATGAACCTAGTCCCCTAAATGGTAATGGTCACATCCTTCAAGACACCTATGGGCATTGCCTTTGTTTTCTTTGCCATATACAGCACATTTAAAGATGGTTGTAGTGCAGGTATTCCCATTTGATGTCGGGCATCCAGTGAGAACATTAACCTCCGTGCGGTGTCAATGATGAGGATGTTCTAAGCAACCATCCATCCAATCTGCGTTCAAGGTGATCTCTTTGTCATAATCAAGGCTGTGAGATGGGAGGTTTGCATGTAGGATCTACCTTTCATGTTCTTCCTTGGCACGTGACACCCTTTCTCTCAACCATGCTCCTAGCAAGGGAATAATATTCTCCTACCTCAGTAGTTTACACACCTCCTTAACCTCATCCAAGTCATCCTTTGGTGCTTCTGGTCTCCTTTTCTTATCCTTTCTAGTTTTCTCTTTTAAGCATTAGATCTCCCCTTGTAAGCTTTGAATTATGTCCATGGTTTCCTAGTAGACTTCCTTCTGGTGAGTCGGGTTTGGATACTTCCCATGTACTACTTCTTCCCTTGAAACCAGAGGTCTCTGCCTAGGCACTTCCCTTGCGCGTGCGGACTCCACCCTTGTTGTTACCATAATAGGCTCTAGTTTTGATTCACATATTACTCGTAGGAGCCATTACGCATCAGCCTTCTTAATACTCACCATGGCAGTGCCCTTATCCTTCCAAGATCTGCTGACACATATGTTCATATAACTCTGGGAACTCTTCGTACTTATGTTTTTTTCCACACCATGAGCATTGTAGAAGATTTGGACATTCTCGCTTATAATGGTCTGTGGCCCCACAATTAAAGCATGTTCCACGTCAGAACTCACTTTTTCCCCATGGTTACCACGAACACAAAATCCTCCACAAAACCCCCTTCCACGTGCACCTCCATCTCCACACTCTTCATAATGATGATCATTTCCTTTGGAGCTGTTGGCAATGCCAATCTAGTAAACACCAAGATCAATTACCTCATGAATCTAGTCAATCAATCTACAATCCTTAGTGTCATGTGTAGTTGAGGTACATATCTTTGCAATAATAAGACACATTTTTACGGATCATGCGCTGCAACTGGGGGCACCTACTTGTATCATGGTCCCCATGACATATTTTTGAAGTCACTACTATGGTACGTACCACCTTCCGAGTACATACCCCACCATTATCCTTTGTGTGTCCTTCTACGTTACAATTTTTACACCACATCCCACCGTGAATCTCTAAAAATGTGTTGGAAGATAATTTCTCCAACGGCTTAGCCATGGCAGAAATATGAGCCTCTAGAAATGAGCTAACACCAGTGTCAACACTACCAAATACCTCAGCACACAACGCAACTTCCAATGCTTCATGTAGGTCTCGTGAATGTTTTGTGAGACAAAGTCCTCCTAAAGGGTGTGATCAACCCTCGACAAACCACTAAGCATGTTACGAAGGATGGATATCATACGACAATTTGGACAAAAGAGTTTTAAAGCACGCATCATATTCATGTACACTCTCTGCCATTCCCTACTAGATTTCCGAGTGAGCTAATGCTCTTTTGTTCAAACTTAGGTATGTGGAATTCCGCCAAGAATGCATTTCTCAGCGCGGTATAATCCACAACAGTCTAATAAGGTTCATACTTTCTATACCAACTATGCGTGCATCCTTATAAATTTGTCACAAATCGGTGGCCTTTCGATCACGGGTCGTGATCCCCTTTGTGCGTCATAAAGAACTCGTACTTATGCACATGCTTTGCAAAGCATCTTTTTGTTTCACATAGAATTTGGTTCTGGAATAGAGTTGCTTCTATCCTTTCATTCTCTTGAGAAACAGATAAGGGTTAGGGCTAGGAGGAATACCTGTTGAGTGTTGGGGAGGTGTGCGCATACCGTAGAGAGATCAGATCGATTGTGAAGAACTCCTTTTTGTCTAGGAAGGACTACCTGTAAGTAAGAATACAAGACCACCAGATCTTAGTTAGACAATAAGTGAGGGAACTGCCTTAGGCCCAGGAAATATTAGACTTCCTTTCGAAGGTGGTCAGTTCCCCATTTAATATGAATTAAAGCAAAATGATAACAAAGAACTACAAGATAATACTTACTGGTTCCTGATGAAGATACAGGTCCAAGGAATGTGGTGGTGACAGTAAGGCTTAGTTGGGATGATCCGGTATTGGAAAGTGAGTTGATGAAGCTATCCTCAGTCTTTTCCAATGCTTGAATGAGTGTGACAGTGATCTAGTTGCTCGATTCTGATCTTGACTCGATCCTCTTGTTTTTGTTTCACTTCTCTTTCTTCTTTTTCCAAATGAATTCTGGATCCTCTCTTTTTGGTTGGGGGAGGTCATTAACAGGGAACCAATGGCGGTTACGTAACCGACGGCGGTCGAGTAGGAACCGATGTCGGTTAGGTCAAAGTGGCTATTTTTAGTAAAATAGCCATCTTTCCCTCCTTTTCTCCCGAGGGATCAGTTGTGGGCTTGGTCAAGTCATTATTAGGCTCGTTTTGGTGCGGGTGAGGGGTGATGAGTCATGGGTGTGAGTCTGGACCAAGTCATAGGTCTTAATTAGGTTGGTTTAGGGTTAGGGCTAGGTCATGGTGAGGTGGCGAGGTGAGGTGGCAGGGTTGGAGATGTGGATTTATTAATTATAAGGTAATTAATAAATAATTAAGTGTGCAAGGTTTAGGTGGTGAGGTAGGGTTAGGTTGCGGGATGAGATGTGGGGTACAGGGTGTCATAAGACCCAAATTTGGTGTCTACACTTTTATCCCACTGTAATCCGGTAAGTGTAGAGACATCTCGAAAAAAACTTGAGGAGGTGGCTAAGGCCCTTGTCCTCCCGATCTAGTCCCTTGGTTTCCTCCGATGTTTTCTCCTCCACCTGACTCCACTAGATCCTTCCTAACGCACTTCCAAAACCAGTTGTATATGTGCCTTGTCCAAACATTCCACCAAATATTGGAATAGTGTGTGAAGCCATAGAAGTCCCAAACGAGAAGTTGTTTATTCTAGGTGTCGATCAGTTGCCTCTACTGATATCAAATGGATCAACTGTAATTTTCCCTCATTCAAAAAAACCAAGTGCCAAGGTTTGGTCGCTAGGTGGGGTCAGATGCATGCCAATGACTCTTCTTTCTCTACGTGACGGACTCTCATCAAAAGCCGTAAGGTTTTCTCTCCCGCACTTACCAAGATGGGGTATCACAGACTGCTCAGTTCCACATCCTCCACGTGAACCTCAACTCCTTTCCACCATGTCTAGCTCCATAACCCACTTGTAATCCCACGCTATCTATCAATCTCCCTTTCACATGCTTCGTTATACTTGAGCCATCTCTCCTCCCTTTCCTTTTCAATCATTATATCAGCCATATTTCCCAACCTAGCTTCCTTGCCAAGTGCTCAGAGTGGTTTAGCCGGCCATAGGAAATGCCTCTAAACCCATGGTTACCATCAAGATTTTGATTGCCAAGGGAATAGCACGTAGAAATGATCCTTTGGGCTCTCACAAGAACTCAAACTCAGCAACTTCTAGATAGGAATACGTGGAAATGGCATATTCCAGAGAGTAGCTAGTCAATACTCCCTTCCACCAATGATCTATAGCACGGGTCCATGTCAGATCAGCATCTTGAAAGTTCGATATGTTTCTTGGGTCTAAGGGTGTGACTTATAATACCACCCGATCTAGATGTATAAGTCAAGAGCCATTCAAATAACTCTATTGGGAAATAGTAGAAGAAGGTTTCGTACAACTCATGATAAAGAGTGTCCTCCACCCATCTTCACGTGTCAAATCTAGGCCTAGTATTGAATCTCTGAGTGAATTCATCCTTCGTGCTTTTAAACCAATCTTCAATACCTTCAAGTGTTAAGCACTCCACCATCACTTTTTGCACTAGATCATGATGTATGCCATGTTCCACTACAACTTCAAAAAGAGGTCCTAGCAACAGAACCAAGATGTAGTCATTTTTGCACCCCACCAAGAACAAGGGAACCTCATGCGCGCCGACCTATCACCCAGCGGGTGCTTGGGCACTCACCCAAGGCACGTGAGAGGGAGCCGAGTCTCTCTTTTATGTGAGTTTAGTGGAAGGCATATTCATGATTTTGACTTAGTGATTTGAGACATGAAGAAGTTATAGAGCTCGGGATGACTTATACACCCCTTGACCATAATAGAAACAAAGTGTGCAAAGAATTAATAGAACTAAGAAGTTGTAAATTCACAAATATACTCAATCATTCAAGTAATCTCCATGATTATACAAGATCTAAAGCAGAGTAGAAACATGCAGATAATACGAAGGAGATCTTAATATAAACATAGTGGTAACCTTATCATATTCATTCATAGTCTTACTACAAAGCATCACAGAGAGGTAGACCATAGTCATGCACCATATCTAGATCCATACATGTATACTCACAAGATAAAATTTTCATTCCCCATTCCCTCATTACATTCTTCCTATAATCATCTACCCATTTTATCCCATAGTTCTCGTAGTAATTCTACAGAGCTCCGCTACCTCACTTGTGTCTCTGTTCTTTTCCAAGGGCACACGTATAAATAGGCATCTGAGCTCTAACAAACTCTTCTACAACCTCAGATCTAGCCCCAAGTGTCAAGGTGTGGGTCACCCTAGGTGCATGCCTCTCCATGTCATGATTAGCTTTTTGGATCT
This sequence comes from Taxus wallichiana var. yunnanensis, assembly GCA_018340775.1. Lineage (NCBI taxonomy): Eukaryota > Viridiplantae > Streptophyta > Pinopsida > Cupressales > Taxaceae > Taxus > Taxus wallichiana. The sequence goes on along the minus strand of CM031237.1, from coordinate 999,515,753 downwards.
TCCTATCGCAAGGTATATTCCTTCCAGGACACCTTGTCGCAGGCTGGAACCTTATCCAAATGGAACATGTTCTTCATGTGTTCTATCCAAAAGGTCAAAAATGGCTAAGTCCCGAATTGTTCTTCACGTGCACGCACGTCCTTGGTTCTCCAAGAACCCTTTTTGAATTCTACCTTGCACACTCCCTCTGGTCGTGCACGCCTACGTGCCTTTAATATTTGGTAGCTACATTAGGGGCCCAACAGATACCTCTTGATTTGTCTTGATGTTAGCTATGGCTTCTTAGATGTGTGAAAGAGCTCACGGTTCTTGCTTGCATATAGATCTCCCTTTACTCCAAAAAAATCCATAATGTGGTCAACCTCTTGAACAAGGTTACCAAAATGGTTATATGGTAACCAATAATGGTTCCTAGTTGGTGGCATCGGTTTCGGGATGACCGGCATCGGTTAAGGTGGGATTCCCTAGGTTTACTAAAAATGACATATCTTTCAATCATTTGGGCAGTGCATTTCATTTATCGTGGATCGAAATGGACGTTATCTTTTAATGAGCGGGAATGTGGTTAGAGGAATAATAGGCATTGATTTTTAGGGTTGAACTAAGTCTTAGTTAGTTATGTTAAGTAGATAGATACTTAAAATAGGTTTATAATGAGGTGTTTAGGTGAGGTGGTGGGGCGAGGTGTCTAGGTGAGGTGGAAATTTGGTTTAGTTAAGATAATTAAATAAATAATAAAGTGAGGATGAGTATTAATTTAATTAAAGAGATTAAATTTATATTAATGTGTGATGTAAGGGTCACGGTTAGGTAAAAGTGGTTAAGTTAGTTGTTCAAAAGGGGACCAAAGGGAGTGTGACCCAATTTTGGTGTACGAATTATTATTCTAAGTTTTTGTTCCATTCAGGAAAGCTCAAGGTGCATTGGTTGGGACCGTATGTTATCACTCATATACTTGACTCAAGTTCTTGCTAGTTAGAAGTGCTTGATGGAATGCGGTTACCCAGTTACTTCAACAAGAGTAGGCTAAAGCCCTACTATAAATAAGTCTTCTTAGTGTTTGTAATAAGGTAGTATTGTCATTTAGTATAGGTTTTCCTTATGTATTTCCTTTAGTGTATTTCCTTATTCATTTTATTCTTTGTCAATTTAGTTGGTTGTTTTGTGTAATAAGCATCTTTTCACACTTTGGAAGATAATTACAATGAAGTAATTTTATGCATGAGAGGATTTGCACATACCATTGGTTTGGGGTGGTTGTTATTTTTATTCACAAGTGGGTACATATGATAACAAATTGTTACATGTGCTATTTGAGTATGGAGATGAGCTATTAGAAAGGAGATTGCTTCTTAAGAAGAGTGTAGATGGGAAGGAATGAATGAATAGTATAACATGAGGTAAGAAATGGCCATGGAAACTACGGAAGAGGGTGCAATGGCGAGGTACTTGGTGCATGGAAGTTTGCGGAAGAGAATTTTGTATCAAAGGGTAGGAAGGCATGCTAGAAAGGTTATACTGGGGCACGAAATTGTATAGGGCAGAAATTTTTGAAAATTTTAAAAATGGTCGACGAATGAGAGGATTATTGGTAGGTGAAGGAGCAATAAATGCATTAACCTTTTTAAAAATTTATATAAGGACGTGATTCGATTTCATTTTTATCTTTGCAATCACAAGTATTTGAGCAAGTTAAGTGCAACCAAGCCAATTGAATCGTGTTGAGGTACGGATAGTTATGAAACCGAGACGTGGAGAGCAAGTTTGTGCATAAAAAGGCTTGTGCCCCCATTGTTGAAGTGTTTGAGTGAAGCAAAAGCATTGAGAAGGAGCTAGGGCACATGATTTCAAGCTAGGGTTTGAACTTACTTGACACAGAAGAAAAAAGGTGGGATTTTTATGATGGCACCAAAGAAAGCACCTGCAGTAGGCACAAAAGGAAAGAAAAAGGTGGAAGTTGAGGTTGAAATTTCTCCCGAGAGTAATTTTTCAGAGATGTAATACCTAGAAGGAGTAATAGTCGGGCAAGATTGGGATTCCCACATCCATGAGATGCAAAGTAAGTGACTACAACCACCACACCACTAATAACAAGGAGAGTTAGACATTTTTCTAAATAAGAAGACCAACAAGCACATGGTGGAAGATATGTCAGTGTATGATGACACTGGGGAAAAGTTGCTTAAGTAGGTAGGAGTTTATCAATTGTATGAGCTCCCATATTTTGAAAATATGAACCTTTATACCAATGGCTTATGAGAAGAGTCCATGAGGACTTCTTCTATTTCACTAGACAAAGGGTTAGGATCACAACGGCCCTAATTGCGACATTAACAAGATTGAAGGGCATAGGGACATACATTGTTAGTGATCTGACTGATAAAGCAACAATTATAGCCATAAGCAAGGAGTTGGGGTATACTAAGGGTCCACGTGGAATGGACATATACAGATTAAGGAAGTACCTTGTGGTGCAGGCAGCCGTGCATCTACTCACCAAGCTGAATGATCAAGGGAGATGGTCACAAGTAAATACAATGTGGCTTTATGTTGCAAAGAAAATGTCCCAGGGAGAAATCTAGAACTTATCAGGCTATATTGCAGAAACCATTGTTGAGGAAGCGTGCACACCTAAAAAGATAAGTTTTGGTGCCATCCTCTTGTCTCTTATTTATTTAGAAATTGGAGTTCTCAATGGACCAAAGAAAAAAAATTAGGAATACCCCACTGAGAAGAAATCCCTCATAGAAAGCTTCCGAGAAATATTTATGTGAAGGATCAATGAGTGGCCCATTCAAGCAAAGGGTAGAAATGTGGTATGACCAACTTTGTGTGATGTTTGAGGAGGAATGGTGCATTCCAAAGGAACTACCTTTGGTAGTAGGAAAGGTAGTACAGTTTGCGGTGTATCAACACTTTTGCATCACACGGTTTGCCATGAAGGATGGGACATGGAGTCCATGGTGTAAACTTCCATATGTCTTCCCCAAAGACGCTATTTCCAAGTTTCGAGTTCACGAGGTTTTTTTATGTGTGTCATCCGAACTTCAACGTGGAAAAGGTATATTTTGACTACCATACCCTCAAGAAAAAATATGTATATCTGGGTCAGTCTGCCTACATTGAGAGGCTCATTTCAAATGTCATAAATATGAAGCCAGATAGAATTTGGCTATCGGGGACAAAGTGGATCCATGCTCATATATCTTCAGCTCAAGCCTAGGTTGGAGAATAATAAGTATGTGGAGAATGAATTCATGCTCTTAGGTCCATCTAAAGGAAAACATAAAGTGGAGAACATGCCGGCTCAAAATCATATTGCGACCATACGGTTAAACGAGGAGGAAGAGGAACATGAATATAGTGGATGCTTAGATCATAGATGTTGGAGGCGATGCACGAAGAGCGTCGGTTTAAGAAGCTATTTAGAATAACCAAGACCCAAGGCACGGGAACACCACTAGCCTATAAGAAGATCACCTAGACTCTCCCCTTAGAAAGAAGCACTTGAGAAGAAGAGAAGGAGAAAGTTGAAGTTGGATGAGGAGGTGGAAGAATCTTAGGAGAGTGCACCTAGAACCCTAGTGTAACAAGAATACATGGAGAAAATGAGAGATGAAGAAATGAAAGATGAAGAAGAAGGGGTGAAGGAAGCAGAAGAAATGGTGCAAGAGAAACCTAGTGCACATGTAACTACTTAGGAAGAAGAATGGGAAGCTCAAACCTTTGCGCTCGAGGCTCTAAGGGCCAAGAACAAAGAGAACAAGTGAAGAATATGTTGTGTAGAGTGGGCTATGCTGAGGACACAAGAAAAATCATTCGTGCCCAATTTCAGAGCATAGTAGGCCTTAAGGAATTGTATGGATGGGAGTTGATGGATCTATACATGGCCACCACACACACAAGGAAACAATTATCCTAGTCCATGCAGACCCATATGGATGAGCCATATTTTATGTATGTGAGGAATCTTGTGTATCAAGGAGAGTGAAGAAGGCACCCCAAAGCAGACACATGATAGTAAAGCCTACTCTAATGTCTGATGAGCATGTGAGAAATTATTTGGTTAAGGTATCTATAGAGGTGGCGTGGAGGAACATTGATAAGGTTGCCACCATTAGAGTGCTACTTGAAGATAACAAGGCAAAACTGCAGAAATAGCGTGTTTAAAAGGAGAGAAGGACCTAGAATAGAAAAAGAATGAGGCCTTCATTAGCATGGCAAAAGAAATTGGTGACTACGTTAAAAAGCAAGACCTCATCTTGAGTCTAAGGTACCTGATAATTTTCCTTCAGCTATGCATTATGTGCACACATTGGTTGATTTGGTGTTAGAAGATGGACCAATTCAAATGCCAACGCCAAAGGATCCTGAACAAGAAGCAAAAGAGAAAGGGTGTATGTGGTTAGGAAAATTTCAAATTATGAGGCATTGCTCCAAAATCTGAAGGATAAACTAAAGAAAGATGACCAAACTCGAATATTTGTGTGGCACCGAAGTAGTGATACAAATTAGAAATCAGTTGAAGATAATGATGTTTTAAAGGCCATAAAACTACGACACACTAAGGCATGCAAAAAGATTGAACCGGTAAAGTAAAAGGTGAAGCCTTTGCAGTAGACCAAGATCCACATAAGGAAATAATAGATGAGATTGGGAAGCTGATAGCATAGAAATGGATCTTCTGAAGGGAATGATGACTTATTTACGGCCAATGTTGTCCAAGTATTGCAGGATGAAAAGAAAAATATTACTCAGGACGAGTTGTATGCCATAGCCACAGACATTCCAGAGAAGAAAAGGACCGTGTTGGATGACTAGAAGACATTGGAGGTAGAGATCAAAAGTGAATATCTAGAGTTGATCCTCCCAATTGAAGAGGAGGGTGTTGTAGAGTAGAGGTCTATTCTTTGTACAGTGATTCTTTGCATTCTTTACATTCTTATTCTTTATTCTTTGGAGGCATCAGAAAGAAACCCCATTGTCGAGATGGAAATGTAGTTTAGTGTGGGGTAATGTTGAGCAGACATATTGTTCTAAGGAGAAGACGCATAGAATATTCGTGCACTGTAACAAGGTGTATTTGAAGGCGTAGAAGGATAGGAAAGTAAACGCCTACCAGGACAGTTTGATTCAGGACTTAGCCATTTTCATGGATACAAGCTATTTATGGGGATAGCATGCGGAACACATATTGGGATGGATACTTGCGCAACATGAAAATGCTATTTGGGGAATGAGTGGTGATAATCTCCATGCATGAGTTCAAGATAATAATAGGATTACTTCTTCCAGTTAACTATAGGATGTTTATTATTAGCACACTTGCATGTGTGCATGTTATTGTAAAGGTGCATGGCTATTATCAGCATGCGACCTATTTTGGGAAGTGCGTAGGTGGTGAAGGGAAAGTCCCCACCCCTATAAATATGTAGTGAATTGTGTAGTTTAGGGGATACTAAGAGAGCAAATTCTTTGTAGAGTTATACTCTTTGGGCCCGATGCGTGCATGACTTATGATAATATTTTATAATGTAAGAAGCTTCTATGTTTTACAGTGTTTAATGTAATGGAGTATATTGGATGGATAATGGTGTTAAACATGACTGTAACTAGTTCTTATATGGTTAATCTTATCATAGTTATTGTTTAATTCATGATTATCTAAGATCTAGATCTAGTTATGCCTGTGGAATGTTTATGGTTATTCATGGGTCTATATATATGCTTTATCTCCATCACGTTAACATCTTGTGCAATCAACTCTAAAGAGGGGCTTGGTACCTTTGTGCACTTTGGGTGAGTGCTCAGCTCGGGATGGGTGATGTGCTAGCGTGCCTAGTTTTTCGAGTTTTATATAGTGAATTCTAGGCTACATCAAAGACCGAGAGGCTAAAAAAACCATATTTTTGGTTAAATAGTATTTTCCACTTGTTGACACCTCATCCATTCACTTATCAAGCTCTAATCATGCAACATCATCTTTTTCCAACCTACTCCATTCTTTTTTGGGTAGAGAAAAACTTTGATGGGTTGTATATTCTGCATGTACGACTTCCATTTTACTCCATTCAAAATGTATTGGAAATCTCTCAATGATCTCTTCTATATGACGAAAGCTTCTTCACATTTAAAAATTGTTTAATTAATTCAGATTGGGGATCCTCTTGGATCACTCCTCCCCATTGAGAATCTTTTGGACCACAAAATTTGGTTTTATTTTGACAATAGTTGAGGTTATAGTTCCCTCATGCTTCCAACTTCTATCCGCCTTGCCTTCCTTGGATACATTCCTTTTAGACCCGCGTGATGATATACCGCATCACCTCTTCATGAAGTTATCACCCTCTTGTCAAGAACAAAATCTCCTATGATTTTTCAAGATATTCAAGAGCGAGATCATCAAAAGAAGGTACTTGAATAGTCTCATCCTGATAAATGATCATGGGTGGCTTATGCAATTTCAATTTTTCAACATTTACAACGGAATACATTTGCATAAGTGGAGGTAATTCTAAGTGGAAGATATCATTAGAAATCTTCTCCAAAATATTAAATGAGCCAACTTTGATTGGTTTAATATTTTTGCATTTAATTGTAAGTATTTCCTTAGTGATATTTATCCAAACTTGATCACCAACTTGAAAGTGATGATCAATATTATTTTGGCCATGCCTAGCCTTATACTTGGCATAGATCTTTTCCAATTTCTCTTAGACAACTTGATGAACCTTCTATATATTCTTAATGAAAATTTTAGCCTTATTATCATCATCATGTCCATCCACCACTGATTTTTTCTAAAAGTAAAGTCTAAGTGGACTTACACATGTTAGTAAAGATATAGTGTGTACATTGTTTAATAGTGTTAGTTCTTGAGTTGTTAAAATAACTCATGTAGAATAGAAAGATGGAGAGAATCTTGGGATTTTGTAACAATTTATGAATGCTAAAATATAGGAGAACACTTACCTATATATTATATGTGGTTTATGAAGTAATGTGAGAGAAGCTTTATTATGTAATAATGAAGTTTTATTGTGTTTAATCTCTGTAAACTCGACCAAACCAATAATTTGGTATCAAAGTGAATTTTCTCTACAAGAGATCCAATGGTTTTTAATTATGTTTAGGGAAGTCTAATGCCATCACCCCTATAAATGAAACAAGGTTGTTGAGAGCTTATTTTATAATAAGATCAATTTATCGATTTTCTTTATTTTGTGTTATTAGATATGTGACTAGTGTATACATAGCGAGAACCGTGGAGAATCTCTCGTGTAAAGGCAAGAGAGAAAACAATCAAAGCATGAAGGATGTTTTTAGGAATCCCTTATCTCATATCTACCATAGTTACCAAATACGGTACTTTGGAGAAAATACCAAATTTTTCCACTTTTTACGCTATCGCAGAAAAATACAAAAATGTGAATTTTTTTTACATATGGAAATTTATAATCTAAATTAATTGAAAATATTTATACACAAAATAAATATAATTAATTATTATTTTTTATTGAATTTATCTTTGGTGGCACTTGTTTATTAACATTTTTAATAATTTATCCTGTCATATCACTATTATGATATTAATAATTGTGATTTTTGTAAAATTGTTTTTGAATTGTTAGCAAATGTTATATTTTTTAAATATATATAATTTACTGTATTTTTCCCATATTTATCGTATTTTTATTATAGATCATTTTTTTCCACCGTATTATAAACTTTGTATGAAATTTTCTACCTTGATATTTACTCATGTGCACATGTCACTAACAATTTCTGCAAGATCTTTGTGTAGAAATCACACTTTTATGTCTTGAATGCACTGCAGTTGATAACAATCAACAATCCTATCAGCCTGGGTTGTATCAGATCACATAACACTTGGAAGCGTAGTAGATTAAATTAAAATGCATTCGGTCATCCACCACTGTGATTCTTGTCAACAAAATTACAAATCAAAACCTAATACATTTCATTACACAATTTCATGCGTTTGTAGTCATGTTTTAGTACAGTTTACATTAGTCCATTAAGGTATTAATATATATTTAATGAGTCGTGTTTTAGTTTCGAATATTATAGTTTTGGTTTATTTATCTATTATTGTCTATATCCATTCAAATGCAGTTGTGTAAATCCAAACTTTAATTAGACTATGTGTCATCAAGTCCATCCTTGTGAGTCAACAAATCAATTATCAAAGTTATTTATGTTTTTAAGTTTGTCTTATTATATTTATTTATAATTCCATTGTTTATAGGTTTTAGATTATGTTTAGGGATATTATTTCATGTTTTCTATAATAAAATTTTAGTGGCAGTAAATAGCTTGATTTAGATTGTAATTTTTGAAAATTGATTATAAAAGTCTTTAAATTTGATTCATAGTACAATTAGTCATCATTTCGTTAAGTGTCAAGTGGTTTGGTTGTCAAATGTTGGAATAATAAAAATTGTCTCACGAAGCATTTTCAGTTAAACCGATGTCCCGAAAATAAATGATTTCATGTTGTGGGGGAATAATAAGCAATGTGGAAATCATTGAGTCTCATTATCACATTCTTCTAAGTTAGTAACGTCAAAGTGGAGGTCGAAGGCAATGAAGGAATGAGGGCGATTGTGCCTTTCATCACTCACCAACAATGGGGCTGCATTCGATGTGGTGACATCTTTTCAATTGTCTATGTGTGAATAAGAATAAAATATATTTCCTATTCACATGGGAGTAATTCTAGTATTTTTCCTTGATGCGTTATGATATGGAGTGGAAGGTGTTGAATTGTAATAATAGTTGTATAGGAGGGTGGTGAGTGTAGAGACCCTCCCATCGCAAATATCCTCTCGAGTATTGTACTTCATAGGAAGATGATTGATCGGTTATAATTTCACTTGAAGTGAAAGTGATATAAGTTCTTGTATGTATGTGATCATGTGCAACAACATTTGGATAGCAAGATCTAGACAACAATATGCAAACCTAAAAGTATGCGATGGCATATGATTTTATTTTCAATTATCCTTTCCACATGTTCACACCGAGTGGGAAATGTTAGGAAAAATATAGTGCATACATTGTTTAATAGTGTTAGGTGAGTTAAAATAACTCACATAGAATAGATGGATGGAGAGAATCTCAAGATTTATAACAAGGCATGACTTTTAAAATATGGGATACAACTTGCCTATGTATTGCATGCAGTTTATGAAGTAATGCGAGAGAAGATTTATTGTGTAATAACGAATTTTTATTGTCTTTAATCTCTGTAAACTCTAACTAAACCAATCGAGGAAAACAACCAAAAAAATCTCAAAAGGAGAAATCTATGTAGAAGAATGTATGACTTAGTTGTAATCATGTTTCACATAGCATAAATGCTCATCCCAAAGCTTAGGATGCTTTCTACACTATCCTCGGATAAAATGCACTACTATATGGTTGACGACTTCTATTTTCCCATTGGTTTATGGATGAAAAGAAGTAATTTTTTTCAATTTAGTATCCATCAAGTCCCACAAAGTTGACAAAAACTTCCCAACAAATCAAGAATCCCGATCAAATACAATAGATGTGGGAAAACCAAAATGAACCCAAACATTGTTGAAGAACAAATGTGTAGTTTCCTCACATGTTTTTTTTTACAGGCACCAATATACACATTTTTCTAAATCTATCCACAACCATGTACAAATAGTCATGTTTTATTTTTGTCATAGGAAAGCTTCCAACAAATTCCATAAAAACATTTTTCCATGGATGGGGTGGTACAAGAAGTGGAGTATACAATACCAACTTTTTGTTACTAGGATCACTGTTATCCAAAATTCACCCCCAGGGTAATTTTGATAACATGCATCGGATTATTCGGTCCCAAGCAAGTAAGATTGATTCGAGGCCCAAAATCATGTTTTCCGGGGTCCCCTCGGACTTTTTCTAACTCCCCACCCAAGAAGAAATCCCAACAGGTTGAGAAAATGGAAGAAATGCAAAAAATAAGGTTGCAGGACTGTGTTAAGGCATTTCGGGTCTGAAGGGTTTGGGTCGTACTGAGGTTCATTGTACCAAGTTTGGGGCCAAAAAAATTAAGAAAATCAGCTAAGTCCTAGTCCAGGCAGTCTGCGGGACAGTTGGGACGTTGGGACGCGTGGGACGCGAAAAGCCGATTCGGCCCTGGAAAAAAGGAAAAAAATTACCTGTCATTTGTTTCGTGCAATTTGGGGACAAAGTGGCCCAATAGTACACACGGACGCAGATCGGCGATTTGGCAAAAGTCCATTTTGGGTGGTTCAGAGATATTTGTCCCAGACAGTTTGGGACATCCGGGCCAAAAGTATGCGGAGGACGCGAACCGGCCGATTCGGTCAAAACAGGGGACTTTAAATCAGGACAGTTGGCCAAAAAATGCGCGTGGGACACGGAAAGCCAAAAGAGCCACCAACGAATGGAATCTCACCACATGTCTTCACCTCAAACAGGAACAAGGAAGCCTGAATCGGCCAAAGTAGGATATTTTCATTTGGGACAAAAGTAGGGACGAAAAGGTACGCGCGGGACGCGAAAACGTGAAATGGCCGAAAAGAGACAAGGAGGCTCGAACCAATAAAATAGTGCCACGTGTCCAAGTTTAAGGGCCCAAAAGGAATTTTTAGAGCATGAACCCATAGACAAATCAGATCTTGACACATGTCATCTAAGTGGCAGAGCGCGGGAAAAATTCAAATATTTTCCCGCCAATCCGTTTTGGTCTGTTTTTGCCCTAAATCTTCATATCGCCATAACTTTCGATCCAGAGCTTAGTTTTTTGCGTTCTTTATATCAATGGAAATATGGTGAAATTCTCTACACGATTCCATGGTCAATCTTGCAATTTGGTTTAGTTTGGAGAGATAAAATCAAGAAACGTCTTTGGCATGTGGTAATGGCCAGAACTGACGTTTCAACAACCAGCTTTAATGCAAAATATAGTTTGCCGCTTTTGCCAGGGTTCTCACCCACCGCCATAATGAGATAAATTAAATGTGACCTAGAAGTGGTTGGGGTAGATCTGACTTTCCTCTCTCTTCCCTCTCTCATTCTTCCTATAAATTGTAAAGAGGGGCTTCTTTCTAAGGGTCGAACATTCCTGTTTTGCCCCTCCCTTCTTCTCTTTGGTAGGTGAATTTGTGGAGTTCGAACCTCCCATTTGAAACTGTAATGCGACTCTGCCTCTTGGAATTTTGTAGTGTATTGTATCAATCTTTGGAGCAAGTAATGCATGTCTGTGGATGATTCTCAACCCTCTCTGTGTTCATTTGCATCCTCCTGATCTTTCACTGCAAATTTTGTTATCTGTGCATGATCTTGCATCACATTTTAATGGCTTGTGTTTATTGGCAAGATAGGTGTTCTTCATTCCTTGGTGCATCACCTTCGTTAGTTTAGGTTTATTTTTACGCATCTTCTTACCCTGTCTCCTTGGCAAGTTAGATTAGATTTTGAGTAAACCCTCTACATTTTTCATGTGCATCTGAACAGAGGAATAGGAACCAGCCTTCTCTGGAGATTCCTTTCTCATTTTTGCAAGTCCCACACTTGGAGAAAGGATTCAATGTTGTGCAATCACACTGGATGCTAGTATGATCAACCTAGAAATCTGATCAACATCTAGGGGTGCTGTGAATTTTCCCTAACAATTTTGGCATGCCCGGTGGGACCTAGAGGTCTTCCACTTCATCTTTTGTAGGTTGGTGTGTTCCTGTGAAGATTTCAGCCTTTGGAGGCACTTGCAAACACATCTAGCGACTCAATCTGATCAGCAACCCATTTATGAAGTTGCGAGCACATATTTTCATCCATTCCCATCCATCCTTCTTTCCATCCCTTTCATTCTTTTCCATTCCATGAAGTTGTGTAATCATGACTTCATTTCCATCATGGGACTCACATTTACAACAGCAACAATGTTTCCCACCTCCAACATGTTTTTTAAATCCTCCAAATCAGAATTTTGAACAAATTCAAAATCAGCATACATACCCATATGAGCAGCAATGCCAAAATCAGTTTGGCTATGGAGCTTTCCAAAAGAAAGAGTATGCATATAATGCAAACCATCAGATGCAAGATGCTGGTCTGTTGGAGAAAATCCAAAAGATGGAGGTAAACATGGTGCAGTCTAGGGCTCAAGCACAAATGAAAGCTTTCAGAATTGGTTGCAGGACTCCTTGTCCATGGGGAGGCCCTTTTCCAAGACACTTCAGCCCTCAGGAGAAGCTGGACTTCATGATGAAGATGTTGCCCCAACTTGCACAATGGACAGCAGAAATAGAGGCCTATACACTTGTTGTTGAACAACCTTGTCAATGGGTAAGTTCTACACCATCATCTGGTTTTTCTCTTCCCATTACTCAAGCAGCATCATCTCATTTGGAATTGCAAATTCTAAACTCTCCATCTGCTGTCCCAAATGTTGATCCCATGTCTCCACCTCTCAGTCTTCCACCACACCTCAATTCTTCTTTCCTTTTTCCTTCCAAACAGTCATCCCCTCCACAAGAGCTAAAAGAAATACGCTCTCCTCCAAAGAAACAAGAGGTTTCACCTCCTCTACCACCACAAAAAATTGCCAAATCAATTGAGTTACGACCCATCCCTCCTCTTGCATTCCCAATTCCATGTGGGGAAGAAGAAATTGCAAAAATCAGCCATGAAGGACAGTAAGAAAAGGAGCCCAATAGAAAAGAAATGACAAACAACTTGAGGAGTTGGGCTGCCAAATTAGGGACAAAAAATATCCCCTTGATGGTTAAGCCTTCAGAAGAGGTTGGAGTTGGAGAACAGGTGGTGGTTAAGACTGATTTTGTGGCAGCAGAAGAAGAGCAAAAAGAAGAAGCAGATCAGCAGTCAGTTTGCTCATAAAGTAGTGTCCATGTTGGCACTCTATTTGAAGGGAATGCTGATTCAATTCAAGTTGCACAATCAGCCATAGAGGAAGAAATCTCAGAAGAAGATCTTGCAGTCCCAACTTGTCCTCTAGAGCAGTAGATTGAAGAGTTTGACTTGACAAACTTCGTGCTAGAGGAAAAGTTCTATCAAGAGCAGGATTGTCTTCAAGAAGTAGAGAAAGGAGAAGCTGCTCCAAATCCAAAAGAAGAGGAGCACATTCTAGTTGTGGAGGGGAAAATTACAGATCCAAGGGCTTTGAGCACAAAGCAGGCTACAAGAGAACCTTCAGTTCTTTTTTCTACTTCATCTCTCCGAGTTCTAGTCTGAAGAGGAGTTTGATCTCTCAAACTCAATGTTGGAGGGTGAAAGAAACCATGGTGGTCAAATTACGAGATAAAGAAGACACCATGGAGGAAGTGGAGCATTTGCAGCGGAGACAGCCATGAGGTAGTTTATCATCGATTTGGAGGATTGTTTTGATGAAGAAGAGCCGGTTGAGTTTCCACCATTCTCTCTTTCATCATCCACATTCCAAACACTTGAGTCTGTTGTCATGAAGGAGAACATTCATTTGCAGCAGCCTACATCTTATAGCAGCTCTTTGGAACCAAGATTGGAAGATTTTAATCTTTCATGTTCTTCATTGGAGGAAGAGAAAGGGTAGAAAGATTCTACCATTGCTTCCACACCATCCATTCAAGAAGGTCTACAAGAAGACTCCATTTTTGGAGTTGAAAATCAGAGCTATGGGCATATCAAACGGATCAGACCTTGCCTAATCAGGTATTTGGCTTCATTGGAGCCAAAGGAGAAGTCACAACCAGTCATGCTTGCTTCTAAGCATGAGGATGAGCTATAAAATACCAAGGATCAGTTGTCATACCTCTTCAATCCAAATGCAAAGAAACTAAAAGAGGTATTGGATTCACCTTCAGCTGATACCTTGATGATTTGGGTGGGAGACCAGCTTCTTGTTGATTTTCCACTCATCCTAACAACCATGATCAGCTCCAAATCAATTACATGACTGCCACTTTTGAGAAAGGGAAGCTATTTCTCACAACCAATTGCAGGGTTTGTTTAGCTTGCCTTTGCTTCCAGTTAGAGTAGAGTAGGTAGGTTTGCTTTTAGCAGAAGAAGTTCTTGTGCACACTCTGCATGTTCCATTTGGAGCATGTATGATTTTCAGTTTTGTACATAGTTTTTGTGGTGCTGGTTTTGCTCTTGCAGTCCATTTCAGTGGCATTTTGGTGAGAACAACTCCATTTCAGTGGGTTTCCAGCTCAACGAATGTTTCAATAGCTCAAGGACACAGATTTTCAAATTTCAGATCAGTTTGCAGGCTACAACTCATGACTCCATGCCCAATGGATGCTTCAGGAAACTGGTAACTTCATCTAGCAGGTAGATGACCCCGCTGAGTCGCCAAATTGTTATCCAAAATTCACCCCCCAAGGTAATTTTGATAACATGCATCAGATTATTCGGTCCCAAGCAAGTAAGATTGATTCGAGGCCCAAAATCATGTTTTTCGGGGTCCCCTCGGACTTTTTCTAACTCCCCACCCAAGAAGAAATCCCAACAGGTTGAGAAAATGGAAGAAATGCAAAAAATAAGGTTGCAGGACTGTGTTAAGGCATTTCGGGTCTGAAGGGTTCGGTCGTCTTGAGGTTCTTTATACCAACTTTGGGGCTGAAAAAATTAAGAAAATTGGCCTAGTCCGGGCGGTGTGGTGGGACAGTTGGGATGTCGAGACGCGTGGGGCGAAAAGCCGATTTGGCCGAAAGAGGAAAAAATTGCCGTCATTTGTTTCGTGCGGTTTGGGACAAGCTGGGCCAATAGTACGCGGGGGATGCGATCAGCTAGTTTGGTGCAAGTCAGTCCATTTCAAGTGGTTCGAGAGATATTTGTCCCAGACAGTTTGGGACATCCGGGCCAAAAGTACGCGGAGGACGCGAACCGGCCGATTCGGCCAAACAGGGGACTTTCGCCCAGGACGTTTCTTCAGTTGGGCAAAAGTACGCGTGGGACACGGAAAGCTGAAAGAGCCGCCAACGAATGGAATCTCACCACATGTCTTCACCTCAAACGAGAACAAGGAAGCCCGAATCGGGCAAAGTAGGAGATTTTTCAGGAGGCCCTGGGACACCGGGGATAAAAGTGACGCGAAAAGGTGAAATGGCCGAAAAGAGACAAGGAGGCCCGAACCAATAAAATAGTGCCACGTGTCCAAGTTTAAGGGCCCGAAAGGAATTTTTAGAGGATGAACCCGCGGATGAATCAGAGCCTGACACGTGTCATCTAAGTGGCAGAGCGCGGGAAAAATTCAAATATTTTCCCCCCGATCCGTTTTGGTCTGTTTTTACCCTAAATCTTCAGATCGCCATAACTTTTGATCCAGAGCTCAGTTTTTTACGTTCTTTATATCAATGGAAATATGGTGAAATTCTACACGATTCTGGGGTTGATCTTACAATTTGGTTTAGTTTGGAGAGAGAAAATCAAGAAACGTCTCTGGCGCGTGGTAATGGCCAGAACTGGCGTTTCAACAACCAGCTTTAATGTAAAATAAAGTTTACCGCTTTTGCCAGGGTTCTCACCCACCACCATAATGAGATAAATTAAATGCGACCTAGAAGTGGTTGGGGTAGATCTGACTTTCCTCTCTCTTCCCTCTCTCATTCTTCCTATAAATTGTAAAGAGGGGCTTCTTTCTAAGGGTTGAACATTCCTGTTTTGCCCCTCCCTTCTTCTCTTTGGCAGGTGAATTTGTGGAGTTCGAACCTCCCATTTAAAACTGTAATGCGACTCTACCTCTTGGAATTTTGTAGTGTATTGTATCAATCTTTGGAGCAAGTAATGCATGTCTGTGGATGATTCTCAACCCTCTCTGTGTTCATTTGCATCCTCCTGATCTTTCACTACAAATTTTGTTATCTGTGCATGATCTTGCATCACATTTTAATGGCTTGTGTTTATTGGCAAGATAGGTGTTCTTCATTCCTCGGTGCATCACCTTCGTTAGTTTAGGTTTATTTTTCTGCATCTTCTTACCCTGTCTCCCTGGCAAGTTAGATTAGACTTTGAGTAAACCCTCTGCATTTTTCGTGTGCATCTGAACAGAGGAATAGGAACCAGCCTTCTCTGGAGATTCCTTTCTCATTTTGCAAGTCCCACACTTGGAGAAAGGATTCAATGTTGTGCAATCACACTGGATGCTAGTATGATCAACCTAGAAATCTGATCAACATCCAGGGGTGCTTGTGAATTCGCCCTAACAATCACTTCTGACAAAAATAATACAACCTTTACATATTGAGATACATTTTCATACATTCGATGCCAATAACAATATCTTTATAGTTTTTGAAGCATTTTACCAATTTCAAAATGACCAAAAATGAGATAAGTATGAGATTCTCTAATCAAATGAACTCTTTCATTGTGTGGAATACCAAGTTTACCAAGATGATAAATCAATCCATTATGTAAATTATATTTTAATTATTCCACTTATTTACCTTGAGTTAAATCTTCATAAACATCCTTAAAATTTGCATCTCTAACATGATGTTCGTTATATATTTCATGCATCAAAGGACTATGTTGTTAAAAATAGATGCAATAATAAGAGGTATATAAAGCATATTAGCAACATTGTTTTGTCTACCTCTTTTGTACTTGATCACAAGATGGAAATTTTGTAAAAAAACCCATCCAACGAAAGTGGCTTTACTGTTGTAGCTTTGATTTTGACTAAGGCTATTACAAAAGATAGTGATCCATATGGATTATTGTATCTTTTCCCATCAAATAATGTTTCAATTTTTTAGAATATATTCCAAAGCATACAAATAATTTTCATAACTAGGATAATTCCTTACCGCACTTGTGAAGGTATATGAATGGTTATGCACATATTTTATCTTTTTCATTAAAATGGAACCCATTTTATAATCACTTACATTGGTTTCAATCTCAAACGGATGTTACAAATCAGGTAATGCTAACATTGGTACTGTTCTCATCATTTCCTTTAGAATATCAATGGATTTCTATTACTTTCATCCCCACTAAAAGACATGTTTATCACTTGTCAAGGAATATAAAGGAGCTACAATGAATGAAAAGCTAGAAACAAATTTCCTCTACTATTGGATTGCCCCTAGGAATATTCTAACTTCAGTTACATTATTAAGCTTCGCCACTTCATTATGGATGCAACTTTAGAAGGATCAATTTTCAATTCACTGCCCCCTATTAAAAATATTAAGTAAATCAAACATGTTTTATTCTTTGTATCTTCACTATGGTTTCATGGTTACTTCAATTGGGTTCCTAATGGTGGTCCCCTTCATTATAACCTAGGTTGTGGATCCTCTCAAAATTCTCAATTGTACAAGGATGTGGGTCCTTTCAACACCCTAAAAGATTACCCTAATTCCAAAAACATGATCTTCCCAAATTTTACTAAAGATAAAAATATCATCTAAGTAGACAATAAAAAAATAATATATGAATGGCCTAAATACATCATTCATAACCCACATAAATGTGGTGGGTGCATTACAAAGCCCAAAGGGCATGACAAGCCACTCAAACAAACCTTGCTTAGTTTTGAAAGAAATTTTCCAAATATCACCTTCGTTGATCCTAACTTGGTGATAACCACTTCTCAAGTCTAACTTAGTGAAATAAACAAAAATTTCAAAAACAAATCATCAATACAAATTAGTTTTTCACCTTGATTTTGATCAATTCTCGGTAATCCACACACATCTTCCAAGTACCATATTTCTTGGGTACCAAAACAATTGGTGAGCCACATGAATAAGTGCTTAGCCAAATGATTCATTTCTCAAGCGATTCCATAACATGCTTCTATATTTCTTCATTCTCTACCATAGAAAACCTATACATGCCAATATTAGGAAGATGTGCATCCACGCACGAGATGAATTCATGTTGTATATCTCTTTTAGGAGGTAAACCTTGTGGATCCTAAAACACATCATCATAGTTAGATATAACTTTAACTATTTCATTTTTATGTTTAGGATCAAAACCTTCTAAATCCTTGGATTTATCATCATCCTTGGATTTTACAATCATAAGAACAGTATTTTCTCTTATTAACAAGCCTCTTCATCTATCCTACAAATACAAGTGATAAGTTTTCCTTTATTTGATGATCTCTTACAATGTATTCAATCCCATATTTTACAAGCAAATATTTATTCTCTTCCCTATAGAATATTTATTTTATGTCAAACAAATAAGGACCCCAAGAACAATGCCATAAATATCAAGTGGAACCACATCTAATTCTACCTCATCAATGAATTTAGAGGTGATTACAAATCTAAGTTTACATGTTTTAGTGACTTATAGTTTAACATCATCACATACCCAACCCAAAGGGTAAGGTTTAGGATGTGGTTTAGTCTTAAGTCCCAAGTTCTTAAAAAACTTAGAAATGATATTATATTGTGATCCACTATCAAAAGAGTATCAATTTTAGTATGTTTAGAGATTACTCTAATGTGGAAAATGTCAATTTTAGACAAGATATAGGAGGCGCAAAACCATACAATACTGATCCTAGAAGTTTGCAGTACGGTCATGCCCAGTCCATTTTCCAGTTTCTTTCTCTAGAACAAAAATTCAGTCTAGATCTCCCTATTCCTATAGTGCATCTTCCCATAACCTTCTAGAATCATTTGTAATTAGCTAAGTGCACACTCATTCATTTCGGTTTTCAAGTTTGCATCTTATTTAAAATGTCAATTATAAGTATATGTAGATACAAAATCATGAATTTAGTTGTGTTTCTAGGTCTTAGTCACATACCACTATTCATATGATTCCTGAGTGATAAAAGTACTAATTGACCATTTTCTTTGGCCTCTTTGCTTTATTTTTGGTTTCCTTCTTGGCATTGCATACCCCATTTCCCAACTAACTTTCGATACTTCATATTTTTGAGTCACAACACTAGCGCCCAAAGGCCCTCATCCCCTCCGGGTGCCCTTGACCTCTTTGTATCTTTCTCGCCTCTTTTGGGCCTCTTTTAGCCATTGGGAATCTTTTTTTTTCTTATGGGTCAGACTTTTAATGGTTAATTATGAAATTCAAACAAGGGAATCATATAAATACAAATCTATGTGACAAAAATAAAGGAACATGCTCAAAGCATATATTACTATCACCTAAGGTTGCATCTAAAGGCATTCTAAGAACATCAAAGAATCAATCTAGATTCATTTAAGGGAAAAGGGACTGCATACACTTTATAGGAGGGGAAGTTAATTTTAAAATCCACACATCTACTTACATTGTTAAAGCTAGCTATTCCTCGTTATTCAAAGTGCATCTTGCACAAGAGCCACCTAGGGTACAATTCGACACACACACGTAAAACTACATGGATTATGAAATGTAGTGCAGCGGTCGGATCATAAGTTCACTTTTTCGGGTGACCACTGGCGTCGGTCTTAATCCCCATTTGCATCTTCCTTTTTTAGGATTTGATGTAGTTTTGGGGTTTTACAAGATATCATCTATTTTTTAGGTTACCAGCAAATTAGGTGATCATATAGTGGCATATAGGTGACCAAAATCGAAGGATAGCGAAACCCTAGGGAGATAAGAAAAATCATGGTTTGACCCTCTCGTAAAATCATAGATTCTTACAAGAGATCTCTAGCACCCAAGTGCCCTTTCACTTACCCAAGTTCATGTTTCCCAACTAATTTGCAAGTTCCAGAATCTGTATGAAGAATTTTGAAACTCTTCCTAGTTGTTTCATCATTTTTTCCATTTTGGGTATACTTTGTGGTTACTTACACGGTTGCATATTTAGGGTGCTTAACATTTGTATTCTATTGTATATCAATGTAGCGACTCTTAAATTATATTTAATATTCAAATTTTATTAAATCATTTGGTGAACCCCTCTCTTATAACTCCTTGCCCTAGGATCCACAACATCATAATGGCTAAAAGTATATCTTCCTCTCATGTGAAAGTTATGCATCATGAAAGTGTCAATCCTATCATTGATGATGGTTTTGAGGTTGAACTTCTTGATATTTATTATAATTCTTAATTTGATGAAAATTTTCAAATATTGTTTGATGATAATGAACACAAAGTTCCTACTAGTTTCTCCAACACTACTTTAAGCATTGTTTTTAAGGACCAAAAATTTTTGGATGCATTGAAGCTAGTTTAAGTGGTGATCACAATTTTGTTGTCAAAGAAACTATGTAAAGTGAGTGATCAAAATTGGTGTGAAGTCTAAGTTGAATCTTAGCAAGTTTTGAAAGTAGGTGCTTTCATGCAAGTTGCATCTTGTAGAGGATTCAAGTAGGTGCTTGATCACATATTGAAGTTGGTGCTTCATGTTGAGTGGGTGCTCAACAAACTTGTAACCTTTGTAATATTTCATTGGAAAATCAGTCCAACATAGTGCATTGGTTCATTGGTTTTTCTCCCATCTTGGGTTTCCCACTTTAAATCATGTCTTCTTATGTGTTTTTCTTGTTGATTGCATGTGAATTATGTGGTTGCTTCTTCATAACAAGTTGAAACAAATTAATTTGTTTTGAATTAAAATTCAAAGATTAAATTTACACTAATTCACCCCCTCTAAGTGTCTTAATTTCCAACAATTGGTATCATATTTTGGTCCTCTTGCATTGATTTTAACATCTCAAAGGAGATCCATATATCACAAGCATGGCCAACAGTCAAGCACAAAGTGGTTTCTCTACCTCTAATGCACCTCTATTCAATGGATCAAATTATGCATTTTGGAGTGTTAGGATGAATACCTACCTCATGTCTCTGGGCTTTGACATATGGAAATTAGTAGTTGATGGATACACCATCCCAACTACACCTCCAACTGATGTAGCAAGAAAAAGAGCTAGTGAAAATAATTCAAAATCTATGAATATTATCCTATGTGGAATTTCAGAGGATGAATTCATAAAATTCATGCATTGCACCACATCCCAAGATATTTGGGACAAATTGAAGACCATCTATGAAGGAGATAGTAAGGTTAAGTTATCCAAGTTGCAGACCTATTATGCTCAATTTAAAATCCTGAAAATGAAGGAAGGTGAAAGTATTGCATCCTACTTTCAAAGAGTGGATGAAGTGATAAATCTTATCAGAGGACTAGGAGAGAAGATGGAGGAGAGTGTGGTTTTCCAAAAGGTATTAAGGTCCTTATCTCCTAAATATGACTCTAAGGTGTCATTTGTGGAAGAAGCTAAAGACTTAACCACTATCAAAATGGATGATCTTCATGGTATTTTAACTATTTATGAGGTGAGAACAACTGAATCAAAATCAGTCAAGAAATAAGAATCATTCAAGGCTAATTAGGAATTCCAAGCTAAGAATAAAAAATTTTAATATGATATGGATGAGTATGAGGAGAAAACTTAAGCCATATTTTTTAGAAGGTTAAAGAGAGGGTCTGGAAATTAAAAGGGAAAGCTACCATTTAAGTTTTTCAATTATGGACAAGTTGATCATTTTGCATCCAAGTGTCCTAATAAGAACAAGGGAGATCAAGATGAGCATGATGAAGAAACCTCTCATAAGCACAAGAATAAATTCAAGAAACATGAAGGAAAGAAAAAGCATTTCAAGAATAAAAGGAATTTCTATACCAAAGAATAATCAAGCCCATCCGAATCTAGTGATTCAAGTAGGTCTGAAAGTGAAGATGAGGGAACTTGAAATGAGACTCTCTCTATGGAAATAGAAGTAGCTCCTACAAGAAACTCAAAAAGTAAAAATCAGTTTAAAGATGACAACTTAGATGAGGAGGATGCTGATGTGAATCTTGAAGCTGAGTTAATTAGTGCTCTAGAAGAATTGAAACATCAAAGAAAGAAGAATCAAAAGTTGAGATCAAGATGAAATAATATGAGGATAAAATCACCTTTCTTGAGAAAATACAAGACAAGAATGCTCAAGAACATCAAGATATGGTTAAGTAACTTGAAGCACAAATAATGTTAATTAAGGCATCCTTTAAATCATGTTGGCTAGAAAATTTTCCTTGTGGACAAATTTGTGGATTTTAGGCCAACACTATGGGAATCTAAGTCCTTCTCCATTTGAATGGTGCAGCTCCCATTATTTAGCATATAAAATCAAAGTGGATTTTTGGTGGTTTTTCAACCAAAGATCCACAAGAACACTCCACTGTCCCTATGGCAATAATAGCAACTCCTTGCTATAGCAGAAATCAATCTGAGAAAGGGGAGGGAGTGAGAATGAAGGAGGGGGAGTTCAATGTTGTGGGTAGAGTGTCAAATTCCCACACACATCAACTGGAAGTTTCATTACATGCATTTATTAACAGAAGAAAGACAAATTTGCAATTTTTGAGCACAAGACAGAATAAAACACGCTGGTTACAAAGCACCAATCGATCTTTCCATCCAAGGGACATAAAATTCCTTCCTTTTTTATTGATCTCAGAGTTCAAACTTGTACAATGAGTGGGAATAGAAGAAATAATACAGAGAAGGAGAATAGAAGAAGACTGACTATTGTTTTTGTCCTCTATTTGCAAAAATGTGCTTCCTGTTTCCAAAATCAATTTCCAGCCTAAACAATGACTCTCAGAGGACAAGAAATAGCATGTAAGGGGTGGTTACAACTTCCCCAAATAGCCAAGAAGTGGTTACAAACAAATTTGATCATTTTTCCTTCTTCCAGATTCCTCTGCAGTAAAGAAAATGCTTCTAACAAGCCCAAGAAGAGCTTCTGCATGTAAAAATGCATTTTATATTTCAATTTTCTAGTTTGGATATGAACTATTTGCTTCTTTTCCCTAATTACTTTGAAATCAGGCCATCCACGTGGCAGGATAACATTGGAGCAAAGTCGGGAGGAACTTTTTGTTTTTTGCATGCTAGAGACATTTTCTCAATTTTCTCCCACAAAACACCATCAAAATTTAAAATTGAAGTGTCCATCATGTAGAGAATTTCAACATCTTTCCATTGATACCAAAAATGCAAAAAAATGAGCTCTGGTTCGAAAGATATGGCCTCTTGAAGATTTAGGGCAAAACTGGTCAAAATTAGGGTTGGCGGGGTCAAATTTTAAATTTTTCCCTTTTGGAAAAATTTCCCAAAAAACTCCACGGGTCCACCACTCGAGACACGTGGCACCTTCTAGTTTACTCATGGGCTGAAGACCTATCCTTTTCCTTCACATTTTCATATTGGGAAAATTTCCGAAAACTCCCGCGCCTGCATTGCTTCAAGACACGTGGCACCTTCTAGTTGCTTGGGGGATGCACCTCCATTTTTTCCTTTGAAATTCACATTGGGAAAAATCCCAATTTACCTCCACACCCCATCACTCCACTATGTGCTTCTCCTTCTCTTTCGTGGGCCCGCGGGTCGGTTTGCAACTTTGATTTTTTTTTCCCAAAAGGGCTAAGTGGTAAACTTTCCTCTGCGCCTCTGCCTTTGTTCTCCCTTCCCCTCCGCGGGCCTGCGGGCCACTTTCTAACTTTTTCATCACTTATATAAAAGGGATAAGTGCCAAATTGCTCCCGTGCCCCGCTCCACCTTGACACATGGCGCTTCTCTATTGGATGCGGGCCTACCTAGGGAAAATTTCCCCATTTACCTCCACCGAGCCATAACTCAAAAACTACAAGGAGTTAGGAGGACTTCCATACCTTTATGGAAAGGGGAAAGAATTATCTATCTGATGAAGGTGTTTCTAAGAATCCTTGATCCCTTGGGAAGTTCTATATTTCAAAAAACTTAGAATAGACCATTTTCAAAGGGTGACAACTCAAAAATCTCTAAGTCCAGACTTGGGAAAAAGAAGAAAAATTTTGAGGGGACAACAGTGGCTCTAGCTTGGGGACATGGCATGGATTGAACAGGGAGAAAACATCATGTGAGGATCCAGAATCTCAAATTTTAAAACATATAACATTGACCGGTGCCTTATCCATTGGGCCTTGTAGAGTCATGTACAATTCTGAGGAAAGGAAGAAGGAAGGAAGGAAGCACACCAACCAAAACTACACAAGGACAGAAAACAAACCAAAACACACACAACAGAAAAAGGGAAACAACAAAAACTATGGTACAAGGTGAGGGAAAACTCACTTTCACTGATGGTACAGACTTTAAATATTGCCCACTTCTAGGCAATCCCAGTGGAGTTCCATCCAAGTATGATAAGAGAAAGGCATTCTCACCATAAGCTTCCTAAATTTTAAATGGACCCAACCAAAAAGAATCAAACTTACCATGAATACCCTTTAGCTCTCTTCTCTTGTCCCAAAGTAGGACCAAATCTCCAGCTCTAAACTCCCTTACTTTGGCTCTTCTGTCAAAGAGCTTCTTCACTTTCAGTTGATGTTCTTTAATTTTGTCCACTACCTGGGATCTTCTCTCTTCTAGCTTCTCAAGGAAAAGGATCCTCTTGTCAATTGAATCTCTATATTGGTTGTCTTCCATTGTTTGAAGCAGCTTGAGAGCTAGCATTTCAATTGTAATAGGAATCTTTGCTTCAACTCCATATAGCAGTTGAAAAGGTGACATGCCTATTGCCTTCTTATGAGTGATCCTATTAGCCCACAATGCATCATATAATTTTTTGTGCCAATTATTTTGATTCTCCTCAACAAGCTTGCGAATAATTGTCACAATATTTTTTTGCTTGACTTAGCTTGAGCATTCCCTTGAGGATAGTAGTCAAAAGAATGAGCAAGAGAAATCGTGAAGCCATAACAGAATTCTTTCAATTCCTTTGAAGAGAAATAAGTAGCATTGTCCACAACAATCTTCTGAGGAAATCCAAAACAAACAATGATATTATCTTTTATGAAATTGCAGATAACTTGAGCTAGCCTATTTGGTTGGGATGGCTTCTACCCATTTGGTGAAGTATTCTGTGGCAATGAACACATAAGTATGCCTAGCACTTAAATGGGGATTCAAAATGCCAATGAAGTCCAGCCCCCATTGTTTAAATGGTTCTTCAATAATCACAGGCCTAAGAGGCAATGCAACTAACTGTGGTTTTCCAACAAATTGTTGGCATGCTTTGCATTTAGAAACCCAACTCTGAGTATCAGCAAAAAGAGAAGGCCAATAATATCTACCTCTAAGAATTTTGTGGGCAGTCACCATGGCTGAAAAGTGTCCACCACAAGCTTGATCATGATAGGATTTGAGGAGTTTTTCTTGTTGTTCCTTGTCAAAACACTTGAGAAAACAACCATCTATCCCTTTCTTGTAGAGTGCATGATTCCAAATCACATATTTGGATGCTTTCAGCATGAGAGTTCTTCACTGCTTGTAATCTAAATGAGGAGGGCAGTCCCCATAGGTAAGAAAGAAAGTGATGTTTGCATACCATTCTTCTGTATTATTCACAAAGAGAATTTGTGGGCAATCTTCCGAGTAGGTTGGGTAAGTGTCATCTCTTTCTCCATGCTAAACTTTGAGAGATTCATCTTCAGCAATCAAATTACACAAACCATTTCCTCTAACCATATTAGAGGGCTTAATCTCCAGGTCATACTCTTAGATCCTTGCAATCCAATTTCCTTTTTTGGCTCTGAGATCTTGTTGTGTCAAAATGGACTTGATTGCACTTCCGGGACCATCACCATGGTGTGAGAGTTGAGTATGTAAAATCTGAAATTCTTCATGGCCTTGACCACTACGTATGCATGTTTCTCCAATTGATTGTAATTTAGTTCATGCTTCTTCAAAGGGCAGCTCATGAAAGCAATAGGTGCTTCCAATTCTTCATCATTCTTCTGAACTAGGATAGCAGAAAGAGTGTGCTCCAAGGCATAACAGTACATGATAAATTCCTTGCTAAAATCTAGAGATACCAGCATTGGAGCTTTGGAAATGGCCTTCTTAATTTCTTCAAATGCTGATTTTCCTTCACTACTCCATTTGAAACTTATTTGAAGCTTCATTATAGAGGTGATATGCTTTGTTAGTTCAGAAAATTCGGGGATAAAGCGAAGAAAGAAAATTTACCTTCCCAAAGAATGAGTGCTCTCCTTTCTTGTTGGTGGGAAGAGATAGTGCTTGAATAGCACTTACCCTCTCAGGGTCAATATGTGCTCCATGCTTATTCATGATGTGTCCCAACAACTTTCCTTCGTGACTCCAAAGATACACTTATTGGGATTTACAGAAATGCCATGTTTTCTACATCCTGCAAGAATGCTCCAAGTGAAAGATATGCTCACTTCTCTTCTTTGAAAACATGGTTAATTCATCAAGGTAAATGACAATGCAATGCTTGAGATCTTTAAAAGCCATGTCCATGGCTCTTTGGAAGGTGGCTCCCGCATTGGTCGTGCAAAAAGGCATTCCGCAACGTAAGCAAAAGTGCCCTAAGTAGTTGTGAAGGCCCATCTTGCTACAATATTCTTCACCACTTTAATTTGATTATACCCGAGAAGCCATCAAGAAAAGAGTGCATCTTAGATCCAAGAATCGCTTGTAGGATATGATCCATGATCGAAAGAGGGTAATTATCCTTGAGAGATGCCCGATTTAGATTTGAAATCTACACATATTCGATCTCTCCATTTTTATTTTTGACTCGGTACAATGTTGGCCACCCATGTTGAGTGGTGAATGGGGAAAATGATTCTAACATTCAGCATCTTGTTCACTTCTTCCTTGATAACACTAGCAATCTTTGGATTATAGGTTCTTTGCTTCTACCTGAAGGGCTTAGCATCCTACTTCAGAGGAATGGAATGATGCATTTCCTTCATTGAAAATATTTTAGCTCGTCATAAGAGTAGGCCAAAGCACATCATAGTACTTTTTAAGCAAAGCAATGAACTTCCTTTTCTCTTGGTGAGAAGTATTTTCCAATGTTGAAAATCCTTAGATCTTCGAAGTCCCAATGTTTTCCTTATCAAAATCAGATGGACAAAGTGAGAAGATAGCTTTTCTTTTCACGAATAAATCTGTCATGCTTGTCAAAAAGTCCTTGAGAGATACTAGACCTTTGGGGATCTTGTTACCTTTCAATCTGATCATGCCTTCATCATCGACTCTTTAAATTTCATCTAATGCATCTTCAGCCATAGCTTCTCTATGTGGATTAACACTTCCCTCAAAGAAGATATTATTGAAGTTGTCTCTTTACTCCAAGAAGGCTAATATCTTATTTTCATCATTGAAAACTTGTCGGTGATCTACGTTATCGGGAACACTTGGTCCGAAAACCATCTCAATGGTTATTTTTTCCTTGCCAAAATAAGGATGAGGAGTTAATAGGGATGTTGATACTGCAAGAGAATCGGCTCTTTCATTTTACTATCTTGGGATGGCTTCAATAGAGAACGCATCAAATAATTCAATGCAATCCCACACTCTATTCCTATAATGCCTGAGCCTTGGGTTCTTCACCTAGTATTGCTGGTAGATTTGTTTCACTATCACTTCAACATCACCAAGGCATCTCACCTTTTTGATTCCCATGTCTTCCACTACACTTATGCCCAAGAGAAGAGCTTCATATTCTCGCTATATTGTTGGTGTTTTCAAACTGCAATTTGTATGCAAAAGGATGCATCACATTGGAAGGAGAGTACAACACCACACTAGCCCCGAGCCTACTTTGGAAAGTCTTCCATCAAACTCCATAGTCCAAACCCGATCTTTCTCTCGATTCTAAGGAAAGTGGCAAGTCTTATTCTCATTGTGAAGTAAGGAAATAGTTTCCTAATCCACAATATTGAAAGAGGGTATTAGCTCTTAGGTCACCTGGAGCTTCTTACTGTAAACTTCATTTTTCTTGCGGAAGCAACCTCTTCATCTCACCCTTTCTTTGGAATAGTTGCGGCAGAGGTCTAATCCATCTTTATCTCTCCACCAAGGTCTCTACAAAACTTCTACTCAAGAGCATTCCAAAAGATGTTGGAATGTCTGCCACTAAGATGGTTAGGAGTACTTTCTTATCAAGGTATTCAGCCAAAGCCATTTATGCATCTTTTATCCTTCCTACTAGTGGTACTTTCTTAGATTCCATAGAGTAAGCTGTTGTAGAAAAATCACAGCACCCCGGATGTTGATCGATTTCTAGGTTGATCACTCTAGCATCCAGTGTGATTGCACAACATTGAATCCTTTCTTTGAGTGTGGGACTCGTGAAAATGAGAAAGGAATCTCCAGAGAAGGTTGGTTCCTCTTCCTAAACTACTTGCCACAAGCTATTCCCATGCAGGCAACCTAATCTAATCCTAATCTAACCATGCCAAGGAGACAGAGAGAGAGAGAGAAAAGGGAAAAAGAGCCTACACTAAAACGGTGATACACCAGAGAAGGAAAATGTTGAACATCTATCAAAACTGCCATGGAACAAAGAGAGGTGAGCAATGGGAAGGATGGACAGATGCATCACAGGCCCAAGGATAGATTTCACACAGAAAATGCGCCAAAACTCCATGAACACGGCTCCAACCCTGCAATGAACATTCAAACATGCACAAATACCTGCAATGAAGAGAGGCAAGAAGAAAACAAGTGAAAAACGAGCAAGGATGGACAGATGCATCACAAAACACGTTTTTGTTGCTCTCAGAAGTTTGCACAAAACATCATTTCAATAGTAAAAGGCAAAAACGCCATTACAGAGAAGGGGAGGAGGTTTGAACTCCATTTTCAACCCTGGAGAAGAAAAGAAGGGAGGGCAGAGCTGAAAAGATGAACCACCTTTCAAAAAATGAGCCAAATCTAGCTTTATACAATGCATGGGTCGAGCCCAGGAGAGAGAAACGTGAGAAAACATGTAAGTAGTCCAACCATTGACCAAAATGCATTCTTCATTAAAATCAGTGGTTGAAACATCACTTCTGGCCATGCTGAAGAAGAATGCGACCCATGTGCATTAAAACTGGTTGTTGAAACGTCAGTTCTGGCCATTACCATGCGCCAGAGACGTTTTCTTGATTTTCTCTCTCCAAACTAAACCAAAATGCAAGATTGACCCCAGAATCATGTAGAGAATTTTACCAGCTTTCCATTGATATAAAGAACGTGAAAATATGAGCTCTGGATCGAAAGTTATGGCGATCTGAAGATTTAGGGCAAAAACAGGCAAAACGGATTTTGAATTTTTCCCGCGCTCTGCCACTTGGATGACATGTGTCAGTGCTGATTGGATGCGCAATTCTCTCTCCTTCCCTTTCCGTGGGTTTTCCTTTGAAAATTTTGACTTTTTATAACTTTGGAAAATTTTCCATTTTTTCCCCGCGCCCCGCCACTTGGGACACGTGGCGTGATCTAGTTGGAGGACAGGGGTGCGGGGTCATCCTTGTCTTTTAATTTTTTGGCCCAAGACTTTTGTCAAATTTTCCTAAGTCTTTCCCTGGCTCCAAACTCCCCGCCTTAGGACACATGTCCTGTGTCTATTAGCTCGGGCCGACCCTTCAAACCTTGCCCTTTGAAATTTTTTGGCCAAAAAACACTTAGCCAATTTCCATTGTGCTTCCCCTTGTGACATGTGTCACACTACGATTCGTCCGTGGGCCTCCTTGTCTCTTTTCGGCCACTTCACCTTTTTGCGTCCCACGCGTACTTTTGGCCTGGATGTCCCAAATTGTCTGGGACAAATTTCTCCGAACCGCCCGATTCGGGCTTCCTTGTTCCTGTTTGCGGCGAAGACACATGGCAAGATTCCATTCGCTCTCGGCTCTTTCGGCTTTTCGCATCCCACGCGTACTTTTGGCCCGGATGTCCCAAACAAAATTCCTCTGTTTCGGCCGAACCGGTCGGTTCACGTCCTCTGCGTACTTTTGTCCCAACTGTCCCTAACCGCGCGAAACAAGACTTAGGCAATTTTCTTCATTTTTTCGGCCGGTTCGGCTTTTCGCGCCCCACGCGTCCCGATGTCCCAACTGTCCCGGATGCTATGCAAACCGCCTGGCGGCCTTTCGGCCGATTCGCGCCTCGACATCCCAACTGTCCCAAGGACCGCCTGGACTAGGACTTAGCCAATTTTCTCTGTATTTCGGCACCAAGCTTGGCTTTTGCAAATTTTTCACATTTTTAAAACTTGCTAGGTTTTCTTCTTGGACAGGAGAGTTAGAAAGAAGCCGAGGGGACCCAGAAACATGATTTTTGCCTTGAATCAATATACTTGCTTGGGACTTGAATAATCTGATGCATGTTATCAAAATTTACCCTGGGGGGTGAATTTTGGATAACAGTTTTGGTGACTCAGCAGGGTTATCTGCCTACTAGATGAATGATCAGTAGCCTGAAGCAATCCATTGGGCATGGAGTCATGAGTAGTAGCCTACAAACTGATCTGAACTTTGAAAACCTCCTCTCTGAACCCCTTGAATCCCACGGAAATGGAGTCGTTCTCACCAAAATGCCACTGAAATGGAGTGTGCAAGAGCAAAACCAACACCACAAAAACTATGTACAGAACTGAAAATCATACATGCTCCAAATGGAACATGCAGAGTGTGCACAAGCACTTCTTCTGCTAAAAGCAAACCTACCTACTCTACTCTAACTGGAAGCAAAGGCAAGCTAAACAAACACTGCAATTGGTTGTGAGAAATAGCTTCCTTTCTCAAAAGTGGCAGCCATGCAATTGATTTGGCATTGAACATGGCTGGTTGGATGAATGGAAAATCAACAAGAAGCTGGTCTTCCACCCAAATCATCAAGGTATCAGCTAAAGGTAAATTCAATACCTCCTTTAGTTGCTCTGCATTTGGATTGAAGAGGTATGACAGCTGATCCTTGGTACTTTGTAGCTCACCCTCATGCTCAGAAGCAAGCATGATTGGTTATGACTTCTCCTTTGGCTCCAATGAAGCCAAATACCGATTGGGCAAGGTCCGATTCGTTTGATATGCCCATAGCTCGATTTTCAATTCCAAAAATGGAGTCTTCTTGTAGACCTTCTTGAATGGATGGTGTGGAAGCAATGGTAGAATCTTTCTACCCTTTCTCTTCCTCCAATGAAGAACATGAAAGATTAAAATCTTCCAATCTTGGTTCCAAAGAGCTGCTATAAGATGCAGGCTCCTGCAAATGTGTGCTCTCCTTCATGACAGCGGACTCAAGTGTTTGGAATGTGGATGATGAAAGAGAGAATGGTGGAAACTCAACCGGCTCTTCTCCATCAAAACAGTCCTCCAAATCGACAAAGTAAACCGCCTCATGGCTGTCCCTGCCGCAAATGTTCAACTTCCTCCATGGTGTCTTCTTGATCTCAGAATTTGACCACCATGGTTTCTTTCACCTCCAACATTGAGTTTGAGAGATCAAACTCCTCTTCAAGACTAGAACTTGAGAGAGGTGAAGTAGAAAGAAGAATCGAAGGTTCTCCCGTAGCCTCGCTTTGTGCTCAAAGCCCTTGGATCTGCACTTTTTCCCACAACTAGAATGTGCTCCTCTTCTTTTGGATCTCAAAGCAGCAGCTTCTCCTTTCTCTATTACTTGAAGACAATCTTGCTCTTGATAGAACTCTTCCTCAAAGCACGAAGTTTTTCAAGTCAAACTCCTCAATCTGCTGCTCTAGAGGACAAGTTGGGACCTGCAAGATCTTCTTCTCGAGCTTTCTTCCTTTATGGCTGATTGTGCAACTTGAATTGAATCAGCATTCCTTCAAATAGAGTGCCAACATGGACACTACTTTCTAAGCAAACCGATTGCTGATCCGCTTCTTCTTTTTGCCCTTCTTCTCGTTGCCACAAAATTAGTCTTAACCACCATTTGTTCAACCTTAGCCTCTTCGTAGGTTTGACCATCAAGGGATTTTGTCATCCCAAATTTGGCAGCCCAAACCCTCAAGTTGTCTGTCATTTCTTTTCTGTTGGGCTCCTCTTCTTGCTGTCCTTCATGGCTGATTTTTGCAATTTCTTCTTCCCCACATGGAATTGGGAATGCAAGAGGAGGGATGGGTTGTAACTCAATTGATTTGGAAATTTTTGTGGTGGTAGAGGAGGTGAAACCTCTTGTTTCTTTGGGGAGAACGTATTTCTGTTAGCTCTTGTGGAGGGGATGACTATTTGGAAGGAAAAAGGAAAGAAGAATTGAGGTGTGGTGGAAGACTGAGAGGTGGAGACATGGGATCAACATTTGGGACAGCAGATGGGGAGTTTAGAATTTGCAATTCCAAATGAGATGGTGTTGCTTGAGTAATGGGAAGAGAAAAACCAGATGATGGTGTAGAACTTACCCATTGACAAGGTTGTTCAACAACAAGTGTATAGGCCTCTATTTCTGTTGTCCATTGTGCAAGTTGGGGCAACATCTTCATCATGAAGTCTAGCTTCTCCTGAGGGCTGAAGTGTCTTGGAAAAGGGCCTCCCCATGGACAAGGAGTCTTGCAACCAATTCTGAAAGCTCTCATTTGGGCTGTTGCTCTGGACTGCACCATCTTTACCTCCATCTTTTGGATTTTCTCCAACAGACCAGCATCTTGCATCTGATTGTCTTCATTATATGCATACTCTTGCTCTTGGAAAGCTCCATAGCCAAACTGATTTTGGCATTGCTACTCATATGGGTATGCATGCTGATTTTGAATTTGTTCAAAATGCTGATTTGGAGGATTTAAAAAACATGTTGGAGGTGGGAAACATTGCTGCTGTTGTAAATGTGAGTTCCATGATGGAAATGAAGTCATGATTGCACAACTTCATGGAATGGAAAAGAATGAAAGGGATGGAAAGAAGGATGGATGGAAAACAGGTCTACAACTTCAAAAATGGGTTGTTGATCAGATGGAGTCACCAAATGTGTTTGCAAGTGCCTCCAAAGGCTGAAATCTTCACAAGAACACACCAACCTGCAAAAGATGAAGTGGAAGACCTCTAAGGTCCCACCGGGCGTGCCAAAATTGTTGTAGAAAAATCACAAAGACACCCCGGATGTTGCAGATTTCTAGGTTGATCACTCTAGCATCCAAAGTGTGATTGCACAACATTGAATCCTTTCTTTGAGTGTGGGACTCGTGAAAATGAGAAAGGAATCTCCAGATAAGGTGGTTCCTCTTCCTAAACTACTCCGCCACAAGCTATTCCATCAAGAGCAACCTAATCTAATCCTAATCTAACCATGCCAATGAGACAGAGAGAGAGAGAAAAGGGAAAAACAAAGCTTACACTAAAACGATGATACACCGAGAGAAGGAAAATGTTGAACATCTATCAAAATTGCCATGGAACAAAGAGAGGTGAGCGATGGGAAGGATGGACAAATGCATCACAGGCCCAAGGATAGATTTCACACAGAAAATGCCCCAAAACTCCATGAACACGGCTCTAACCCGCAATGAACATTCATACGTGCACAAATACCTGCAATGAAGAGAGGCAAGAAGAAAACAAGCGAAAAACGAGCAAGGATGGACAGATGCATCACAAAACATGTTTTTTGTTGCTCTCAGAAGTTTGCACAAAACATCATTTCAATAGTAAAAGGCAAAAATGCCATTACAGAGTAGGGGAGGAGGTTTGAACTCCATTTTCAACCCTGGAGAAGAAAAGAAGGGAGGGAAGAGCTAAAAAGATGAACCACCTTTCTAAAAAATGAGCCAAATCTGGCTTTATACAATGCATGGGTCGAGCCTAGGAGAGAGAAACATGGGAAAATGTGTAAGTAGTCCAACCATTGACCAAAATGCATTCTTCATTAAAATCGGTGGTTGAAACATCACTTCTGGCCATGCTGAAGAAGAATGCGACCCATGTGCATTAAAACTGGTTGTTGAAACATCGCCTCGCCATTACCATGCGCCGAGATGTTTTCTTGATTTCTCTCTCCAAAATGAACCAAAATGTAAGATTGACCCCAGAATCATGTAGAGTATTTTACCACTTTCCATTGATATAAAGAACATGAAAATCGAGCTCGGATCGAAAGTTATGGCGATCTCAAGATTTAGGGCAAAAACAAAGCCAAAACGGATTTTGAATTTTTCCGCGCTCTACCACTTGGATGACGTGTGTGTGCTGATGCCATGCAATTCTCTCTCCTTCCCTTCCCATGGGTTTTCCTTTAAAAATTTTGACTTTTTATAACTTTGGAAAATTTTCCATTTTTTCCCCGCGCCCCGCTACTTGGGACACGTGGCGTGATCTGGTTGGAGGACAGGGTGCGGGGTCATCCTTGTCTTTTAATTTTTTGGCCCAAGACTTTTGTCAAATTTTCCTAAGTCTTTCCCTAGCTCGAACTCCCCACCTTAGGACATGTGTCCTATGTCTATTAGCTTGGGCCGACCCTTCAAACCTTGCCCTTTGAAATTTTTGGCCAAAAAACACTTAGCCAATTTCCATTGCGCTTCCCCTTGTGACATGTGTCACGCTGCGATTCGTCCATGGGCCTCCTTGTCTCTTTTCGGCCACTTCACCTTTTCACGTCCCACGTGTACTTTTGGCCTGGATGTCCCAAACTGTCTGGGACAAATTTCTCCGAACCGCCCGATTCGGGCTTCCTTGTTCCTGTTTGCGGCGAAGACACGTGGCAAGATTCCATTCGCTCTCGGCTCTTTCGGCTTTTCACGTCCCGCGCGTACTTTTGGCCCGGATGTCCCAAACGAAAGTCCTCTGTTTTGGTTGAACCGGCTGGTTCACGTTCTCCGTGTATTTTTGTCTCAACTGCCCTGCATCGCCTGGGACAAATCTATCCGAACCGCCCGAAATGGACTGACTTGCGCCAAACCGGCCGATCCGCGTTCCCGCGCGTACTTTTGGCCCAACTGTCCCTAACCGTGGGAAACAAAAGACTTAGGCAATTTTCTTCATTTTTTCGGCCGGTTCAGCTTTTCACGCCCGCGCGTCCCGATGTCCCAACTGTCCCGAATGCTGCGCAGACCACCTGGCAGCCTTTCGGCCGATTCGCGCCCCGACGTCCCAACTGTCCCAAGGACCGCCTGGACTAGGACTTAGCTGATTTTCTCTGTATTTCGGCACCAAGCTTGGATTTTGCAAATTTTTCACATTTTTAAAACTTGCTGGGTTTTCTTCTTGGACAGGAGAGTTAGAAAGAACCCGAGGGGACCCCAGAAACATGATTTTTGCCTTGAATCAATATACTTGCTCGGGATTGAATAATCTGATGCATGTTATCAAAATTTACCCCTGGGGGTGAATTTTGGATAACAAAGAACAAGATCCATTAACTCGGTTAGTGTTAGGTGAGAGCATTGGAAACTTTGAGTGGCATTACGTTATCAGAAGCTCCGAGTCAATGATGTAATTGTTGAGCTCAAAACCATTCATGAGAAGAGACAAGTAGAAGGGTTCCACCTTATCTGTTTTGGAAGCACTTAGGGCCAGCATGTTTTGGGAAGGTGGTGTAGATGGTGTCGGGAGCAGACCTTTATAATTTGAACTTGAAGGTATAGAACTACTACTCCGAACAACATTGATTAGTCTATCAAACTGAGCAAGGTGTGTTTGCAAGTATTCAATCTCTGAGAGTTGCACTTTGGTCTTACTTGCATGTTCCACAAAATCAAATGGGACAATGTTGGATGAGGTGGAAGTTCCTGGAGTGAGGGAAGGTTTACACGGTAAGGGTCTTTGAGGAACTTTGGCTGACTTAGGATAGACTTCATTAGAGGGAGGGGTTTTTTTAATAACTTGTGAGCTAGAAGAAGGAAAAGGTGACTTACTAGATATAATACGATCTCTACCACCATTTGGCTTGGTTTCATTTTGGTTGAATCCATTAAGGTGGTAATGGTGAGCCTCTGCTGATGATCTTCTTTTATGTGGCTACTGGAATGGGATATTCTTTAGTTTTCTTTTCCTCTTGAGCCACAGAGGGTAGAGCATATTTCTTGGATTGAGCTCAAGTAAAGACAAAGATATGAGAATCTTGGGGCTTCCTCTTCTTCTTCCCCATCATCCACAAACTCAAACAAGCCATTGTGCATATCAACTTCTTCAATTTCGAGGTAGCTTTTGTAATTCTCTGCTATTTCTCCTTCTAGTTCATGAATTATAGCATCCTCTCTTGATTCTCCGGTGTCACGAGATAGCATTGACAGGAGGTGCTACAAGGAAAGTTGGTGAGGATGTGGTGCAATTATTTGTCTATCAAGAAGTTTTGCCTCTTTGGATCATTTCTCATTTTCATTTGGGGATGCTTATTTCTTCAAGGCAACCAGATCATTTGCCATTATCTAGAACATAGGATATGTAGTTACCGAATCCAAACTCGACCCTTCCGCTTCCCATTTAGGCCTTTTACCTTTCCGAGAGAGGATTAAGTCATCATCAGTTTCAATGACAAAGTTTTGAGCTTCCCTCAATGTGTTTGGTTGGGCTCTTCTGAGGAAGAAACCAACTTCTGATGGCAAGGCACTGATGAAGAATCTTCTCAGGTGGTTCTCAGGAGGTAGCACATCTTCAGGGACTCTTCTTGTCAGTCTATCAAACCTTGCTACAAATTCCCTCATGGATTTAGATATTTCTTTCTTTATTTGGACTAATTGCACCAGTAGCTCTTGACCATCTTCAGTGCTCCTAAATCTATTTTCAAATGCTTTTCTAATATCTTCCCAACCTAGTAATAGATCTTGTAGGAAGCATGTAAAACCATTCAGCAGCTTTCTCTTGGAGTGACTCCACAAAAATCTAATCGACACATATTCATTTTCAACACCCAACACACCACAAGAAGTGATGAAGGTTGTTACATGTTCTTTAGGAGTTGGGAGCCATCTCCTTTGAATTTGGGAAAATTCTTTCTCGAACCTCTTAGCAGATCATGGATTACTCGTGGGAGAGTAATTGGACCGATATTTCTTCCCCATGGTACATTAGGTACACGTGCTTCATGTTCATTATCAACCATTCTATTTATGTTTCGGATTCTTCATTAGTTAGGGCTGCTTCTCTTTCCTCTCATTATGACTTGAGTCTTGCAATTTCTTCAAGTTGAGCTCTAATCTCTTCCTCTATATCAAACCGAGCTATAACCTCTACTTCTTCTCTATCCAACTCCTCAAAAGTAGGTTCAATCACTCCTTCTTTCCTTACTGGTGAGAATACCTTCTATCAGCCAGCTTGAAGGCTTATTATCTTCTCTAAGGTGCTGGAATTTGTTTTTGCTCTTTTAACTCAAAAGCAGGTTCTTCTTCTTAGTCCAAAATCTTTGTAGCAACATAGTAATGTTTTACACTCTGCCTACTATGCCAAATAGCCTCCTTGTCTGAAATGATATCTTCTTTGATATGAAAGAATGAAGAAGGTCTCTAGGAGGATTTGCAAGAATAGTCATACTCGTATTCATGTGGATCACAAGGAACTTCAGACTTTAAAAACTTAAACAAATACTTTAAAACCTTGTGGTCATTTTAGGGTGCAGATGTTACAAACTCTGCCCCACGGTGGGCACCAAAATCGTTGGCTAGAAAATTTGTCTTGTGGACAAATTTGTGGATTTTAGGCCAACACTATGGGAATCTAAGTCCCTCTACATTTTAATGGTGCAGCTCCCATTGTTTAGCATGTAAAACCAAAGTGGATTTGTGGTGGTTTTTCAACCAGAGATCCACAGGAACACTCCACTATCCCTATGGCAATAATAGCAACTCCTTGTTATAGCAAAAATCAATCTGAGAAAGGGGAGGGAGTGAGAATGAAGGAGGGGGAGTTCAATGTTGTGGGTAGAGTGTTAGATGCCCACACACATCAACTGGAAGTTTCATTACATGCATTCATTAATAGAAGAAAGACAAATTTGCAATTTCTGAGCACAAGACAGAATAAAACACACTGGTTACAAAGCACCAATCAATCTTTCCATCTAGGGGACATAAAATTCCTTCCTTTTTTATTGATCTCAAAGTTCAAACTTGTACAACGAGTGGGAATAGAAGAAATAATATAGAGAAGGAGAATAGAAGAAGACTGATTGTCATTTTTGTCCTCTGTTTGCAAAAAACGTGCTTCCCAGTTTCCAAAATTGATTGCCAACCCAAAAATGACTCTCAGAGGACAAGAAATAGCATGTAAGGGGTGGTTACAACTTCCCCAAATGGCCAAGAAGCGGTTACAAACAAATTTGATCATTTTTCCTTCTTCTAGATTCCTCTGCAACAAAGAAAATGCTTCTGACGAGCCCAAGAAGAGCTTCTACGTGTAAAAATGTGTTTTATATTTCAATTTTCTAGTTTTCATATGAACCATTTTCTCCTTTTCCCTAATTTCTTTGAAATCGGGCCATCCACGTGGCAGGAGAACATTGGAGTGAAGTCGGGAGAAATTTTTTTGTTTTTTGCATGCTAGAGACGTTTTCTTGATTTTCTCCCACAAAACGCCATCAAAATTTAAAATTTAAGTGTCCATCATGTAGATAATTTCAACAGCTTTCCATTGATACCAAAAATGCAAAAACTAATCTCGGTCCGAAATATATGGCCTCTTGAAGATTTAGGGCAAAGCGGTCAAAATTAAGGTTGGCGGGGTCAAATTTTAAATATTTCCCTTTGGGAAAAATTTCCCAAAAATTTCATAGGTCTTCCCCTCTAAGACACATGGCACCTTTTGGTTTGCTTTCCGGTCAAGACCTATCCTTTTCCTTCACATTTTCATATTGGGAAAATTTCCCGAAAACTCCTCGCGCCCGCCACTCCGAGACACATGGCACCTTCTGGTTGCTTGGGGGGATGCGCCTCCATTTTTTCCTTTGAAATTCACATTGGGAAAAATCCCAATTTACCTCTGTGCCCCACCACTCTACCATGCACTTCTCCCTTCTCCTCCGCAGCCCGCGGGTCGGTTTGCGACTTTGAGTTTTTTTTGCCCAAAAGGGCTAAGTGGTAAACTTTCCTCCGCGCCTCCGCCTTTGTTCTCCCTTCCCCTCTGTGGCCTGTGGGCTGCTTTGTAACTTTTGTGCCACTTAGCCAAAAGGGCTAAGTGCCAAATTCCTCCCCGCACCCCACTCCACCTTGACACGTGGCGCTTCTCTATTGGATGCAGGCCTGCCTAGGGAAAATTTCCCCATTTACCTCCGCCGAGCCATAACTCAAAAACTACAAGGAGTTAGGAGGACTTCCATACCTTTCTGGAAAGGGGAAAGAATTCTCTATCTAATGAAGGTGTTTCTAAGAATCCTTGATCCCTTAGGAAGTGCCAAATTTCAAAAACTTAGACTGGACCATTTTCAAAGGGTGACAACTCAAAAATCTCTAAGTCCAGACTTGGGAAAAAGAAGGAAAATTTTGAGGGACAACAAAAACCAAAGAAGAAGAACATATAAAATTCAAGGAAGAGTTAGAGATACTCAAACTCAATTGGATCAAAATTCAAACAAATTAAAGGATTATCACAAATTTGAGAAAACATCAAATGATATAGATGAACTCCTAAGCAAGAAAATATCTTTCAATGATTAAACTGGTCTATGATTTAAGGGAGAACATAATAATGGTGAACCAATAAGTAA
This sequence comes from Taxus wallichiana var. yunnanensis, assembly GCA_018340775.1. NCBI lineage: Eukaryota > Viridiplantae > Streptophyta > Pinopsida > Cupressales > Taxaceae > Taxus > Taxus wallichiana. The sequence goes on along the minus strand of CM031237.1, from coordinate 999,476,352 downwards.
TAATGTGATTAATACCACTCAAGAACCACCTAAAGCAAGGAATGTTGATGTCAAGAATGTCAAGAAGAGATATAATTCAAATAAGAAATCCCATGTAATAAGGTATGCTCATTCTTTCTATGGCTATTATTTTTCATGCAATATGTTTGGTCACAAAGCTTCAAGGTGTAGGAGACATGCAAAAGGTCATGGAAGACACCTTAACTCATATCAATCGAGAAACAAGAATGAATTACAATTCTCAAAGGTCCTGGTCACATAGAAAAATTTTGTTATCGAAACCTCCAAAGCAAGACAAGAAGGTGTACATGGTTAAATCAGATCCTACAAGTAAGAAGGAACAAGGTTTGATAGCCCAAAATTCCTTTCATTCTCAAAGTGAAGGCATGGAATGGTACATAGACAGTGGATTCTCAAGTCATATGATAGGAAACAAGGGAAAGTTCATCTCTTTAGAAGAAAGAGCATAAGGAGCACTGATATTTGGTGATAATACATCAACTAGCATTGTGGAAAGGGCTCATTAAGTCTTGACAATGGAAATAATATCACTAAAAATGTCTTATATGTGGAAGGTCTAAAACACAACCTTTTGAGTGTAAGTCAGATATGTAAGTAAGGGTATACGGTAGAGGTTTTCATGATAAAAGGTGTGACATAAGGAAGAAAAAATCAGGTAAGGTGGTTAGAAAGGAAAAGAGAATCAAGAATAATATGTACTTCCTAAAGGAGATAAAAAAGAGAAGTGTTTTACTAGCGAGGTGGATGATAGTTGGATTTGGCACAAGAGGTTAGGATATCTCAATTTTGACAACCTTGTTAAAATCAAACATAAGGGACATTTAAGAAACATGCCCAAGATCACTAAACTTGTTGACACTCTTTACAAAGCATGCCTACATGGAAAACAAACTAGAAGAAGCTTTAAATCCAAAGAGTATTCTACTACAAGGCCTCTAGAGATGATTCATACTAATCTTATTGGACCAACCAGACTGAAAACATTCAAGGAGAGAGCTACTTTATGTTACTAATTGATGACTTCATAAGGATGACTTGGGTTTCCTTCCTCAAAGAGAAATTAGAAGCACTAGAAAGGTTCAAGGCATTCAAAGCACTAGTTGAGAATGAGAAGAATGCAAAAATTAAGAGCTTTAGATCTGGTAGAGGATAATTTTTGGTCAAATTGGTTTGATGATTTTTGTGAGACTCGTGGGATAAGAAGACAATTATCAGCTGCAAGAATACCTCAACAAAATGGGGTAGTGGAGAGAAATAACATAATAATGCAAGAAATGGAAAGAATTATGTTGAATGAATCAAAATTGTCATATGGATATTGGAGGGAGGAATTTATCACATCAGTATACATCTTGAATAGAGCTCAAATCATAATAAACATCAAGAAGACACATTTTGAACTTTGGAGAGGAATACCTACAAGTGTAAAGCACATAAGAGTGTTTGGAAGCAAGTTTTTATCAAAAGATATGATGGCAATATTGTTAAGTTTGATTCAAGGTGTGATGAAGGAATTTTCTTAGGCTATTTTGTAGTTAGTTCAACATATAGGTACTACAATTAGAGAAAACAAAAGATAGTAGAGAGTACCAATGTCACAATTGATGAATCATATCCAAAGAAGACTAAAAATCAGCCCAAAGAGACTCTCCAAAACACTAAAAATCGGGATGATGATGAAATTGCAGAATTTAATCAAGAAGAAAAGAGTGGAGATGAAGAAAGACCATTTACTAGAGATCCTTCAAGAAAAGTTAAGAGAGATCATCCTCCAAATCAGATTATAGGGAACAAGGAAGTAGGCATACAAACAAGAATAAGGTTGAAGAACATTCAAGATCAAGAGAACATAGCCCTTCTATCCAAGATAGAACCAAGGAATTTCATGGAAGCTAGCAAGGACCAACATTGGATTAAAGCAATGAATGAAGAACTGGACCAAATAGAGAAAAATGAAACTTGGGAACTTGTCCCTAAGATAAAGAACAAGAACATCATTGGAACCAAGTGGGTGTTTAGAAACAAGTTGAATGAAAAATGTGAAGTTATAAGAAATAAGGAAAGGTTGATTTTGCAAAGGATATACTCATGTCGAAGGAGTGAATATTGATGAGAAATTTGTTCATGTGGCTAGAATGGAGGGCACTAGGTTCTTCTTGGCATATGCATCACACAAAGGATTCAAAGTATATCAAATGGATGTAAATTCAACATTTCTAAATGGGCACTTGAATGAGGAAGTATACATTGAACAACCTGATGGATTTTATCTCACTGAGGACAAGGATTATGTTTGTAGGCTGAAGAAGGCATTATATGGTCTCAAGCAATCCCCTAGGGATTGGTATAGCAGGTTGGACAAGTACTTGGTTGATCAGGGATTCAGAAAAGGAGTAGTTGATAGCAATCTATATATAAAAGAGGAAGAAGGCCATTTGTTGCTTGTTGTTTTCTATGTTGATGATATAATATTTGGAAGTGATAGTGAGACTATGTCACATGGATTTTCAGAGGTCATGAAGGAGTTTGAAATTTCAATGCTTAGAGAACTTTCATTCTTCCTAGGATTGTAAATCATTCAATCCAAAGAAGGTATCTTCATATCACAGACAAAGTACATCAAGGAGATGCTCAAGAGATTTCAAATGGAAAATTACAAGCCGTAAGCACTCCAATGATTGTAGGATGCAAACTCAGCAAGAAGGACTATAGCTCACCAAAGGTAAATTAGACCTCATATAGATCTATGATAGGCATCCTCTTGTATTCAACTGCATCTAGACCTAATATCATGCAAGTAGTTGGTTTGGTTGGAAGATTTCAAGAAGATCCTAGGGAAATCCATCTCCAAGCTGTCAAAATAATCTTTAGGTATCTCATGGGGACCATGGAATATGGACTTTGGTATCCAAAATGCAATGAGTTCCAAATCAAATCCTTCACAAATGCAGATTGGGTAGACAACATTGATGACAGGAAGAGCACAACTGGTGGAGATTTCTTTGTAGGTAAGTGTCTTGTGTCTTGGTTGAGTAAGAAGCAGTCTCTTGTAGCACTTTCCACATGTGAAGCTGAGTATGTAGCAGCAACCATATGTTGTACTCAAGTGATGTGGATGAAGCAAACACTTGAAGACTATAAAATTGAAAATGAAGGTCCTATACCTTTGTATTGTGATAACACAAGTGTTATAAGTGTGTCCAATAATCCAGTGTTGCACTCTAAGACAAAACACATACCAATCAAGTACCATTTCTTGAGGGAGCAAGTGAATGAGCAAATAATCAAGCTTGAACATGTGTCAACAAAGGAGGAAGTAGCTGATGTAATGACCAAACCTTTACCAAAGGTAGTTTTTGATCATTTAAGATACAAATTGGGGGTAATCCCTACCCCAAGCAATCACTAAAGGTCTCAAATTATCAAGGGGGCATCTCAAGTTCCATAGTTACTCCAAGAAGGTTAAATATGTGTCTAGATAGGGGGAGCTAGTTCACTAGTTCAAGGCACAAGTCAAGAAGACCAAAGAAATACATGTACAAAGGATGAAAAGATAGAGTTTGAAGAGAATAGGTTTAGGGGGAGCATTGAAACTGATTGGTGAAGTTATACATGCATCTTTTCAAGCCATTTCTAATAAGGTAGAAATTCTAATCCAAAGGGGGCTTCTTGAGGTAAGGTTATGTTTTGGAAATGCTTTCTTTCATGATATTCATGTTTTGGATGTGTGAACCTTTGTCATAGATGTCAAAGGGGGAGAGAGTATTATCAGAAACAAGGATTGAATGCTTTGAAGATGTTGGTGTGCTTGTTTTCCATCAAGGTTTCTGAGTTTGTTGCCATCAATGAAAAGGAGAAAATTTTTAACTATGTTTCATTGGTGTTATCATTGATGTCATATGGCATTGATGGCAAAGGAGGATTGAAATTTCATGAAGGTTAGTGCCTTCTCAATGAGGTTTAGTGTTCACAAAGTGGCTTCATGGTGTTTCCTTTAGTAGTCATGATGGTTTCAAGGTGTTAAATGCTTAGTCAGTGTGGTTGGTGCCCACTGGAGGTATGAATATGCTTGGTGTACTCTGCTCATGTGTCCCATGTGTCTGAAATGGTGTTTCAAGGATGTGCAAGGGCTTCTAGGGTGATCATTAGGTCATGTGTTGCAAGTCATGGTTGGAACTAGCCCATTTAGGCCTAGTTCTAGAGCCTAATGAGGTGTATGAAGTCAAATCATGCCATGAAAAGCCTATGCAAGAATGGGAGGAGTCTAAGAACACTATATAGAGCATTCATGTGTAGCTACAGGTCATATTTCATCTCTTGGAGGAAAATTTGAGGTCTTTTCTAGAGACTTCCTTTGAGACCAAGTAGTATAGGAATAGACAAATGATTTTTTTCTTGATTATACAGGTCATTTATGAGAATTCAATATATGGAGCATGTAGAGAAATGTATTGCAATGCTTAGTGTCAAGTTTTATGAAAATTTGAAGAGTATTGTTGAAGATATTGAATTTTTACCAAAATTGGATAAGAAAGGTATGTTAAAATAGTGACATGACTTCTTAGCATTCAAACTAAATTTTCAAGCATTGATTAGATAAATAATAAGATATTTTTTTGAATAGCATTGATAGATATAACTTTTGCAAAAATTTGAGGTCAAAAGGAGCAAGGACAAGAAAGTTCTCTTCATTTTTCTAGCATTGTTCAAAACTCTCACAAACCCTAAGTCTGGAGCGATGGACAAGAAATGATGTTTTTGGTCCTCGAATCACTTAAGAAATATATGAAAACCACTCAAGGTTGTATATAATACCTTCTATTCCAAAGTGATGGCATTTTTGTAATTTGTACTTCAAGCTTGATTATTTCTTACAGGTTTGACAATGTTTTGCAAGATTTCAAATATACATTTCTATTTAAAAGGTTCCAAGATGAATTTATAGTTGTGGAATTTTGTTTAGGAAGTGTACTTCATGATCACAAAATATTGCAAGAAATTTATTTGATCTTTTGGTGTGATTCTTGTCAAACTCTATCATCTACCGCTAAAGGCTAATCAAGCCTAAAACTAGTCTTGTGAAGTATAAGTGAACCCTATTGAAATAGCATATCTCTAAGTACTAGATAAAAATATACAGATTATATGGGTCCAATATAACCCATTTGATCTCATATATTGAAGAGGAGAATTGTTTTTTTTTGCAATACAAATTTTCCAAACTAGTTTCTTGAGACAATAAGTAGGTACGTAATACATCCCTCGAAGGTTTGTCATTTCTTCATAGATTTTATGCAAAGAATGGTGTTTAATGAAGTGGATGTTCTACTTGAATTTTCTATGTAGAGGTTGATATAAAAATGTACTTAAAATTTTTATATTCAAAGTGAAAACAAATCTGTGTGTCTAGTAAATCATGCTATTTTGAGCTATTTACTTTGAAGGAAACAAGACATGTTCCTTATGAGTTGCACAACTTCAATATCCTTCCGAAATGTGTCATTCAAGTCATAAATGGCAGTGGTCACTATATTTTTTTTCAATATTTGTAAATATCTTCTCGTACCTACAAATTTGTGACCACTCTCCTCCAAGGATGCTTCATGAAGAGGATAGTGATGTCTTGCTCCTTCTTTGTTGAAGATGATCTCCAATCCACAAACCACCCTCCTTAAGATTGAAATAAATAATAAAAATGCTAGTGATAGAGTTCCAATTTCCTCCATTACTAGTATATTTTCCTCCATGATATGTTTAAGATTGTGAAGGAAATATTGAATAAATTGCCTCATGCTCTATTTGGATAAACTTCTAAGCTCTTGGAATTGATGAATTCCTCCTACTGCACTGATACACTTGAATGCATGCTTGATATGTGTTCACAAGTATTATCCTTGTTTATTTTGAAGACTACTGAATATTCTATCATCTAGTGCACTCCTATGTTCTCAAATGAAGTTTAAAGGACTAAATGGTGAAGAATGAGGAATATAAAGGGGTTATAAGGAATTTCTAAAAGTTCTTGTAATGTTCCATCATGTTGACAACACTTGAAAAATTATTCCTCAAGATACAAGACAAGGCTTACTTGTTGGAGAAGCACCATTGCATTGTGCACCTAGTGCAAAATTTCATCAGGTGTTGCAAAGGGTGACCCCTTAACATCCCTCCCTCCTTCAAAGCACTTGATCTCACGACTTGCATGTTTGAAAATTGTCTTCACCTCACCCCAATGTGCAAACAAGTCCCCCTCCTCATGAGAGCTGACCCCATGGCTCATTTTATAATGATATCGATAAAATTTCACCATTTCACCATTTACCAAATGTGGTAAGGTGTAATGGAGACTCACTTACCTCATTTGGAAATTCTCAACCCTGGGTTAAGGAGAAGAAGTGCATGGAAACCAAGAGGTGGGTTTGGCTTAACCATGATTTGTGTTTAAATATTTAAACATGACTTGAGCATTTTGGAGCCATTTTTCATTAACTCCCCTTCCCTCCATCACTTCTACACATGTACATGCTCTGATTTTTCCAAGAAACCCCATGCCCAGAAACACATTTTTTCTCATCTATCACTCATTTTAACTTTATTTTTCATGAAAATTTTGTCTCGAGAAATCCTCTTAAAAACGCCTTTAAGAAGATCCAAGACTCATCCCAATTGATACCCTCCTCCAATTTTTTTGGACATCAAAAACTTTCAACCATGGAAATCTTCTTTCTCGATATGTCCGGAGTTTTAGCAAGCCAAATAAGCTAAAAATTGAAGCATAAGATCCTCAAAAAATCAGCCTTCCAATGAGCCCTTTCTTACCTCGTGAAAATGAGTTGAAATAAATTTATGGAGGACCAATATTTTCCAGCATTATTCTCTATCACATGAATGACATGCAGACCTACAAGTTTCCTATATGAATTCGTGAAGATTCGAAGGAGAAAAACCCCTAAAAATTAGAGCAAAGCATCTCGGTGGGAAGTAAAATTTTTGGAGATATTTTTCGATATGATTCGACACCCCATGAACCATGTATAATTTTTAGTAATTCCTCATTAAAGTAACTTATTAAAGGTGATAGTTCTAAATAATGAATTAGTTCACAACACTTAGTTCATTTCCCAAGGGGAGAAGTGTTCAAAAGTGACAATTCGGTGAAATTGCCAAAACTAGTCACCTAGGAAGAACTTACTAAAAATAGTAAGTGTCTAGAAAAGGATAAAAATGGTCATGGTTGTTCATCCTCCATTCCTCACTTATTTCAACCTTCATGGAGGTAAAACTTATGCTTTCAAAAGAGTGAAAAGTGGCATCGTGTCTCAAACAGAAGAGAATCCTTCTCAGTTCTTGATTTTGGTCACAGTGGAGCATTCTGGTCTCAAGTGTGTTTCTCATTTTGTTGGATGGGTTGATCAAAGGATTGAAGCATGTTTCATAAATTTTATTACCTTCATACATCACATGGTTGAGGTATTATTCACCACATCTCATTGGTTTCTTCATCTCCCCAAGGGTCGGTATCATAATGTCAAATTATGTAGGCATTTGGTCTTAATTTGCATCAAGGACCTAATAGTTTAGAGGCATTGTAGCTTTTCAAGGTTTTGAATGTTTTTTCAAGTGAGGTAAATCACCCTTCATTGTCTTCAATAATCAAAGTCTCATCACCTTTCCTTTCAATGAAATTCAAGTATGCTATAAAGGTGCATCATTCTAGTGAGGTCTTGAAGGGGAAAAGTTTCATAGATTCAATCTTCATCGGTAGAGCATCACAGTGTTTCGAGAGTCATCTTAGATCATGTATTTGCATCTTCAACATTAGTGGAGATGATCTTCATCAAGGGTGGAGGCATCTTCATCCATGCTTTGAAGCATTCCTTCTTTCCTCTGCTCTCTCATTCTCCCTCTTCCTCTCTCCTCCTAATTCCTCATTACACATGATCGTGGTGTTTTGTCTTATTCATTAAAAGTGCCTATGTAATATATGTAAGATGTAAAATTACTTCCTTAAAGTATAAGAGGGGTACTTAATTTTTTCTTTCCTAGGATAATGAAAAGTCACAGATTGAATAGGAATATGAATAGTCACATGGGGGATAGATGAAGAGATGGATTGTAAAGCTATAAAGGAGATAACCTCCTCATTGTAGGAGGATAGTTAATGCTTGTTTACTGGATCTCATTGTATTTATAGAAACAAATGCATTTGTTTCCTCTATTATTATTATTTTATCTCACTCTCAACTTGTACTCCATGAGTATTGTAAATTATGCAACATGATGCAATAAAACTTTGTGTTTCTTGTTGATTGTTCCTCTTTCTTTGTGAATGGTATCTTCTCATGATGCAAATGCAGTATTTTGATTTTTAATTCAATGAACTTGGCTATTTTTTTTTTTTTATTAAAATCCCCTCCTATCTCCCTCACTAATCAATTTTCCTCCGTGCATTCCATACAAGAAATTGTCACAGTTTAGGGAAGTATTTATGTGTGATCTCCGGTCTTCAAGCCACCCTTAAATTAGTTTAGATTGTTATCATTTCCTTTCTTTTAATAATTAGAGCTGCATCATTCAAGCAGAGGGACCTATTTCTAGAGCATTGGATAAATCCCACAATTTGTCCTCACGGAAAATTTATTTTTCCAAAGAGATTTACCAAAAAAATAACCCCAAAACAAATTTTGTGAATAAATAATAAAAGAGAAGGTCTACTTGTGTGTGATAATACAAGGTTGAAAAAGCATAAATATATAGTTGATGTGTACTAAGAGATGTCTCGCCTCGAATCTATGATTGAAGAGCTATAAAGAGGAATAAGGATTCCTACAACATTTTTTGTTACAGAGATGAAAAAGAAGATATCATGTTGAATTATTTTTCTAAAAGAAAAGAGATTGCATGCATTGATTTTACTATAGTAATGTAGTTTTTGTCAACATGCAACTAACACTTTTCTTTTGACTCCATGAGATAAATCAGATCTAACAAATTCCACATTTGTTGATACAATGTGATAGTTGGAAACAACTACTTCAAGGCCTATTAATAATGGAAAATGACTTGTTTCTTTATTAGAAATTGAGCAACTAGCAGAGCTACCAAAGGAAGAAAAGATTTTTGCATAAGAAAGAGATCTCAACCACGGGTTCTAACCATCATATAAGCAACTAATGATGCAGATACAAATAACTACATGTTGATCAAGGAGTGCACAAGAAAGAGGAAAGAGTTTAAAACCAGCAAATGGAGGCTCTTTTCCAAAAAAGGAAAGAGTTAAAAACCAGAAAATGATGGCTCTTTTCCAAAAAAAAGGAAATTAGAAAACCAGCAAATAGCTACTTTTCCCAACTGTAATAAAATATCTTTGATAGAATTTGATATTTTTCCAAATCTACAAGTTTAAATTCCTTTGAAGCTAAAAAATATTTGTATTCAAGTAAGTAAAAGAACCAACTTTCTTTACTTGTTCACTCTAGCATTTACGGAAATCAAGGCTCAGCAAAAAAAAAAAAGTGTGTATAACTTCAAATATGGTCCAAGTATATTCTATCATTTTATTCTTAGATAAAGTTATTAGTTGTTTTGATTAGAGATAAGTCCACTTCCAAGAACCTATCCAAAAGAGGAATATTTGTTTTTCAATAAGGCTTCAGAATGAAGATGAGAGAAATTAGATGTTAAAAAAGTAGAAAAGAAGTGAATAACTTATTTTGCAAAAAAAAATAGTCATGCAAGAAGCCAAGAGTGGGCGAGAAGAAGATACAAACTGTTGGCGAGAAAAAATTTTGGGTGGAAAAACTTGTGGGTTTCTTTCCAATGCTTTGGGAATCTAAGTCCCTCTACTTAACAGTGTAGCTGTCGTAAATGCATGTGCAAGAAAATGTGGATTTTTGTGGTGGCCTTTCGGCTAGGGATCCAACAGGGGTACTCCACTGAACCTGCGGCAAGGCTAGTAATTTATTACTAGGGAGGAATTTTTCTGGAAGTGGGAAAGGGAGTGAGAATACAAGGTAGGGGAACCGATGTGCGGGTAGAAAATCATATTACCGTACACACACTAGTTAGAAAATTCATCACATGCACTAAATTAAGAGGAAACTACTCTGCAAGTAGCAATAAGACCAAATAGAATTTTATGAGCAAAAAGTATCATGAAATCCCTTAGTCAAAGAAAGCTAGAAACTCCTTCTTCTTGTATTGATTACTTAAACCAAAGTTGTACATAGTAGAGGAATGGAGGAAATTTGAGAATGAGGGGAATGGAAGAATTTGGTTATCTCCTTTGTTCTCTCAATACACTCTTGAGCTTACAAAATCAATCACCAACCCCCTAAAAATAGAATGGATTTATAATTTATAGAATAAGATATGACTCATCATCTACCCCCCAATGGATTTTCATATGTCCTCGCACAACTTAAAACTTTTCAACTTCCTAGAGAATATTAAGTCCCTTTTTATAACATAAAGGTGACTTTTACATTAGAAGCATAAAGTTGCTTTTTTAATTTCATTAAAGGACATCTAAAAAGTGCACCCCCAACGAATAATTAGAACATGGAGGAGAGAGAAAGTAGGGGAGAGAAGAGAGGAGAGAAAGAAGGAAGAAGAAGGGGGAAGAAACATTGATGACGAATAATATGCCTTCGATGAAGTCCACGTCTCCTTCTATATTATTTGATGAGGTGTTCTACTGTAGTGAAATTTTCATCTCCAAAATCTTTATGCCCTGAGAAATTCCTTCATCTTGGCTCACAAACACTTGTCAAGTTGAATGAATTGTTCTGCCAATGACTACAATTCCGATCCTACGTATGATATACCTGTGACTTGAATCACCTAATGAGTGTTGAGAGACACTTTTAAATTCCTTGAGATGATTCTTGAATTCCTTATGAGCAATGTCCATGGATGATCCCAAAAGATGGTGTTGACTTGAATGATCATCTCTTTGTATCCCATTGTGCCAAAATTTCCCTTTGAGTGTAACTTACTATTATAGTGTTAAAATGGAAGGCTTGCTATTTTTAGTGCGAGGTGATTTTTTCCTCTTCTTGACCATAGTGATGTGATGAACTCCCTTATTCAATCTTGTGCACACTACCTTTTCCTTGACCACTTCTTGGGTTGACTTACTATTTTTAGTAAGCACCCATATAGGGAACTTATTATTTTTAGTAAATGGTCATTTTCAATGTTTTTTGCTCCGGATAATCATTTTGGATTCTTGGTGTGATCTTTAGTGCACACTGCCTTTGCCATAGCCACTTTTGATGATGACTTTCCAAACATAACGAGTCCAGACAGAAAATTTACTATTTTTAGAAAGTGGACTTTCCACAGCTCAGTTTGCGATGAAACATATTGTTTTAGACTCATCTCTTCATCGCAGTCATTTCCTTTGAATTTCACTTGATTTTTTGGTAATAGAATGCTTGGAAATAAAATTTAAAATTTTCTTCTAGCAGTGGCTTCGGGCACAGAGCTGCTATGGCGGCCATTAATGGAGCTCAAAATTTCTAGGTCTGGTTTTTGTCTCCATTTGTGATAAAAATGAATCCATCATGATAGGTTTTTCACTTGGAGTTTGTGGACAAGTTTTTATCTTGTTTCCATTGTCGGATTGATGGGAAACCCAACAAACGTGAGCCAATGCACGAAGTGGGGATTTTGTTGGAACAAATGTTTCAATGCACCATTTCACCTCTCGTTTGTTGCATCTTGAACATCTTGAAAAATGTGGAAGTTTGCAAAAGACGACACTTCAATATGAATTTTATCTTGCAAGATATGAAGATTTTTGATTGGGTGGCTTCATGGTTATATGGAAAAAATATTCATTTTCTCCTCGTTCTTTGTTTCTTCAACACTTTTTATCAATCCTTCCCCCAAGAATTGTGTATTTTTATGGATTTTATTGGTTGTTTTTCCATGGCGGAGCTGGTTTAGAGCAACAATCATGGACTGGGTGTCTAGACAATCATGAACAAAGCCATGTCAAGGTATGAAGTTGTGAAGAAGAAATGGGGAAATAACGGCTAAGTGCCAGATTTAAATTATTTTAAAAAAATGCACAAAGTGAGGGTTGGGCACGTTTTCTTATCCCTGACATCCCTCACCTCAAATGGACATGAGGGACATCAATTTCCATGGTGAGCAAGAAGGTGACACGTGGCAATGATCCGACGGCAGGAGTGAGAGCTAGAAAATCAAGCACTGAGGGGCTGGAAGTGGGTCACATGGGTGACCAAAAGTCTCTCTTAGAGGGATGGGCACATTTTTCAAGGTTTTATGTCCTTGACCTATGAGGGACATGAGGGACATCAAATTCCATGGTGATCCTAGAGCTGACACGTGGCAGAGATCCGATGGTAGGGAATTTGAGCTCCAAATTACACCGGGGCTGAATTGGCAATCCTGATGGTCGCATGGGGTTACAGAGGTCACATGGGGTTGGGTGCATTTTTACAAGGTTGATTTCCTTGACCTTGAGGGACGTTGAGGATGTAAAATCCCATCAAGATCCTGGAGCTGACACGTGTCCTCCCAAAATTTGGCTAACTCCCGAACTCGCTTCAAGAGGACAACTTGCAATGATGATAACTTGAGCTCCCGATGGAATTTTTCGGAAACATTTTATATGATCCTAACTATAAATTTCCTTTTGAATCCAATGGTGGGGGTATCATGTCTTGATTCTTCCATTTTATCCCTGAAAAATTATATTTTTGATTTGGTACTCCACATGTGCCTGAGAAAAACTACTGCAGACCTAATGCACCAAAGTGTTGTGAAAAAGTGATTTCACCATCTCTTAGGGATTAAAATTATCTTTCCATATATGTTTTTTTTTCCCCTAACTCCATCCGGAGCTCCGGAATCACCTTCTAAATCTCAATGGTTGTTTTGGCTTGTGCACTAACTAGGCTTGTGAACCCTAATTTTGGCAAAACTACCCCAACTTCTCTGAGCCCTTCCAAAATCTTCCTAAATCACTTCCATGAATACCTTTAATCACCTCAACATCTTATTAGGCTATTCTGCTCCGCTCCATGGGGTTGCTTCAGCCCTATGAAGGCCGATTATAGCCCTTCCCGCAATCGCCGTCAGCTTGCAACTTTTAATGAACTCCTAAAATCACCTAGGGGGAATGAATGGAATTTCCTAAATCACCTAGGGGAATGAAATAACATCAATCAAGAGATCACTAGACTGACTGGATAGACCCGGGGTGCCTTGGAATGATAATACTTTAAAAAATTAACACAAGGGTATAGTTGTCATGCTTGGAAATTGTTAATTTCCTTGTTGCAAATTTATATGACAACGGTGGCTCTAGCTTGGGGACATGACATGGATTGAGTGCAAAAAATACATGACATGAAGAATCCAGAATCTCAAATTTAGACAATATGACTAGTTCCTTATCCATTGGGCCCTACGGAGTCATGTAAAACTTACAAGAGAGAAAGAGAGAAAAGAAGGAAACACACACACACACAAAACATGGAAATGAAACACACAACACACAACGGGAAGGGAAACACATGCAACATAAAGGGAAACACACCTATAAATCACCTATGGTACAAGGTGGGGGACAACCCACTTTCATTGAAGCATTTTTATTCCCCTAAAGAGGCAACACCAAACGATGATGTTTTGTAAAGCCGTTGACTGGTTCTGAAAGTAGCCTCCTCTCCTTAGCTGCTTATGAAAGCCAGGTGCTTTCACATTTGTATGTACACTTTGTAGGAGTGAGCCTACATGAGCTTCTTGATGCTCAGGCCTTTGCTTAGAAATTCCATTGCCTTCATGTTCTTTGAAATCGGTTTCATAGTGTTAGTTGCCTTCCATATTTATCCACATAGTTGATTCTTCATTGAGCATCCTATCGCTGCCCTAGGGCTGCTTTTCGTTCAAATTACTTGAACATTCCAGATTCTTTTCTTTCCCAAGTCTATGCTCGTTGACCTCTTTTCCATGAGAAACCTCATACTTATCCTTTTTCTCTACTCCACTATGAGGTGTTTGAGTACTAACGAAAGGATTGGAAGTGACCTCATACTTGTCTTGTATGGCCATGGCACGAGTTAAGAGATCAAGAATCATCTCGGGGTCTTCTGCAACTTCCACTACATCTAATAGTCCTTACACAAAGATCTCCTTTGTTACTTCCTGCATCTCATCTTTGTATGCCTTCAAAGAATCTTTATTTTGTAGCTCAAGGAAACTATCCGGAGGGATTACTTCATTATCTTGGGAATCACTTGCATTCTATCAATCCTTCATCAAGAGGAGCTTCAGATCAAAGGCCTCAAAACTCCTTGCTTCAATTTCTTCATCATGGAAAGAGTCTTCTTCTTCAAATGGGAAATAAAATATCTCCATTTCATCATTGCATCCATTAATCATTGCCCAGGGGGCATCATATTTCTCATCTTTCTTTATTTCAACATGGCCAACCTTCACATTGATTGAAGCTTTAAAATCAGATTTTCACTTGTCTTATAGGTTCATGGCTTGCATCAAGAGTTTGAGAATGAGCTCGGGATCTTATGTTTATTTTACGGCTCTAAGCAATTCTTATACGTGACAGAGTTCTTTCGAACCTTTCGCGGGTTCATCACAAGTTGGTTTTGTCCCTCCACGAATGGCAGGGCTGATATCATCTTCATCTCCAAATGGGAATGAAAATACCTCAATTTCATCATGGATAAGCACATAAGCTTATTTTTCCATTTCAAATTCTCCAAGAACATTTTCTTCTTCTTCATGGTCTACGTTGTGCGTTAGTTTGGAGTTGCCATCTTGTAACTCAAATCTCCTCAATGCTTCTTCAAGGTCCATGCCTCTCTGGGAAGGCATGTCTGGACCTATCAATATGGGAATATCATCTTCTTCTTCAGTCATTATGAAAAGATTCATCCTCTTGCTATCTTGGTACAAAATGTTAGCTTCTGGGCTTCCATACTTTCACACTGTGTACCTCATCTTCTTCTCGGGAAGCAATTTCTCCATATCTCCCTTTATGGGTATGGTTGCGGATGACCAATTCATCTAATTTTTCCCTCCCAAGTCTTGGTAGAAACTTCTACTCAAGAACGCCCAAACGAGGTTGGGACGTCTCGCTACCAAAATCATCACTGAAAAGTTTTTGTCTAGAAATCTGGCAAAAGCCACTTGTGCATCTTTGACCTTACCTACAAGTGGGACCTCTTTTGACTCTAAAGAGTAATAAGAGCCACCGGGTGGAATCATGGTAAGTTTGAGAGCCTTGGTGACCTTCAAAGGCATCATGTTGTCTGAGGCACCAAAATCTATTATGCAATTGTTTAGTACATATTCTCCAACAAGAAGGGATACGTAGAAAGGATCAACCTTGTCAATCTTGGATGCGCTTAAGGAAAGCATGTTCTGTGAGGGAGGCGTAGGTGGGTTTGGCAACATGCCTTTGGAACTAGAAGTTACAACATTGGGTGTTAGACTACCACTCCTGATATATCGGACGAACCTCTCAAATTGTTCAGGATGAATCCACAAATATTCAGTTTCAGTAATTTGGAATTTTTCTTTGTTCACATATTCTATGAAATCAAAAGGAGCAGATGTGGATGAAGGTGATGAAGGGATTTTTTTGGATTTAGGACAGTTTGGAAGTAGGAGTAATTTTTAGGGAATGGAGGATATTTTGAAAGGTACAATAGGAGCTTTCAAAGTACTAGATTTTACAAGGGTAGATTTAGATTTAAACTTAGAAGAGGCATCGGAAAACTTACTTGGAATTGCAAGAGCCTTCTTACTAGCACAGGATCAAGTTTTAACAATGCAGACTTGTTATCCCGTAAAATTGACAAGGGCAATTTTACCGATAACCATACGGAAAATTTTGTTTCGATCCCTTGTTAGGGATCCCCCGCGTTCGAAACGTCGTAAAGTCCCTTCCCGGGAAATCTAGTTTTCGAACTTAGTCTTTTTGAGCCTTTTTTGGCTGGGCGCATGGATTTTCCTTGTAACACCAAGTTTTGGTGCGCCCCCTTAAAAGCCTTTGGCGCATGGTTTTCCATGTTAACACGTCTTTCGGTGCGCCAAAGGGCGCATATAATCTATGTGTTACACCAAGTTTTGGTGCGCCAAAGGGCGCACATAACTTCATGTCGACAATGCATACGGTGCGCCAAAGGCGCGCTCATTCTTCTGTTGTCGAATACTTCCGTGCGCCAAAGGGCGCACACTTTCCCCTGTCGACAGCAGTTTTCATGCGCCATTTCAAAAGTGGTTGGCGCATTGATGACAAGTTTTTCTATAAATATCAGTGCGCGCCCAATGTCATTTTCATTCCTTTTTGTCAAAGCACGTGATTGCTCTGGATTTGTCAGCTCTGCTCTGTCGTTGTCATCGCCCTGTGGACCCGCTCTCCAATTTTTGATATATTCAAGGTAAGAGGTTCTCCCTCTTTTTCATTGCGTGCTTTCATGTGCTTGGTCTGTGTTCTTGGTCTGTGTTTTGGACTGCTAGTCGGCTTTTAAATGGATGTGTTTGAGCTAGTTTCCCCTGTCCTATCCTGTTTTCTTTTTTCCTCTTTTCCTCCTCTTCCTTCCTCTTTCCAGATCTGCTGGAAGGGAGCTGTTTTGAAATGGCTTGGTCTGCTGAAACCTTTTTGAGAAACCTTACTTGTCCAAGCAACTTTTGAAGTGGAAGAAAAGAATAAAAGATTTGAGTAGTTAGTGTAGTTCTGTGGCGCACTGGCGCGTTTTGTTGCAACAAAAACAGTTGCGCCCCTCGGCGCACTTACCCGCCATGTTACATGACCAAAACCCGCGCCAATGGCGCACCCTCTTGTCATGCTGCACCTAGAACTCATGCGCCCTCAATGGCGCGCCCTTTTTGCATGCTACAAGTCTAAATCCCGCGCCTCCTTAAAAGCCTTTGACGCACCCTTTATCCATGCTGCATAATGTTTCCATGCGCCAAAGGGCGCACCCAGCTTTCATGCAACACAAGCCTTATTCGCGCGAGTATAAAGTTAGAAAGGCGCGGGCGCACCCTCCATTGCAGTAACATAATGTTGTGTAAAACCTTCATGCGCCGCGCCAAAGCCTTTGGCGCACCATTTGTTAATGTTACACAATCTTCCCATGCGCCAAAAGGCGCACCGAACCCCAATGTAACACGCATTTCCTGTGCGCCCTGCTATAAAATGCAACCTGCTTCATCCATGCGCCATGCGCCTTTGGCGCCAGTATAACCTCTGCAACATTCCTTTTCTGTGCGCCTTATCTATTTGGCCTGCCAGTTGCATTTTTCCCGCGCCCTGAGCCTTAAAATCTCTAACTCTTTCTTCTGCTAGCTTTCCAATGGAAGATCAAATGACTAATTCAACCTTTTTGGATTGGGTCTCACTTCTTCTTCATGCAGATCAGCAACTGAGTTCGAAAGAACACATGTCTACGTCAAGCAAGAAGCCCACCAAACCAAGAGGAAAAGCTAAGCTGACAGAAGAAGAGATGAAATACAAATATCAGAGGGTCAGGATGCCCGAATCACAGGCTGAGTGCAGTATGGATGTCAGAGACTCTGAATTGGGTCACATTGACATGGATGAGTTCTGGGTTAGGACTCAAAAAGTTACAAGAAGTCCATGGATGGACAAGTTAATAGGCAGTGCCCTGCACTTCGCCGGAGGAATCCCCGTCAGCGCTGTAAACAACGAATTCATGATGGTGATTGCGCAATGTTACAACAAGGACACAAGATGTGTCGAGAACAGTAAGGGCGAGGCAGTCATAAACCTCACTGCCCGTCACTTTGAGTTGATACTTGGCATCCCTCATCACCGGAACTACGTGGCTGTTAGCCAACGAGAATGCATCAAGGCCTGGGAAGACAACGAAGACCAGTGCATGCAGTTGATGAATGAGGTCTACCTAAAGAATAAGAAGGTGGTGACCCGGTGGCCTCAGACTATCCACCGAAGTGATTTCTCAGAGGAACTCAGTGATACTATCACTTTCCTGAGCAGAGTCTTCGGGCTTTCAGATGCCCACTATTTCCATAAGTGGATGCTGCGGTACCTGGAGACAATGAATAAGAATTTGCCCGATCAGCGCTTTTGCTGGGGTGAAATAATCAAGCAGCACCATCTCTGAGCAGCTACAACAGTTCGCCACAACAGGAGTGTTCCATATGAACTCCTATGTAGTCTATGCAGCGTCAGCAAGGGATTATCCAGGGCTGAACCGAAGTGGAGTATGGCCTCAGGCCAAGATATTTGATTACTATCCAGAGCTGAGGCTGGAGAATAGCATCCAACATTTCACAAAAGTTAACGATGCATTCTTCTATCATGTCATCTGCCTACTGAGGCCAAACATGACTCATAGCCGGACGACCAAGAACATAGTGGCAGTCACAGAGAAATGGGGGGCCCTGTTCACCCAATTTCCCACGTTCACCTATCTAAGGGCTGCCAACTTTTTGGGAGAGCCAACCAGGCTACCAAGGTATGCTGGGCCTAAGCTGATTCTACTAGAACTGTCAAGACAGCTGGTCACATACCATGAGAAGTGCCTCAAAAGAAAGAAGGGTGGAACTCCTTTCCCCCTCAAAGTGGGCCGATACACATGCTCCACCCACCATAAGGCGAAGGAAATGTTCGCAGAGCTGGAGCTACTCAACTTGAAGCATGACTTCCCAGCCAGGCCTACCTTCGACCCAAGAAGCTGCCTGCCAAAAGTGAAGCTCGATCCGATCCATGTCCCTCAAATTGAGGATATTTACATTGACGTTCTCCATGAGGTGGAACTCAGAAGAAAGGATCATTCGCGCTTAGCATTGGAGGAAATCATCCAATACGGAGTGGCCATTGTCCCCGAAGGCTTCCAGACTACGGAAGATGAAGTAGATAAGGTGTATAATGACACAGATGGGGACAATTGGCCCTTCCCGGCCATTGACAGAACAAGGCTCCTCAAACAATTGAGGAGAGGGTCAAGGAGACTATGCGAAGAACAGAGCATTGGTGCCGCATGAACGGACTAATCTACCTCGGGGTAGATTTCACAACTTCCCCTTTGGGCAACGCACCTCCAAGGTCAAAGAAGCAGCTGAAAGGCAAAGGTGCAGAAGGTGAACCTAGCACCATTCAGGAGGAAGCCCCTGAAAGTCCTCTTCCCTCAGAGCCAGAACAAGTCATAACTCTTGATGAGGAATTGACAGAGGATAGTCCTATACGCCCATCCACCCAGGATGTCGGCGTCGCTACAACTTCAGAGGTCCCTTCTATCCCTTCTTCTTCTCTTCCTTCCCCTCCTCGAGTGACTCAAACGACCATCCCTTTGGTCGTGTCCTCTGCCCCTTCTTCTACCCTTTCCCCTGCTTCTTCATCTATCTTCTCCTCCCTCGCTGATTTGTCTTCCTCTATTTCTTCCCTCATCTCCGAGCTCCCTTCCCTTCCTATGTCTTCTGCAGTTGCGGTTCCCCTTCCTCCCGTGGACATTTCTTCGGCTATTCTTTCCATGCCGCCGCCGCGTGTCTCCACGTTTTTCCCCTCTTCTACCGTTGCTGCCTCCCCCTCTGTCTCTGGTCCTTCTTCTATAGGACCAGCTTGGATTTCTCAGCAGCTGAGCCAACAAAAGAGGAAAGTCCCCATCGCTCCGATGGACTTTTCGGTCATTCCGGCTAAAGGAGCAAAGAAGCACAAGCCGGTTACACGCTTCTCAAAGAGCGCTGCAGGTGAGAGAGTCATGGAAATAGCGTACCCCAACCCCCTCAAAGAGAAAGAAGATCTGTCTCCGACAGATTTCACCGTGACCCAAGTCACAATGGGGACATCCTCAGAAAGTCTCCAGGGGGAAGCTCTTTCCGCAGTTGATGCACTCTGCAAAAAGCTTCAGGAAACGAAAGAGGAGAAAAGGCTACTGAAGGAGCAGAACAAGTACCTGCTTCAAGCCTTACAGAAGATGGGGAGTGCACCTCCCACAATTGCCGCCGAGACTCCGAGCCGCTCGGTCGGGAGAAGATCAATGAGTATCCAAAGATCGCGAAAGGTGGTATGGTCAAGCTTTTGGCTTGGAGGAGCCAGATCCTCAAGGATAGTGAAAGAGTAATCGCCGAGTATATCAGTTTATACTTAAACATCGAGAAGGCGAATAAGGAACTCCAAGCATTAGCAGGTCCGATATCAGAAGAGTTAGAACATGCTAGACTCCAGCACGAAACCTTCCAACAAATGTTCGACTGTTCAGTCGAAGATCTGGTCAAGTTCGGAGTCTTCGGTCATCCAAGGGCCCTCAACAAAACTATGTCCACTCTGGACTATCAGATAGATCAGCTGGAATTTGTTTTAGAAAAGATAGACAAGGTAAAGGAAGAGGCCCTGGATGCAATGCATCAAATGGAGAAAATTGTCCTCGCCATGACTCCAGGGTTGCTCACTCCTTCCCTTACCTTGAGATCAGCTGATGACACTATCCGGATTTTCAAGGAGATAGCCTCTCAAGGGACAGGGCCAGAGGTCACGTTCGACACTGAATCTATCAACAACCTACTGGCCTGTAGGGACTTCATCGGGTTCCTTATCGAGGCGGAGAAAGATTATTCCAAACTCCCGGAAAAGCTCATAGACGAGCGGGAGACTTGCGAAGCAATCAGTGAACGGCACAAGGATCCATCACAAGATCAATTTGGGCCAATGATCAGCAAGTTTTTGGAATACCGCGCTCAGTTCCACATATCATCACCTGAGCAGCATCAGAAACAGGCAACCCCTTTTCGGCCGCAGGATGATGATGATGAGTAGCTTCTTCTTCTTCTTCTTCTTCTTTCTCTCTATTCTCCGACTTTCTTTTCGAAATGTCTAAAATGTGTTGGCACAAATGATGACATCATCCATGTTGCATCATGGGATGATGTCATCCACCAAGTTGTCAAAGTCAACATGACTTTTAGATATTTTGTAAATATCTTTGTAAATAAGTGGTTGGCTCCATTTTTCCTTCTCTCTCCCTCATTTTCTATAAATATGAGAATACTTGTTGTATTCAGGGGGAACATTTTTTTAGATAGAAATAGAAGTGAGGAGAGAAAGACTTTGAGCTTTCTTGTAACAGAAAAGAACAAGTAATACAATTATTCAGACTTTGTGCTCAATAGCTGTGTTATACATTAGATCTTTCTTATGTTAGATCTGTATGTGTTTAATCTGTTAGATTCATATCTACTTTTCCGTCATTTGTTTATCAGTATTGCTTTGTTTATTTATGCAAGTAGGTTTGGCTCTGTTTACTACCAAGCCAAAAGCATAGATCTTCTGACCCTTCTGCTTTGGAATTCATTTCTTTTCTTCCTTCGGATCTGATCTTTCTCTTTTCCCTCTTCCATTCCTTTCTTTTCGCAACCTGGAACACTCTACTGGGATGAGATCCCAACCCCCGAAGGCAGAATCTGTGAGACTTGCATAGGTTCCTGCTAGTAGAAGTAGCAATAAACCAGTTTCGCTTTGCTGTCTCAAAGAGGGGCTAAGCCCTGCAACACTGTTGGCTCGTCTATCCATAGATCTGTCCGTGCGACAGATTTTCGGACCAACAAGACTCCATGGAGGGTGGGAGCAGAGATCCTCAACTAATTATTTTGTTTTGTGGAGTCGCCACAAGAGGATCTTGATCTTCTTTTTCTTTACCGCATGATGGAGGGAGATGTTCCTTTTCTCAGCCGAGAATGAGTGACTACCACACATGAGAAACTAGGTGCATCTTCTTCGTCTTCTTCGTCGCCTCCGAATACTCACAAAATCTAATTTTTGTATCATTCTCAAACTCATCACTTTGTATGAAATCACCACCTTCACTTTCCGATCCAAGCTCCTCTGCGCATGACAGTGAGGCCTCCAAGGCAAGCCTTTAGGGTGTTCCTACAATTTGATTTTCATTGCTTCTTTGAGAAGAAACTCAATCAAATATTTCCCTCCTCATCGATACCATTTCATTTTCCCTTTTCTGCATTAAAGGATCGGTTTTTTCATCTCCAGGACTTTGAGCTTTACCATTTGAGGTATTCTTAATCTTTCTAGATAGGATGAGATTTTCATCAAGTTCAATGGCCAATCTTTGTGCTTCTATAATATCCCTCGGTTGAACTCTTTGTAGGAAAAATCCTACCTCCGGTGATTGAGAACTAATAAATAATCTCTTGACGTTGTTTTTTGATGGTGAATCCTCCTCCGGTATCCTATAGAGCAACCGGTCGAAACAAGCCATGAAGTCTCTCATAGTTTCATTTTCTCATTTCTTTATTTGTGCCAATTGAACAAGGAGGTCTTAATAGTCCTCAGTAAATCTGAATCTTTCCTCAAACTTCATTTTGATGCCATTCCAGAGGCGATGGATCGAGGCGGGTAGGAGGTAGAACCATTCCACTGCTTTTTCTTGGAGAGACTCCACGAAGAATCTTACAAAGCTGACATCTTCATGTTGGACACCAAGAATCCCACATGATGTGGTGAAGGCCGATATGTGCTCTTTAGGGAGTTGTGTGTCATCACCTTTGAACTTTGGAAAGTTCTTGTGGAATATTTTGGTAGATCATGAAGAGGGGTTCAAGAGCAAGTGGGCTTGTATTTCTTCCCCACGGGAAAATGGGTTGAGGTCTTTCTACTTCATCTTCCATTTTCATTTATGCTTCTGCTTCAGCTCTTTCTTCTACAAATTCTTCTTCTTCCGGGAACTCAATGCTCAATGGTGGTTGAAAAATGGGAGAATTTGAAGGGGAGTATCAACAGGAGTTTGGATAGGATTTCTAGGTGAACTTCTTGAAGAGCCAGATGAAGAGGAGGCTTGAGAGAAGAAGTATGGATTATTTCGATTTTTTTCTTTTGATTTACCAAAGCCTCAAAATTGGAATCAACACCTCCTCTTGACTTGTTTAACTCTGGTGTATCTTCCTTCACCAACTTTTGGAAATTTTTGAAGTGGGAATATGAAAAGACACTATGGAATATGAAAGGTCACGTGCAGGAATTGATAGTGTATCTTTCAACAATGGCATTTCATAAACTCTCTTTTTGTTTTTTCAATATTTTATTTTATTTTTAATGTTGGACCTTGTGGTCGTATTTTGGGTGCGATGTCTTTGCTAAATCACAGACGATTGTGCCAAAAGCTGTTGGCAGAAAAAAATTTTGGGTTGAAAAATTTGTGGGTTTCTTACCAACACTCCGGGAATCTAAGTCCCTCTACTTAACCTAGGTGCAGTTTTCGTAAATGCATGCGTGAGAAAATATGGATTTCTATGGTGGCCTTTCAACCAGGGATCCAATAGGGGCACTCCACCGACCCGTGGCAAATCTAGTAATTTCTTACTATGGAGAAATTTTTCTGGAAGTGGGAAAGGGGGTGAGGATATGAGGTAGGGGAACTAATGATGTAGGTAGAAAATCAAATTCCTGCACACACACTAGTTAAAAACTTCATCACATGTACTAAATTAAGAGGAAACAACTCTGCAAGTAGTAATAAGACAAAATAAAATTTGATGAGCAAAAAGTATCATGAAATCCCTTAGTCAAAGAAAGCTAAAAATCCTTATATTGTATTGATTTCTCAAACCAAAGTTGTACACAATGGAGGAATGGAGGAAATTTGAGAATGAGAGGTGGTGTCCCCATATTTCAACTTGAAATTTGGGACTACCCATTTGAAAAAAATCGTTCTTTTTAAAATAACGGGACTTTTGTGTTTTATTGTTAGAAGATGTTTGTATTATGTTAGGATATTCCCAGTGAATCATATGAGCTAATCTCAATAAATACCCAGATACCCAAACTCATTTTATCCCTCCACCAACTTTTGTCTGTGGAAAATTTTTATTTAATTATTTATTAAATAAATAATGCCCCGTTTGAAGTAAATTGTTCTCCGATTTAATCCTGTTGAAGTTTTGCATGCTAGAATTCACTCATCTCAATAGGGTTTTCACCATGAATGAGTTCAGGTCATTGCATGCAACTTTTGGCAACGTTTTTTGCTTTATTTATTTCTTTTGTGTTTTTCTCTGGTTTTGTTTGTTTGTTTCTCTGTGAAATTCCCCCATGTCAATTCCTTCGCCAATATAGTATGTTTAATTGCCTGAAGCATCTGGAGATCATCTACCGACATAACACCAAAAGGAATCAACCTCAAAATGCAAACTTCTGGCCAAAAAAGATGAAGTCATGCACAAAAAGCCTCTCCCGTGCAAGGCGCATTTGTTGGAATTAATGATGTAAGATACAATGGGATTTTGTAGTAGTGGCAGGGGGAATTTCTTACCTACCTCAGCAGGTACTTTTTCCCATGAAGTCAAAGTCACTTAAGCTACGATGGTAAAATTAGAGGCGGCAGGCAAGCGGGAATTTTTACTCGCTGCAGGTGAAAATTCCCATTATAAAATAAAGAAAAATCACTTAAAGCACATATGGGAATTTTTTACCTACTTAACAAGCTAAATTTTCCCACGAAAGAGATTTATTCACCCATGCAAGTTGCACTTTATCAAAGGAGGCCATTTTTAATGCAAGTCACACTTTTTTTGGAAGGAAGACTTTAAGTCGCCAAAGTGAGAATATTAGAGGTGGTAGGCAGGGCAGAGTTTCTTACTTGCCTTGCAGGGTAAAAATTCCCATTATAAAAGAAAAGTCACTAAAAGCACTAATGGGAATAGCGGGAATTTCTTACCTTCCTCATGCAGGTAAAATTCCCATGATGAAAGTCAAATCACTTAAGTGAAAGAGGGGATTTTGGAGCTACAAAGGCAGGTGAAAATTCCCATCAAGTCGACTTCTTATTTTTAGCAATTCCTCTTGCCAAAAAGTGCGACCCACTTGGGTGAATACAATGCATTTAATAATATTCGTTAATGGTTTATTCACCCAATTTTGGCACCATAAATAGAAGGAAAGTCAATGCAAGTGGAAAAGCTAAAGAGAAGTCAAGGATGCATGCTAAAAATGAATAAAATAAATTTATTTAAAAGCAACCAGCAACATGCATAATTGGGTGCCCAATTTAGGTGAATAAACATGATTGTTTATTAATTAAATTGCCAAAAATAGGAAGGGCAATTATTAAAAATAGAATGTTGAGGATTATATAAGCATGGGTTGCCATAATGAAGAAGCAATTAATTCTTTTTGCAAAGGATTACAGCCCTGCATGACAATTTTGGTGCCAAAGGAAGGAGGTTTTTGCATTAAAGAGTGTTTTTCATTGCTGGGAGCTTCAAGGTTTGGCACCTAAGGTTGGAATGACTTGATTCTTGCTATGATAATTATCTGCATGTTGGTATAAGTGCCTGGGTGAATTAAATAATATTTTTGCTTGTTTTGCATGCAAGCAAAACCTCAAATTTTAGGGCAGCAGACTTTATATGCATATTTTGGTGATAAAAATCAAGTATTCATGCCATGGACTCCATCTTTGTCTGAATAAATTACAGGTATTCATCACAGGTGCTCAAATCAATGTCAGGTACATTGAATATATCTTCCAAATATGAAGAATTTACCATATTTGCACAAATGATCCAATCGCAAGGGATTTCAGCAAAATTAAAAGAAAAAGATCTCAGACAAAGATTGTTCCAGCCATGTTGAAGCATGATGAAAGAGAAAGATCAGCAGAATCATGCATAGCTTCCAGATTTTCTAAAGTCAATGATACAGACATAGGCCCTGAACTTATCACCAATTTGATCGACTGATGTATTCAAATCTCATAATCGCAAAGGCTTCCGCAAAAATTCATCCTCTTGTTTATAATGCAGCCCATGTGGAAGTCATTAAATGAATAATTCCTTTCAGAAGCTTGTGCATGTGCTCCCAATCTTCCAGTTGAAGCCTTCATTGAATTTACTTGTGTTTTCATTCACCCAGAGTGCTTTCTAGAATTTAAAATTGCTCATATGCAATTTTAAATAAAAGATGATGAGTTTTGTCTAAATTATTTACGGCAAACATTGCATTGGTGCATGTACTGAAGAAGAATTACAAAAGCTTCAAGGATAGAAGGGAAGACAAGTCAAAGGCAATACCCACAAGCAAAATCACAGTCATGCATAGCTTCCAGATCCAGTTTGGTGAGAATCAAAGGCAAAAGAGTCAACCGCATGCAGAATATGGAAGAAGAACAAGACTGGGAGGGTTGCAACTTTCTTCTTATTTATTTTCCTCTTTCTTTTATTTTCTCCGACAAAGTAATTGAGCAATCAATTAAATTATAAAACTTAAGTGATTGGTTTAAAAGTCGTTACTTGAAGAAGTCAATTACTTGGAAATAGGTGGTAGACATGCAAAATAGAAGGTTCTATTTTTCAGTTATAAATCATGCATGTCATGCAAAGAGGAATTTCAGGAGGAAGATTGCCAGTTGTTTCCCTTTTCATAGTTTCCACATGCGGGAATTCATTTAAAGCTTCCTATTTGTAATTGCCCTTTATACACTATAAATAGAGGAAGAACCTACGGGTTAAAGGATCGAATTTGTAATCAACATTCTTGTGTTCCAAACTTTGAGCTGAAACCCTTGATATCTTTCTAAAGAGGAATAGAGAAGAAGATATTTCGGAGAACTTTGTGTCAACGGTGCATTCCTCTCTTATTTATTTCTAGATCTATTCATAAACTTTGTGTTATTCTAGATCTAGATCTAAAACTTTCCTTTGCTTTGAATTATGTATTTCATGATCTATTTGTTTTTAATCTATGTGCATGATCAACTCTATAAACTATTGATTGGGTTGCACATCTTCTCTCTTTTCTTCCCATTTCCTATTATTTTCCTCTCTTTCGTAGATTTTTCCTTTCTTTTACAGTTGCTTACTTGCTACAGAACTATCTAGCTATGGTTCATGAGCTACATAGTTAAAGTAATACCAACAAATAGATATTAGGACATATAATTGAAAAATCTTACATGGGAGCCTCACCGGTAAATGAGGGAGATTTATCTCATGATTGCCTAGGTTTTTAGTTGTGCAGAAAATCTAGCCAACATTTTTGGTGACTCCGCTAGGGAACAACAATTAGTTCAGAGCCCAAAGCTTACCTTGTAGTTCCCATTCAACTCTCAACTCGGTTGAACATCCATTCACGCGGATCAAAGCAAAGCTCAAGGAAGGACTGATCATTTTTATAGATTGCAGAGTAATTCAATTTCAATCATCCTCCTCAAGTTAGAAGCCGCAGATCCAGTCTTTCACCAGGAAGAAGAGTGCAAACTCATCCAGATCCAGATCATCTTCAACATAATCTAGTAGCTGGAATTATTCACCAAGTCTATTCTCAAAGAAGACGTGCTCGTTCATCATGATGCAGAATCAACCACTTGCCCCTGCAGCACCTGTTCCATGGGGTGTAGCCTTTGGACCTCTGAATCTGACTCCTCTATGCATGATCTACCTAAAGGGACGAGAAATAATTTTCCAAAATTCTTTGGAGATGGAAAAAGCAAAATCTAGATGACCACTTGGCTTAATTTTTTTATATCATGTGGAGTGCTTGCAGTCGAACATGAAGATGTGTTCGTCATGACTCTTCATAGAGACTCTGCATGACTTGGCTGGAGAATGGTTCTACTAGCTAGCTCCTGGCACCATAACCAATTGGGCCACTATGAGAGATGCATTCCTAAAAAGATTCAAAGCTAATGAAGATTCCAGTACATTGATAACTCAACTGACTCAGCTGAAGAAGGAGCCACATGAGCACATGTGGGATTTTATTGCAAAATTTCAAAGAATACTTTACAAAATTCGGCTTCTACTTCTCTGAATGATGAGAATCAAAAGGTATTCTTCATCAATGCTTTACATTCTGAAGTAAGCTATCAACTGCGAAGAGCACATCTTGCCATGATTTGTTAATGACTCAAAACATGGCGGTTGAAATTGAAGATGACCTCATCATGGCTGGAAAGATAAAAAGTAGCACTTCTAGAGCTGAAAGTTCATCTCTCGCTACTACTACCTCTGATTCACTATTGCAAAAGTTAGCAAATGAGATGATGCAGATGAAGAAAAAATGGCTCAAATGGCTCAAGGCAACATTATTGCCCCTGCTCGGAATTTCAACAACAACAACAACCAGAACCACATTGTTGGTTCCCAAAGATTAGCAATTGAATTTTCTCCCAAAAACAATGTGGAGATGAATGAAGAAGATTAGGAAGATGACACCGATCACTCGAGAATGATGATTTTTAGGTCCTGCTGGCGACTCCAACATTAATTACCTAAACTACAAATTTGAACATGATGATGAGAAGATTCATGAAGATGATCATGGTCATACATATGCAATATTTACAAAATCACAAACTCACCAAGCTGAGGCATTAGCTGATGAACAAAGAAGAGGGCAGCCCTTTACCTTCTTCTTTAGCTCCTAGATAAAATAAGAATGTGAGTTCTTCGTCTCAACCACGTAAATCAGCTCAAGGTATCGAATCTATTCCTTCTTTGACATTATTGATCATGTCAAGAAAAACTAGATTTCAAATGTCGAAGTCAATACTTGAGAGCCTTTTCTGAAGTAGTTAAATAGGCTAGTCAAATATGTACAATCACCAGGAAAATCCAATACATCAAAAGGCCTTTTGCCTAAGCCCAAAGATACTCCTCCCAGAACAACACTGCAGTTGTTAAATCCTCACCATCTTCTGAAAGAGTGGAACCATTCTATGTTTCCCTATTGCTTAATGGTTTCAAGTTAAGCAACTGCATTTTAGATTCAAGTGCTTCTGACAATGTCATGCCAACTAAAGTTGCAGATGCTCTTGGGCTTACCTTGACAAAGACCATAAAAGGTGTTATTCCATGGAGAGACAAGTCCCTTTAATCAGACAAATCAAAGATGCACAAGCTATTTTGGCAGTTTTTCCTGACAAAAGATTAAAGATGACAATCTTAGTTGCAGATATTCATGTCTCCTATGGGATGTTGCTAAGTAGAAACTTTTGTAAAGAGATGGGAGGAGAAGTAAAGATGGATTGGTCATGTGCTCATATTCCTATCAAAGGGATTAATCATAAGCTAGAGCCGGAAAAGAAGTCCAAGTACACGGTTACAAAATCTGAGGATCCTAGATCTTATATTCTTTTTCAGAATCTGACCACAATGTATATTTCTTGGAAATGGATAAAGGCATTCCAAAGCCTAAACTTCAACCAAAGCCAACACAAGAAGAGGAAAAATTTTGGACACTAGAGTTTAAAGGCAGTTGTTGTTCTTTTGGATCAGGA
This sequence comes from Taxus wallichiana var. yunnanensis, assembly GCA_018340775.1. NCBI lineage: Eukaryota > Viridiplantae > Streptophyta > Pinopsida > Cupressales > Taxaceae > Taxus > Taxus wallichiana. The sequence goes on along the minus strand of CM031237.1, from coordinate 999,447,058 downwards.
GCCGGCGTTCTACTAATATCTCCAGATCATGAGATATTCCCATACTCCCACAAGTTGATGTTCGAGAACACCAATCATACGGTGGAGTATGAAGCATTATTGCTAGGAATGGAGAAAGATAAAAAGAAAGGAGTAAAACTCCTCAAAGCCCAAGGAGATGTTGAACTTCTAGTAAAGCAAGTTCGAGGGCAAAATCAAGTCAAAAGAGATGAGCTGAAGCATTACAGAGATAAAGTGCTTTTTGCCACACTGGATTTTGCAGCCTTCTCTATCAACTTCATTCCAACCAATCAGAACTCCAAGGTAGACTCTTTGGTAGTCACAACTGCACTATTGAATCCTGGATAGACCACCATCCATATTCAGACAAGGAAACTATAAAGTGGAGATGGTCTACCACCCCAAAGTCCCTGATAATGTTGAACAATGGCAGACTTTCAATGATGACAAACAAACATCTGCATGTCTGAAACAAGACATCTTTGGCAGAGTGTATGTTGAAGGGAGTAAATCACCACCACGACAAACAATCACAGGAAAAATTGATCTAGGTTATGATGACAATAGTGGAATAATCCAACCAAAAGGTAACAAAATCCCCAAGGGTTTAGTTTCCTTAGTGGAGACTTTCAACAAGCATGATCAGTACCTAAAGAAGAACAAAGAACATGGTGATAGTTCTTCCTCATAAATGCAACAAATAAATCTGGGAATGGAGGAAGTTGATGCAGACTTATCCACCACAGAGAGAAGAAAGGATGAGCCACCACAAGATGAAGTTGATAAGGACTTTCCCAAGGTATTTGACAAGAAGGCCAGAGAAAGGAAGTTCGAGATTGAGACTGGGTACTCTGGTGGGACAAGAGACATGAACCGAAGGGCATGCACGAAAAATTTGATTCACTCTGGAAAGGGCCCTTCATGATCAAAAGAGAGCTCGGAATGGACACTTTCTTCCTTTCCTACCGGGATGGAATTGAGTTACCACTACCTTTCAATGAGAAACATCTGAAGTTGTTCAGAAATTGAGATACAGGTAAAACATATTTGTATATAAATAAAACTTTTGTTGTTTTCTTTCTTTTCTTTTTGTTTTTTTTTTTTTTTGTGGCTTGAACCCGAACCCAATGGACAAGATACGAAACCAGAGATGTTGGGATCTCATCTTTACTCATGTCATTTTGACAGAGGTAAAGATGTCCACAGATGGAGCCAACTGGTGTCCCCAGATTTCACCCTGAAATCTAGGACTACCCATTTTAAAAAAAAAATTGTTTTTTAAAATAACGGGTCTTTTTGTTTTTATTGCTAGAAGATGTCTATATTATGTTAGGATATTCCCAAGTGAATCATATGAGCCAATTTCAACAAATACCCAAATGCCCAAACTCATTTTATCCCTCCGCCAAGTTTTATCTATAGGAAATTTTTATTTAATTATTTATTGAATAAATAATGCCCTATTTGAAGTAAATTGTGCTCGGTTGAATCTTGTTGAAGTTTTTCATGCCAAGTATTCACTCATCTCAATAGGTTTTCACCAGGAATGAATTCAGGGCATTTTCTGCAACTTCTGGCAACATTTTTCACTTTTATTTATTTCTTTTACGTTTTTCTCGGTTTTCTCCATTGGTTTCTCTGTGAAATTCCCCTAGGTCAATTCCTTTGCCAATATAGTCTATTTAATTTCCTGAAGCATCTGGAGATCATCTACCGACACACAACACGGAAGGAATCAACCTCAAAATGCAAACTTCTAACCAAAAAAGATGAAGTCATGCACAAAAAGCCTCTCCCAGGCAAGTCGCATTTTTGGAATTAATGAGTGTAAGCTGCAATGGGATTTTTGGTAGTGGCAGGGAAGGCAGAATTTCTTACCTGCCTTGCAGGTACTTTTTCCCATGAAGTCAAAGTCACTTAAGTTGCGATGGGAAAATTAGAGGCGGCAGCAAAGGAATTTTTACTACCTACCTCACAGGTGAAAATTTCCATTATAAAATAAAGAAAATCACTTAAAGCACCGATGGAAATTTTTGCCCTGACAGGATAAATTTTCCCACCAAAGAGATTTATTCACCCATGCAAGTTGCACTTTATCAAATCAAAGCAAGTCACACTTTTTGGAAGGAAGTTTTAATGTGGGAAGTTTGGGCAAGTGGGAATTTTTGGAAGGAAAATTTTTCCCATGAAGTCAAAGTGGGAATTTAGATGGGAATATTAGAGGCAAGCGAGAATTTCTTATTTACCTGCAAGGTAAAAATTCTCATTATAAAAGAAAATCACTTAAAGCACCGCAATGGGAATTTTTACCTGCCTTGCAGGGTGAAAATTCCCATGATGAAAGTCAAATCACTTAAGTGGAAGAGGGGATTTTTGGAGCTGCAGTGCAGGTGGAAATTCCCATCAAGCTGACTTCTTATTTTTAGCAATTCCTCTTGCCAAAAAGTGCGACCCACCTTGGGTGAATAACAATGCATTTAATAATATTTATTAATGGTTTATTCACCCAATTTTGGCGCCATAAATAGAAGGAAAGTCAATGCAAGTGGAAGAGCTAAAGAGAAGTCAAGGATGCATGCTAAAAATAAATAAAATAAATTTATTTAAAAGCAACCAAGCAACATGCATAATTGGGCGCCCAATTTGGGTGAATAAACATGATTTTTTATTAATTAAATTGCGGAAATAGGAAGGGCAATTATTAAAAATAGAATGTTGAGGATTATATAAGCATGTGTTGCCATAATGAAGAAGCAATTAATTTTTTTGCAGGATTGATTGCAGCCCCGGACATGTTTTTTGGCGCCAAAGGAAGGAGGTTTTTGCATTAAAGAGTGTTTTTCATTGTCAAGGAGCTTCAAGGTTTGGCGCCTAGGGTTGGAATGACTTGATTCTTACTATGATAATTATCTGCATGTTGGTATAAGTGCTCTAGGTGAATTAAATAATATTTTTACTTGCTTTGCATGCAAGCAAAACCTCAAATTTTAGGGCAACAAACTTTATATGCAAATTTTGGTGATAAAAATCAAGTATTCATGCCATGGACTCCATCTTTGTCTGAATAAATTCACAATTGTATTCATCACAGGTGCTCAAATCAATGTCAAGTACATTGAATATATCTTCTAAATCTGAAGAAGTTAGATCTACACAAATGGATCCAATTGCAAGGGATTCCGACATAATTAAAAGAAAAAGAGCTCAAACAAAGATTGTTCCAGCCATGTTGAAGCATGATGAAAGAGAAAGATTAGCAGAATCATGCATAGCTTCTAGATTTGCTGAAGTCAATGATACAGACATAGGCCCTGAACCTATCACCAATTTGATTGACAGATTCAACTCTCATAATTGCAAAGGCTTCTGGCAAAAATTCATCCTCTTGTTTCTAACGCAACCCATGTGGAAGTCATTGCATGAAGAATTCCTTTCAAAAGCTTGTGCATGTGCTCCCAATCTTCCATTTGAAGCTTTCATTGAATTTACTTGTTTTTGCATTCACCTAGAGTGCTTTCCAGAATTTAAAATTGCTCATATGCAATTTTAAATAAAGATGATGAGTTTTGTCTGAATTATTTATGGCAAACATTGCATTGGTGCATGTACTGAAGAAGAATTACAAAAGCTTCAAGGATAGAAGGGAAGACATGTCAAAGGCAATACCCACAAGCAAATCATAGTCATGCATAACTTCCAGATCCAGTTTGGTGAGAATCAAAGGCAAAAGAGTCAACCGCATGCAAAATATGGAAGAAGAACAAGACTGGTAGGGTTGCAGCTTTCTTCTTATTTCTTTTTTTTTCTTTTTATTTTCTCCGACAAAGTAATTGAGCAATCAATTAAATTATAAAACTTAAGTGATTGGTTTAAAAGTCGTTACTTAAAGAAGTCAATTACTTGGAAATAGGTGGCAGACATGCAAAATAGAAGGTTCTATTTTTCAGTTATAAATCATGCATGTCATGTAAAGAGGAATTTCAGAGGAAGATTGCCAGATGTTTCCCTTTTCATAGTTTCCACATGCGGAAATTCATTTAAAGCTTCCTATTTGTAATTGCCCTTTATACACTATAAATAGAGGAAGAACCTACGGGTTAAAGGATCGAATTTGTAATCAACATTCTTGTGTTCCAGACTTTGAGCTGAAACCCTTGATAGCTTTTTCTGCAAGCAGAGGAATAGAGAAGAGATTTCTAGAGAACTTTGTGTCAACGGTGCATTCATCTCTTATTTATTTCTAGATCTATTCATAAACTTTGTGTTATTCTAGATCTAGATCTGAAACTTTCCTTTGCTTTGAATTATGTATTTCATGATCTATTTGTTTTAATCTATGTGCATGTGATCAACTTTGTAAACTATTGATTGGGTTGCACATCTTCTCTCCTTTCTTCCTGTTTCCTATTATTTTCCTCTTCTGTAGATTTTTCCTTTCTTTTACAACTGCTTACTTGCTACAAAACTATCTAGCTATGGTTCATGAGCTACATAGTTAAAGTAATACCCACAAATAGATATTAGGACATATAACTAACAAAATCTTACACGGGAGCCTCACCGGTAAATGAGGGAGATTTATCTCATGAATGCCTAGGTTTTTAGTTGTGCAGAAAATCTAGCCAACAAGGAGAATGGAAGAATTTGGCTATCTCCTTTGTTCTCTCAATGCACTCTTGAATTTACAAAATCAATCACCAACCCCCGAAAAGAGAATGGCTTTACATTTTATAGAATGAGAGATGACTCATCATCTATCCCCCAATGGCTTTTCATATGTCCTCATGCAACTTAAAAACTTTTCAACTTCCTAGGAGAATATTAAGTCTTTTTATAACATAAAGGTGACTTTTACATTAAAAGCATAAAGTTGTATTTTTAATTTCATTAAAGTACATCTAAAAAGTGCACCCCCGCAATGAAGAATTAGAACATAGAGGAGATACAAAGTAGGGGAGAAGAGAGGAGAGAAAGAAGGAAGAAGGGGGAAGAAACATTGATGACGAATAATATGCCTTCGATGAAGTCCACATCTCCTTCTAGATGATTCGATGAGGTGTTCCACTGTAGTGAACTCTGCATCTCCAAAATCTTTATACCCTGAGAAATTCCTTCATCTTGGCTCACAAACACTTGTCGAGTTGAATGAATTGTTCTGTCGATGACTGCAATTCCGACCCTGTGTATGATATATCTATGACCCGAATCACGTAGTGAGTGTCAAGAGACATTGTTGAATTCCCTGAGATGAGTATAGAATTCCTTATGAGCAATGCCCGTGGATGATCCCAAATGATGGTGTTGACCTGAATTATCATCCCTCTATGTCCCATTGTGCCAAAAGCCCCTTTGAGTGTAACTTACTATTAATAGTAAGTGTAACTTACTATTAATAGTAAGTGTCCAGATGGAAGGCTTACTATTTTTAGTGAGAGGTGATTTTTGCCTCTTCTTGACCATAGTGATGTGATGAACTCCCTTATTCAATCCTGTGCACACTACCTTTGCCTCGATCTTCTTGGGTTAACTTACTATTTTTAGTAAGCACCCATATAAGGAACTTACTATTTTTAGTAAGTTTTCATTTTCATTGTTTTCTACTCTAGATAATCATTCTAGATTCCTAGTGATCTTCAGTGCACACTGCCTTTGCCATAGCCACTTTTGATGATGACTTTCCAAACATAGCAAGTTTGTATAGGAAAACTTACTATTTTTAGAAAGTGGACTTCCATAGCTTGGTTTGTGATGGAACATATTTTTTTAAACTCGGCTCGTTTTCATAGTCACGTCCTTCGAATTTCACTTGATTTCACCCACTAGAATGCTTGCAAATAAAATTTAAAATTTTTGCATGGTAGTGGCTTCTTGAGCGCAGCATAATCGCCATGGCAATTATTAATGGAGCTTGAAATTTGCGAGGTCTGGTTTTTATCTTCGTTTGTGACTAAAATGAATCCATCGCAATAGGATTTTCATTTGGAGTCTATGTGCAAGTTTTTAGCTCATTTCTATTGTCAGGTTGATGGGAAATCCGACAAACATGAGTCGATGCACGAAGTGGGGGTTTTATTGGAACGAATGTTTCAAGGAACCATTTGACCTCTTGTTTGTTGCATCTTGATCATCTTGAAAAATGTGGAAGTTAGCAAAAGATGACACCTCAATCCAAATTGTATCTTGCAAGATATGAATATATTTCAATTGGGTGGTTTCATGGTTATCTGGCAAAAAATCTTCATTTTCTCGTTATTCTTCGTTTCTTCAACACTTTTGATCAATCCTTCCCCCAAGACCTGTGTATTTTCATGGATTTGATTGGTTTTTTTGGCTATGGAGGAGATAGTTTGGAGCAACAATGGTGGACCGGGTGTCTAGACAATCATGAACAAAGCCATGACAAGGTATGAAGCTGTGAAGAAGAAATGGGGAAATAACGGCTAAGTGTCGGATTTAAATTATTCAAAAAAAAAATGCACAGAGAGGGTTGGGTTCATTTTATTTTTCCTAACATCCCTCGCCTTAAAGGGACGTGAGGGACATCAATTTCCACGGTGATCAAGAAGGCGACATGTGGCAGCGATCTAACGGCAGGGAGTGAGAGCTAGAAAATTAGCACTGAGGGGTTGGAAGCGGGTCACATGGGTGACCAAAAGTCTCCCTTAGAGGATTGGGTGCATTTTTTGAGGTTTGGTATCCCCGACCTATGAAGGACATGAAGGACATCAAATTCCATGGCGATCCCGGAGCCGACAAGTAGCAGAGATCCGACTACAGGAATTTGAGCTCCAAATTGCACCTGGGGGCTAAATTGGCAATCCTAATGGTCGCATGAGATTCTAGAGGTCACATGGGGGATGGGCACATTTTTCCAAGGTTGATGTCCCTGACCCTGAGGGACGTCGAGGACACAAAATCCCACCAGGATCCTGGAGCTGACACATGTCCTCCCAAAATTTGGCTAACTCCCGAACTCGCTTCAAGAGGACAACTTGTGACAATGATAACTTGAGCTCCCAATGGAATTTTTTAGAAAAAAATTATATGATCCTGACTATAAATTTCCTTTTGAATCCAATGGTGAGAGTCTCATATCTTGATTCTTCTATTTTATCCCTTAAAAATTATATTTTTGATTTGGTACTCCACATGTGCCTGAGAAAACCTGCCTGCAGACCTAATGCGCCAAAGTGTTGTGAAAAATTGATTTCACCATCTCTTAGGGCTTGGAATTATATTTCCATATATGTTTTGTTGTACTCCTAAATCCATCTAGAGCTCTCGAAAACACCTTCCGAAGCTCGTAGTTATTTTGGCATTACATTGATTAGGCCTCTGAACCCTAATTTTGGCAAAATTGCCCCAACTTCTACGAACCCTTCCGAGAATCTTCTGAATCACTTCCATTATGTCCCAAAACCTTTTAATCACCTCCACATCCGCTTAGGCTCTTCTTCTCTCGCTCCATGGGGTTGCTCCAGCCTTAGGAAGGCTAGTGATAGCCCTTCCCACAACTACCTGTAGCTTGCAACTTTTAATGAACTCTTAAAATCACCTAGAGGGAATGAATGGACTTTGCTAAATCGCCTAGGGGAATGAAATAACATCAATCGGGAGGTTGTTGGACTGATTGGAGAGACCCGAGGTGCCTTGGAATGATAAGACTTGAAAAAATTAAATCAGGGGTATAGTTGTCATGCTCAGAAATTGTTAATTTCCTTGTTGCACATTTGCATGACAACACAAACCTACAAAGATATTTGAAAACCACAAAAGAAAAGGGTTGATATGTACAAAACATATGTTTATTTTATAATTAAAAGAAAAGAAACATATTGATTTTGTCAAGAAAAAAATTACCAGTCTTTACAAAAAAAAAAAAAAAAAAAAGAGGACTCAAAATCAAATTTTGCATTGAAATCAACAATATGCATGAGAACGGGCATAGAGTTAAGTGCGAGGGAGTGATGAGACCAAACTAAGTCTCATCTATGCACAAAATAACATTATTCATTCTCTTATAAAGTGGATTTAGATGTAGTCTTAAGAACTAGATAACTTATTTAAGATAAAATGTAGAATATATTTAATTTATTTTTGAAAAGATTATTGTAATCTAAATGTTTTCATTTCCTAACATTTCTTGTAAATTAGAGTGCAATATTGTGTATGAGTGGGTTATTTGAAAATATTTGATAGCTAAATCACTTTAGAACACCTTGGACTATTCTCTAGAATGTGTTGCATAAGTGCATGACTCATATGGTCAAGTGTATGACTCACATAACCAAAGTGCGGGACTCACACATCCTAGAGCGCATGACTCACACATTGCAGAGCATGGGACTCGCAGTCATAGAGCGCATGATTCGCAAGTCACGTAACGTAGGACTCATAGAAAAAAGTCTCTAAATAAAATTACGAGACATCTAAATGATAAACGAGAGAAGTTTTTGTTTCTCTTATTGTCTCTCTCAAATTGAATTCACATTAGTAATCATAAAATCAAAGATGAGAATATGGCGGGACAGCTATCATGTTGAAAGATTCAATCATGCAAGAGTAGACTTGGCAAATGGAAAGAAGTAGTTAAGTGCATGTGGAAGAGGTAGTTCAATATAGAGTTGTAATATTTGATTAATTCTCTTCCACATTTGTCTCCTTGTCAAGTGGAAGTAGTTAAGTGCAAGTGGAAGAGGTAGTTCAATCTAGAGTTGTAGTGTTTGATTAAATCTCTTCCACATTTGTCTCCTTGTCAAGTGGAAGAAGTAGTTAAATGCAAGTGAAAGAAGTAGTTAAATCTGGAGTTGTAGTGTTTGAATAAATTCCTTCCACATTTATCTCATTGTAAAGTGGAAGATGTAGTCAAGTCTTGCCCAAGATTATAGGTAGGTAGTTCTATAATCTTGGAGTATTGGCCAAGGGATGAGTTATAAATATCTCTCCAAAGCACTCAATGCGACGGTGGTAGAAGATGAATGATTTTTGTAACATCATTTCTAATTAATAAAATCCACTAGTTCAAGTATCTTGGCAGTAGCTTATTTTTAGTTTTGTTAACCCAACTCGAGGGAAGAGCAAGGGCCCACTCTTACCCAAGGAGGAGGATGGTTTATTGTTTTTTAGAATAGAATCATTATTGTTTTACTTAGATTGTTTAAATCAACATTGTGTGTTTTATTTTGTTTTGTTTGTGAAGCTTCACTTTCATTTATTTATTGTTATTTATTTGTTTTTATTATTTATTTCAGTTTGTTAGATTAGATTTGCTTTCAATTATTTATTTTAGTTTGTTAGATTAGATTCACTTTTAGTTATTGAATTTTCTTTCAAGCATTTTCAATTCTAGAGCAAAGAATTGTAAAATCATTATTTCCTTTAGCCCCTTTTGTAGATAGCCTTGGACACCACCTGGTTTTGACATTCTTTAAGATTAAATGATGAGGATTGCAACAACCCTCGTCACATGTTGCATAAAATCAACATGTGGTCTTATTATACGGAGGTTAAATAAGTCCAAACATAAAGCCAAATATGAGGGGTTATCATAAAATGTTTTTTTAGTAGTAAATATGTCTTAAATGTCACAAACCTAGAACCTCCGTCTTTTTAATGGCTTTATAAATTTTTTATTATTATGCATTTCAACAATGTAAGCGTTGAATTTGTTGGCACCAAAATTGGTTTCACTTCATATTGATATCTTGAGATTGACATTTTGGTGTTTCAATGTTTCTCTTGGTGATTAGTAGGCATTTTTGGGTGCCCTTATAGCTGAAACACATTGAAAATGCTTGCCCCTCTTGATATGCATGTGTACATATCGGATTTGGAAAGACTTAGACTATATGGGCGAATTTTGGCTTTTGGACATGCACTTGACGACCAAACTTGCATTTTCCATTCCATCAAGTTTAAGCTACACAGTTTTCATACGCTTCGATTGAAGCCAAGTGTCCTTAGGGACCGGAAATATTTAAAAACAAAATCCAAAGTCCAAATGACCTGTCCTGTCGAACAAAGTCATGAAAATGAAAAGGGAGCCGATGCAAGTGTTAAGAATCGATGAGGCAGGAGACACGTGGACCAAGGTTTCAAAGGATGATGGTAGGCAGTGGCTATGATGTGTGCCACGTGGAGAAGATCGACGAAGCAGGAGTACAGGAATCCAAAGTTTCAAGGTGGCATCGACGGCAACAAACATAACTCAAGCTTCGAGATTGCGCCGATGATGACCACATGTCATTCATCAACTACAGTCAATGTTTGAGACATGAATAGAGGAAACTACGTGGCGCTAAGTGATTAGACGCATAGTTTGTTATGGGATTAAATTTGACGGCTTCCTCTTATGCAAAAGTCAACTCGGAGACGTCTTGGCTAGAAATAATGGTGGTAGACAATAGTTTAGTTTTTTTGACATAACTTTGCATAGAGAGCTTCATTTGACCAATATCTAGTATCATTGGAAAGCTCTTTTAGAGGGCTATACATCAGTTCTCGTTTTGAAGCAAGTGGTGGAGAGATTTGGAATATTTTAATGACAGATTTTTGACAATGTTTGTGGCATATTAGCTTTTACCGTTATCTATTTCTCATTTATCCATTTTGCTCACTCTTGCACATGGGTGGGACCTCTTGGATGCTCTTCAAGTGTCGTTTGCTTCTCAAAGAACTCAATTGGAGCCCTTGGATCATTTATAAAGCTCGAAATTGTTTTTCAACCATCATTTAATCCATAAATGATATGTGCACTCTTTTCTCCCCTCTCATTGGTTCTCAAGCTTTGATTACTCTCCAATTCCATTTTTAGAATGTTTTTTCAATTGTATAAATTGACGAAATGTATGTTTTACCAAATCATCTTCCAACCTAGCCAAAAATATTTTGGCTTGGCCCTTTTTGATCCGGATCTTTGATTCCTTTGGTAGTTTAGTCTATAGGTGTTCATTTTAGCTTTGTTTTAGATGTTTGGAGAAGGAATGACTATAACAATTTAAGGATATCACAATAAATTTTGGAAGAGTAGTCATGTAAGCTTTACTAAGTCATAAATCAAATCATGGATTAGAAAGGAAGTTGTCATTTGAGTCAATAGTGTATTCACTCAAATTGTTAGAATCTCCATTTGGTAATTAGGTGCAGAGGTTTGATGTGTAATCACCAAAGCATTTAGTTGTAAAATCCTTGTGGAATTCTGGCTTCATTTGCACTCAATAAACTTAGCTAATGCTATATTTCAAATTTTGAGTTATGGCGGTCTTGTGGTTTATTAAATCTTCGTGTATGTGATTTAATGCTTGGATGAATTGTGTGGATTTGTAGTAATTGTGTAGATTGATGCAACTCTTGTGTTATCTTTGATTCCATCTGAAGTTTTGCATATTTAGACCAATGGACAAGGCGCATGTGAAGTTGAAATGATCAAAACCCCTCCCCTCTTTTTAATTAAATCTTGTTGTAACGCCCCCTTGAGACCTATGTTTATCTTGCACATTCTTAGAGGCCTCTTAGATATAACTTTGATTCATCTTTGCTACTATCATTTGTTTGAGTTCAACATTTTCCCATTCTTAGGTAACTTCGTGATTTTCCTACTAGTGATGGCCAATTAGGTGGGAGATCATAGTCGTAAAGTTATTTAGCTAGTCTGCTACATATTACTTACTTAATCTTGGTTATTTGACATATTTTGAGTTGCTAAAGGGTCTTTGCCCTAGGTTTCACAAAGCCTAAAGAGTTGGAAGTTAACCACCTTCCTATTTGTTGACCTTGAATTTGCCATTCTTGATGAAGAGAACCATTTTTACTACAATTGACTCATCCTTCACCTTCTATACACTCATCCAAACAAGCGGAACAAATTTGAGAGCCAACAAAATGAATACAAGCCAAAAAGTCTTACATTATTATGCATGTTATAATAACACAAGCTTTGAAAATAGAAAATACTTCAAAATTACATAAGCATAGTATAGTAAAAATACATTTCGAGACATTATAAGGGTCGCTACAAATTCATATATATATATATCATTTTGGACCTTCATGTGTCTAATCGTTTTGTTCGTTTGTGCAAGCGCAAAGTCGATCAAGATATGCTACAAGCGAGCAGCCAACAATTTATTGCCGCTCAAAGTAGTGTTGACACTCATATCAATGAATAATATACACAAACCGCAGATGTTCAACTTCAAACTAAGAAAATACACTCTTGGTTATGACAATAAACAAATCAAATGAAAGATGATAGAGAACTCGAATGGAGACAAAGCGCCACAATGTACGAGTTAATATATGCAATATATTAAAGATTTTAAAAAGCAAAAAAATGCATATTTTTCCAATAGTCAACAATGACAAAATATATTTCCATGGGGTCAAGATACCTAGCTTCTTTTAAACAAACAAAAGAACTGAAAATTCTTTGTATTGTGTTTACACGTTCAATCATAATGCAATTGCATAATCACCAATCATCAACGTGGATGAGACGCAAGCAAATCCAACACAAAGTAGAATAATGGTTTTGAATTAAAATTTACACATCTTCCCCACTAAACAAAGGAATGTGAGAACATGGTATTGGGTGGTCTTGAGCCTCCTCCATATTTTAATCGTACAACTCGGCGAAGCGGTGAAAGGTAAAGCTGTTGGACCCGATGGCCACAAAAGCCCGACAACAATGTGTGACCCCGAATAGACTCCAAACATTTGAAATCCAACATCCTCCACACTTTGACAATCTTGTCCCACGAACTCAAATATAACATACCTTGTTCCTCGTTCGTAGCCAAAGAAGAAATGGCATCCACGTCCTTCATCCATGGGGGTTATCTATACTTCTATTCTCGGGGAGGATAGTCGTCATCAACATGTGGAAAGTGTTGTCTAGCGGCGTAAACACGAGGACTATCATAAAATGGGATTCATTATTTTTACTATGCCAAGGTTTTCAATTGGACGACGTTTAATTTGTTAGATAAAACGAGAATGAATGGAAAAATGGAAATAAAAGGTGGGAATTAAATACCTACATATCCAACACCTTTTCCACAACTCACATTGTTCGTACCCAAATAATATGTACTATTTGTATTCCACTTTATCGTCTCAATCTCATTTGCATTATTCACATGAATGCAATATACGCTTAAAGGGGCCAAAATAAAAAATGGGAAAAATCCAATATGTTCTAGGTTTGAAACCCAATCACGATGCTTGCTTCTTGTAGCATTTTGTAGCCCCTCTTTTTAGTTTTACGATCAAGTAATTGCAAGAAAACAGAGGATGCATGAATAGTCATCAATAATTGAGCCCCTCCAATTGTTAGGTGTTTGAGCAACGGGTAGATTTTATCTGTTGACCGAAAGTTTTAGACCGAGGCTCCCTACCATTTCTTATGTTGTTGAGTGCAAATTGCTCTTTGATTACAAGGGATTTTTACTAATAGAACCATCAAATTATACCGTGTAATGTCTAGGTCTGAAAGAAAAACCTTGTTTTCTTAATTTAAGGTCTAATGTACTTTACGTTGAAGTGAATGATTTCTTGCCAATTCTAGCTGTGGAATTTGTGAATTATAGTAGCCATATAAAAATCATAAAGTTTTGAACTACAACCATGTTGGATCTAAATACGACCGAAAGAGATATGGCTGCCAGGAAAAAAACAACAATGTCGATATTAAAAAAGCAGGGGTGGCAACACAAAAATTAAATAAAAAATATCAGTCACTCACAATTACAAAATAAAAATATATATCGATACAATGGGTGGTGGGTGTTGTCAAAATTTTAGAGTGAGACTCCATTCAATTTCTTATGTTATTGAGTGCAAATTGCTCTTTGATTATGAGGAATTTTTAGTAATAGATCCATCAAATTATACAGTGTAATGTCTAGGTCTGAAAAAGAAACCTTGTTTTCTTAATTCAAGGTTGAAGCGATTGATTTTTTGCCAATTCTAGCTGTGGAATTTGTTAATTAAAGTAGTAGCCATATATAAATCGGAAAGTTTTGAACTACAAGCATGTTGGATCTAAACATGACCCCAGAGAACTGGCGGCCGCAAAAAAACAGCAGTGATAATATTAAAAAGCAAGAGGCGTGAACACTAAATTTAAAAAAAAACAAGTCACTGACAATTACAAAATAAAAAATTATATGTCGTCGACACGATGGGTGGTTGGTGTTGTCAAAGTTGGCAACCTGCCATCCACTATAGTTTAGAAAACGACTTCGGCGTAAAAACCCTGGTCATTACTGTTTGATGTGACTGTAATTTTTAATCCATGTACAGAACAAACTGGTAGTAGTTACGATAAAGCTATAGTATGCTTGACAAAAATAGAGCGGAGAAATTCTTTTGTCAAGTCCAAGACACTCTTATTTATGGAAACTTTTCTTTAAATTGTGCATTATGAGTGATTCTATTGCAGAGGTCAGATAGAAAATGGAGGATGTTTCTTTTTGCTCTAAGTTGTGCCATTATCAGCCAGGTAGAGGCAGCTCATAATTACAGCTCGTGAGAGCAAAGATGAAATTTGAAGCTTGGGATGCTGCCTATGAAAACAGTGTTGAAAGTCCTCTTGTGGCGAGATGGTCAATGATACTAGGTAGATGATGGAAAATGTTGCTCCACTTATTTTCACCTTTGATGTAACATTCATTATGACCATAGTTCTATACTCCCCTTTTCAAGAGGGAAATGTACTTGGGCATGTTGTGTCTCAGACGACAATGTTAGACATACATGCTTTATATGCCTTGTTTTTTATGTTAATAAAATCCAGACTTCCAAAGGAAACAAAGAAATTGGTCATCATAAAAAAGGATCACATTTTCCCTTGATAGAAACACTTAATCTGTGTACTGCACAAATCATACTGTCCATCTGATACCCACTATGAACTCACTCTCACATTTCAATATTTTAATTTAACATGATAAATCTTTATTTCTTTGTGATCATCTTTCTACACTTCTCTTGCTTTTATATTCAAAAACCAAGGGAAAAGTTTCCTTCCCTCCTTACTTCTTTGTCAGAAAGGTTCAAGCTAACTTCTCACCCTTTTTTAATGACGACTTTGTTTTTGGATCAT
Source organism: Taxus wallichiana var. yunnanensis (assembly GCA_018340775.1). NCBI lineage: Eukaryota > Viridiplantae > Streptophyta > Pinopsida > Cupressales > Taxaceae > Taxus > Taxus wallichiana. Next base: position 999,431,955 of record CM031237.1, on the reverse strand, counting down.
TTTCACATAAGCATAAATAGAACACTATCATATACACTGATAAAAAACTAGCCGCACTGGTAAGAAGTATTCACGTGTTCACTGGAATTTAACCCTAAAATAAAACATTTTCAAAATTGTAGGATCAATATGCCCTATCTAACTTCTCATCTTTGAAGCTAATGCCAGAACAGCTGACAGATATTAGTACAAATGGTAATTGTTTCGCTATTACTAACAACCCTTCCAAGTGGATTTCAAAATCAACGAAGAACATGCTTAATGCACCCACTCACAAGTGACATTCAATAGGCCTTCTTGGAAAATCTTCATCTCGGAATCTAAACATTAACAACAGTGAAAACTTCGTGCTGATCTTCTTGGACATTTCCAAGCGCCATCAATGATAAGAGGACTTAAATCACTGCTGCCAGAAACAAAATACCTTTGCACTACAACTCCTTCCTCAAGCGTGTAGGTTGCTTACTCTTGGTCCTCCTAATTCTGGCTTTCACTCTTGACTTTGTAATAAGAGTCTCCACAGTATTTGCAAAGTTTCCACAGCCATTATCAACAATAAAATCCCACATACAACTACCTAACAACAGCCAAAATAACTTTCAAATTAACTAAAAACTATTCAAAAATGTCTGGCATCTATAAGCAAAGTCAAAAATGAAAAACAATCGTGAATCCGAAAATAGAAGGAATGAGAGCAGTCATAAACCAACATTATAACAAGTTCTAAGTAAGACATTGGAACAAACAACGAATGGAAATTTTAATAAATACTATACCTGCCACTCAGAAACACTACCAACAATTGCAGTCCGAAGCAAAAGCAAGCCAATGTATCCTTCAAAGCCCTGTGAACCCAACTCATTAGAATTTTTCCCCTTTTAAAGAAAAAGCTCTAATGGGTTAAAGAATAAGATGATGTGCTCGTTGAAATACTTATCAAATAAAGATTGCATTGTTTACAGAAGATGAGTAATGCATTGCATCTTACTTATATCAATTCTCATGTGAGCCAAAAGAACCAATCACCAATTAAGAGTCTACTGTTTAGAAAACATTGCCTTAAATTTACTTACATTAGTGCGTGTGATGAGAAAAAGGAACTGCAAACTTGCAAATTAGCAATACTTGCTAGGTTATCAAACCACTACCTTTACTCAAGTTTACAATTTATGTTAAAGATCAAATCAGACAATTTTCGATGTGCATCCATGGAACAACGCAGAGCATTTATGATTTACCGCAGAAAAGAAACCTTACAAGAAGTTCAGTTCAAATACTGATGCCATTCCTTTATGTATTAATATGTCTACAATAGACATGGAGAAAAGCGATTGCAATCCATTAAATTTTGAAAAGTAAATCAAACTGGAAAGGACTTCCAGCAAGCAAATTTGGTCAGGGGCTTATCGTGGAGTTGGGGGTGGGCATGTTTGAAATTGTAATACTGCAACCAACCACCAAGAAATTTATTTTTGAGTTTTTGTAAATTTACTGAATGGAGGATTACATAAAGCTTCCTTTAGAAATCAGACTTTTGAATCAAGGGATGAAAGAAAAGTTCAAAATGAAAAGAAATCAAGGAGTTGATCAAAGCTATAGCATTTCACATTAGGAATGGAATATCGTAAACCTTGTACATAAAAATGTGTTATCCAACCACTTCAGGAGCAACCATTAAAAATTCATTTTAGATATATGTACAGTTAGAGTGGAATAGAAAAAGTTAGGAGATCAAGCAAAAGAAAACCCATGATGTTAGCATTCCTTATTCTGACTTTTTGTCCTGTGCTTAGCTCAATATGTTTAAGTCGAGAAATTGAACTTTTTGGTTCTGTGCTTATCTTTATATGTTAAAAGAGGGAAATAAAACTATGTACTTGCCTGCAAAATGAATAAGATGGGGTACAACAACCATAGTTGACCTTCCACCCCTGATGTTTCTCCCCATACTACATCCATTCTCCGTGCCTGTATTTTAAAAGGAACACTTAAGCAAAGGGATAAATAATCTTGAAAGACCCACTAAAAACAAAGACACAATTTGCATTAGAAGATCTCTGCCCAGACATTATTATACACAATGGTGATTTTCTCAAAAATCAAAAATTGGTCCTTTATATAAACTAAAGAAAACCAATGCAAACTTTAGATTCATGAGAAGGAAAAGATCAATGGATTCCTCCTGCACTAGAGTCCATTGTCTCGGGACTGAAATTTTTACTTAATAAGATACCTTTCAAACAGGAAACCTGAATTACTTTTTGCATAATCATTTTCTGTTTTAACTTTCAGTATGGTTACTTAAATTGGATGAGGCAACTTCGACATCTGATTCCAAGGTGGGGGAAATACTAGAATACCCTATCCAAGTGTTTGTATTACTAGGACCATGGCTAAAAATACAATTTCAAGGTCCACTCACGTATTAGTATCAATACTGGCCAGATATTATTTGCTTCTCTCTCTTAGTGTTTTGGGACTATTTAACATAGAGAAATAGTCGACGGGGTAAGCGATCAGAAAGAAAGAAGAAAGAAATAAAACAAAAGAAATTATATTGATGTCCACAAGCGACCAAAGTAGGTCAATGGGGCTCCCAAATACTATAGTTACATCTAGCTGGTCTGGACAATATGAGAGCTGAATGCAAAAATAAGCCAAGCTTCTCCCAGTTATGAGCGGAGCTGCAAAGAACGGTGTGATTTCCCACATTAATGACCTCCCACAACAGGACCATGCAACATTCTGTTTTTTGAGACCCTCTGTGTTACAAGGTACTTTAGCAACAATCAACAGCACATTTCTTGAGACAGCAGCTGAGTTTCTTTATGCAAATGCAACATTACTATTTTTTGATAAGAGTGATCAAAATCAGATCCACTGTACAGACGGAAATTGGTGGCAGCTATCTTTTTGGAGGGTATGTTTGCCTTGTGAGGCTCTGATACTGAAAGATTCTCTAATGGCTCGTTAAAAACAATAATTGCACTATTATTTTAACCTAACAAGGAGACTTTTAGCACCATTTTGTTGTTTATAAGGGTTTTCAAAAATGCATATTGACATTATGATGGAAAATTTAGTACACCCATCATCAGATATTTGTATGCTCAATGTATTGGTAAAACTCACCCTGTCATCGTCAGAAGGAAGGTGCCAACAAGCTTCAATTGCCATTGAGCTTAGAAGCCAAAGGTAAGCCCCGTCATGGTTATAATTTACCAATTTACAAATCACAAAAAATGAATAACGTAACCAACAATATAACTGAAAAACATGAAATAAAACCTAAAAGTCACAGTTATAAAAATATATTTATAACAATTTATAAGCTAAAAACATAATACATCTACATTAAAACCTTGAATAAAACAAACCTACATTTCATTCCTAAACCCATTAGGTTTACCATTTTCCTGCCAGAGAACCATCATTGAGCTTGAACCTACATTTCATTCCTAAAGATCTAAACCGTTTAGTTTTTCATTCTTCCTGCTATAGAGTCATCATGAAGCTTTGAGAGTGTCATGGAGCATGGGAGCTGCCCCCAAATATGACATAATTGCTACTAGAGATGAGAACAAATGTCCAAACCAAAAGAATGCCTAGAGAATGAACAAATATAATATCCTAAGTAATGTTCCCATCAGCAATATTCAGCTCCATGGCATACATCAATTTAATTTTAGTCTCACACCATCATAATAGGAGAAAACATTAAAAAATCTCATACAGGAAAAATAAAAATAAGAGGATAATGTAAAAATACCTTTCCTAATGCAATACGTGTGTATAACCGCTGACGCTGGTATCTGTTTTGAAGCAGCATGGCAACACCTTGCATTATAGCCCATGTCAAAAAGAGTCGAACTCCTTGCTGCATTTATAAATTAGTAGTACTGTGGTCAGAAAATGAAGAATCAAACTTGTAATACCTCAAAGATATAACAATATCCTTGCAGCAAACTCGGTGGAGTGAATAGAACAATGACAAATTGACAATACAGACCTGCTTCTGGACACAGCTAGGCTGCCCTTTAATCTCCCATGTAAGACTCACAAGAGACATAAACATAGCACAATAATGGTGATAAACCCACCTGCAAAAGTCATAACATATGAGATACCTAATTATCTAGAGTAATAAAATTGAAATCACATAGAAATTTGGAGTTTCCTCTATCATGCAGAATTCCTGACAAGGCTCGTCAGACTCAAACTGTTACAAGAGAAGATCGACTTTTAAAATGCTTGAATTGCTCTTCATCCACACTGTACAACATAAATCATTGTAGTTTTAATATGAAAACTATTCTTGTTAAATGCAATATATGTAACTTTTCAGAAGTTAGAATTGCAAGCTCTAGTTCTTAAACCATAAGGGCTGGAGCAGCGAACTAAATCTTAACATAATGTTGATATTATTTTCCATAAAACCGTAAACACTTGGTGGAAACCATATGCCTCGGATGAGTGATTGGAATCTTAATCAGAATGTGGCAGTAGCTAACCTAGACAAATTATATATTATGGAGTCACGGGTTATGCAGTCAGCAATCATGGTCACTTACCATCAATTATGCAGCGATAATTCGGAATATGTTATCTACAATAAACTGACCTTACAGGTGGCCAAAGGAATCTTAAATCATTTGCACTACCGCCTGAATACTGCAGGAGTTATACAAGGCATTAAACCTCAAATATAAATCTGTGTTTTGGACTAGAATATCACTGACCAGGAACCTGTGGAAGGACGGCTTGTGGCAAAGTGCAGTACCCATACTGCTCTCAGATTGGGCCCGAGTTGGCACCCATACCTTATCAGGAAAGTGTCCTGTCATTTTATGTACAATGGACTACCTAGAAATGATATTTTAAACTGTAATACATTTGTATTAGAGTCTTTTCAGGTTTGGTATCTATTTCCCGCTCTGGCCTCATGACTGAACACCAACAATGGAAGATTTTTTTCAAAGAACTATTGAGTATATTAGCCCTCAATGATCAATATCCGGGTTCTGAGAAACTTATAACATGGAATCTGATGAAGATCTTTCTTGTTCAGAATGTATTGACATTATAGAAGGATATAAAGTGATGCCTCTTGGAACTTGAAAATTCTAAAATGGAAACAGTGACCATGGAAATAGTCCACTCAATGAATTTGTTAGCAATGATAAAGGGTCTAATGATTGTCCTTACAAAAATGAGATTGACAATGGAGATATTAGCTGAAAGCTTATTCAATGGTTGTCAGCATCCTCTCGCAGTTATTGCTGAGGAGATAATTATTTCACTAAATGATCTCACAAAATCTCCAAGGATTTTGGATGTAGAGATGACAATAACTGCTTTGGCTAGTCTTCTTCCACGTGGACAAATTGTTAAAGAAGCTCTTGCAAAAGATATTATTCCACCATCAACCAGAGTCTTGAGAAAAGGGACCATCAGCGGAAAGGACCACGAAACTATCGTAATTCACAATCCAATTGTGGGAATGTTCATTGAGGTAATTCACAATTGTGGGAATGTTCTTCATCAAATTCGAGAGGTAAGACTAAAGAAACGGCACTTGAAGCACTTTCCTAAATTGTCCAAAGAAAGTTGCAATAGAACTATTTGAGTCTTTCAGATTTGGTTTGCACTTCTTGAAATTTCAGAGTACAGTTCTAAAATTAAACAAAAAAGAAGACAACAAATTTGAAGAGAAATGTACCAATAAACTTATACAAGAGAAGCAATACTAATAGAATCTTTGACTTTAAGCTTTAACATAGAAGGAAAATGACATACACACAATAGACAAGATTTTGCCTGAGAAAACCCTTTGGGAAAGAAGATACATTGTGGTAACCTTCTTCCTTATTGTATTAACTTAACCGTTTATAATATAATAATGTACTTCAAAGTCCTACTTTACCCAAATGCATGTGTGAGTATATGTAGATACATCAATAGCTAACTGCCCAAGCAGTATTACAATACAATGGGTACCAAAACCAAGGGCCACTAAGTCCACCCATAACACTCCCCACAAAACTACAGGATATTAAAACGATGGGCTATGAAACAACCCATCCAATACTAAAGGTATAAACACCATGGGAAAATCAAAACATGTACAACTTATAAAAAGAACAATTCAGGGGCCCCTGCCCCAAAGGGCGCTGGTCCCACATATTAGCAGGGGCATCCCTAGAAAACATGCTGGACTGTATTTCTTGCCTGTTTGTACAGTCTACAAAGGGGGTAAATCATGCAAAGTATACAACACATTTCCAACAAAATTTGTATTTCAGATATTTCAATTTCTAGTCTTTTTTTTTTTGTTTATAACTTTATAACTTTATTATAACATGATCCACCAAGACACTTTTGTGGGTGTGGGGAAATGTAGGAATTTGAAAAGGGGATGCCTAGAAGTGTCCCCAGAATTCTAGAAATGACAATTGAATAGAAATTGCATGTGGCCAAGGATGGGTGGATGGGAAAGGTGGGACAGGGATGAGGCACCGAGATGGAACATAGAAAATTAGTCAAGTAAAGTGGGCGGAAGTCTAATAGATAACCAACCACTGTTTATTTTAGGATAAGTGATGAGGGGAACTCTCATAGAAACCTGACCACTGTTTGTTTAAGAGTAAGTAATGGGGAAGCCTGTACGGTTTTGATTACTTTTTGTGGCTTGAATGAAATCCTTTACGTGGATGATTCTATCTATGTTGTGCATTTTCCATTGCAGAGTCTTCTTATGAGTTATAGTGAATCTTATAGAAAAACACAAGTTAGCATGTTCAATTTCAATTCAATTCTGATGTAAATGAATATAGAGCATGACATTTCTGATAAGCTCTATAGAAGAGTATTTGATCTCTGAAGCATAATTTTGGTTTCTAACATTTTTGTAGATTTTAAATACAAATTTGTAGTAAAACAAAATAACTGTAAAACACATCCTTCTGCCTTCAAAATCAATGATTTCATACACACAAACTGCAGGGACCTTTTCAAATCCCACTGAAACAGAAAATTGCCTGGCAAAATTTCAAGAAACAGTGTCAGCCTCTCATTAGCTTCTTCCTACGCTTATCCCTAATCCTTTCATATACTTTAAAAGAACCACGAGTATTTTGAAACTTAAAACACATTGTGGAGGACAATGTCAGCATTATTTGTTAACTCTATTTTACCATGGCCGGATGTCACTCCCATTGACTCTCAAAACATTTTCTCGTAAAGCCAAACTTGTGTAGAAAAATAATAACCATGCCTGCACAGAATTTAGAAAATATTAATTTCCTTAATCCCCTAGCTGGAATGAGTGTCTATACAACTTAGTGATCTTGATTTTACCACGGCACTAGAATCACTTATTACTGCAAATTGGGGCAGTGAAGAACCTACCTGGTATAACTGAACTGGCAATGCTGGAAAGCAACCATTCCAGACCCAATTCTTCAGTAACAGTAAAACACATGGAAATAGCAGAAACTGAACTGCTGTTCTATCCTGGCAATTACAACACTTGAAGTTATTGGACAAGCTATGAAGGGAATTTGTATTCATTTCAAGATGCATTGAGTAGAAAAACAAAAAACATTATTTGATTAAGTCCCATAGAAAGTATGTTCCAGAATCCAGAGAAGAGATCCAAAAGAATGCAAATGAACCAAAGAATAATTGGGAAACATGGCTATGCAAGGTTCAGCCAGACCTGGAAAACGTTCAATTCGAACCCAAACTTTTTGAGCCGACCCAAACTGTCTGGACCAAACCCCAATTCTTATTTCTAATTTTCACTAAAATAATGGGGAAAAAACAACCTGAAAAACAGAAAATAGACTAGGCAGCCAGTACGGGTACAGTTACGGGACCCAATACGCCAGTACGGCAATTCTTTGGGTGGAGCTTGGGTATGACCTTACAAAAATATAAAATTATTATAAGTATAAAAAATATAGCTAAATAAGCAAAATAACCATATAAAATGCATAAGACTAAACAAAATAAGCTAAATAACCACAAAAATACTCATAATCTAAGTCACAATGTTCTAGTTCAACAAGGATAAAATTCGGTTCAAGTTCGCCCAAATGATAAAGTTCAGAAAAAAAAATTGCCATTACATTCAAATAATAAAAATAAAATATATGCTCAAAGTAAAAAAATTAGCAATAAAAATAAATATATAGAAAGTTTGTTCTAGAATCTAGAGAAGAGATTCAAAAGAACGTAAATGAACCAAATAATAATTGGGAAACATGGCTATACAAGGTTCAACCAAGCCTGGAAAAGGTTCAATTCAACCCAAACTTTTTTGAGCTGACCCCAACTGTCTGGACAGAACCCCATATCTTATTCCTAATTTTTACTAAAATAATGGGAAAAACCACCCAAAAACAGAAAACAGACTAGGTAGCCAGTAAGAGTACAATTATGGGGACCCAATACGCCAGTATGGCAATTTTTTAGATTGGGTACAACCATACAAAAATATAGCTAAAAAAGCAAATTAACCATATAAAATGCATAAGAGGAAACAAAATAAGGTAAATAACCACAAAACATACTGATAATCTAAGACACGATGTTCTAGTTCAACATGGATAAAATTCGGTTCGAGTTTGCCCAAAAAGAAAATGCCATTACATTTGAATAACAAAAAATAAAATATATGCTTCAAAGTTAAAAAAATAACTAATAAATCTATAGTTTATTAAAAAATGAAAATACAAAAAGGAACATATTTTATACATTAAAATTGAAAGCAAACATAAAAACATAAATAAAAAAATTACTTTATACATTAAAATAAAAATAAACATAAAAACATAAGCAGTAGTGATAAAGATTCGCTTAACTAAAATTTAAAATTAAAAACATTACGATTATTTTTAAACACAAAAAGACAAAAACATAAAACTTAACGAAAAAGGCTTATTAAAAACTTACATAAAAATAATTAAACACTTCTATGCTTCTAGTTTCCATGGGAAGGCAGGGAAGAGAGGGCAGGGCACGGGCTCATCTCCCTGATTGATCTCAATGGTGAACCACTGGTTGATGACCATGGCTGTTGCATCCATCCGCTCCCTCCGCCAAGCTATCAAAATTGCCGACACCAGCCAAACAATGATCAAACCCTAAAACTGGACCCAAATGATCCCAATTGATTTTAATGCTTGGATCCCTTGTTTTTCATCTCAAGATGTATAGATCTAATTGTCCACGACCTATAGGTGAGTGAACGAATGGAGTGACAATGCAGAGAACCATTTTCCTCACAAATTTCCCAGTGAACTCATGCAAATATAGGCTATTTTTAGTTCTGCGTCACAAGTTCGGTGAATATCAAACTTGAGTGAAAAAATTGCCAAACCCTTTGACTTGGCTGATAATTCAATGCCAAATGTCATGATATTCATTGGTCGAACTTAGAACAAGTACATTGTGCAAATGTTACAATGTATACACAAAAATCAAGACAAATCAGCATATTCATTATTTTCATAATCATAATGCTCTCCAGTGTATTCAGCAAGAGCATCATTAGAACCATCATGTGGTTCATTAGAGTACATGCTGAATGTTAAGTGTAATAGATCAGGCCTCTTAAGTGTGGTTCACTAGAGCAGGCCCAAATCACATGCCTTTACACTTGACATCCTTCCATTTACATCCTCTATGTGCAGACTGAATGACCAATGACGATGTGACTGAAACACATACCCTGGGTGTTTCTGAAATGAACACACAGAGTTCTGCTCCTAAAACAGGGTTTTTATCTTTTTTTGGTCAAAGTAAAGTCAAAAACAACTTTTAAAACATTAAAACACAAACCCTAACCCTAAAAGACACCCCAAACTCTTTTTAAACAATAACAACACATTTACCTCACATCATCATTGGTCTGCAACGTGTACCCTGTGCATTTCCCCTGTACCCAGGCATGTAACCGTACTGGGTACATCATACCACAAGGCCCAAGGGGTGTACCCGGCTTCCTAGAAAACAGAGATCTAGGTAAATAATTTGTAAAATGTTATCATTTCTGAATTCCTGAATAGTACAAAAGCTCTCAGTTTATTATTATGTCCAGTATATTGTTGCATATAATTAACTATACAATTATCCTATGTGATGTAAATTCTATAGATTTTTATGATTTTCCCACTCTCCAAACCTTTTTCCAAGCTTTTCCAACCTTCTTTAAAAATGGCAAACTTAAACTTTCTGCACTTCCAATCCTACCAAATATTTTGACCCTGGTAAGTATCACTGGCATATAAGAAACATGGATGCAAAATAGAGATAAATTTCAAAAGAATAACATACAAATTATTCTAGACCCGAAACAAATAAAGTGCCTCTTTCCTTGTCAGATATTCCTACACTGTTGTACAAGCTACCATAAAAAAAAAAGAGCATCATTACAGACCTTGAAGAAACCAGCTATATGGAAATCATCATTCACCAATACTCAGCAAACACAATCTACAAAGATATACTTCCTAGCTTGAATATCTGGAGAGAATGAGGTGGTTATATAAAGAAAAAGTTATGCTACATTTGTGCTTCTGTTATTTCTAAAAGCTTAGTATGTACTTACAAGCTGACCTTCTTGGATCAAGCAAGAAATAATTTAAATGCAATTCGATTGCATAAGATCTAGCTATCTACCAGAGGAAAAACAAAATGTGGACCGAAGCTGTTTAGTCAGGAATCAAGGATGAATCTGACGGTTATGTTGGTTATATCCATCCATAGCCATATTTATCGTCCAATTGACCCATTTGATTGAGTGTTAATTCCTTACCCTTCACAAAAAGCTTCCAACCTCTTTTAACACAGACTGAAACAACCATTTCCATAGAAAATATTTTATTGCTTAACACCGTCCAAAAACATTATAATTTGTTTCCTAGACCTGTCTATTTAGATAGTTAGTACACTCTATAATATCTAAGTTCCAAGACCCTTGAACATTTCCATAGAGACTATTTTATTGCTTACCACCATCCAAAAACATAATGATTTGTTTCCTAGACCTGTCTATTTAGATAGATAGTACACTGTCTAATATCTAAGTTCCAAGACCCTTGAACATATGTATGGAATGTGAACAGAACCTTTCCTCGAAGCAAAAGTGCCAACAAATTTACATTAAATTGGCTGGCATTCATTTCATGTTTTGTATCTTATAGGAAAACCAGCAAGTAGTTGACGACAAAATTGAGTTCAGTACTGAGGGGAGAACACCCAAACTTTTCACAAACACGTTCCCCGTCTCCCTGCCCACGTGGCACCACCACCCCAACCCTAAACTCATTCATCCAACTAATGGACTTGTGTACATGTTATCAGATTGCAAACTCTGCATATTTCATAGCACTTATACAATCAATTTTTAGTTTTAACTTCTAGATATGCAAACAAGCTAGACAGAAAGGGGCAGGAATTTACAGCATTAGCACAAGCAGGACATCTTGATGGTAAATGTCGTTTTCTAAGTTTTCAGCATAATATTCTTTCGTTAAGATAACTCAATTTTATCAAGTTTAACAACCGATAACATTTCCACTAAAGACAAGTTATGGCATCACACTAATAAAACTTATCTATGTTTTCAACATTCAACACTTCAAAGAATAGCAACTTTTGCTGCTAGAATGAAAAACTTAGGATCATATCCAAAGGAGACATTATTGCCTATGCAAGCCATGGGAAGATAATTACTTAAACCTTTAGAATATAACATTAAGGAAGATGGGATATGAATTGAGCAAGCTTTAAGATTTCAGAGGATGAAACGTGGATAATTACAAATGCAATACATTAATGGAAAACTTGACATTGGTTTATGAATTGTGTTTCATATATCTAACATTAATCTGCATTTTTTAAATTTAACTCGTAACATAGAAAAAACAAATTATTCGTCCATTTTGCTATGTCTGATTTGCTGTTTGCTAATTCATTGGCTTGTTCAATGGTCATATACACATTATAACTGCTTATTGATTGATCTTTGGAGAGTTATTCCCTCCATGCTACCTGGATTTTGGAAGGGGGCATTCTATACTTACCCTGAATCTCACCTCCTGTATTAAAATCTTAGGGTACATCGGGATATAAAATTGAAGGATGAATTTGTTTGCATGAAAAGTACCATGCGGCTGAGAAATTCAATCTGCTAAACCTAGCATCAGATTCTAATGATACTGTCCCGGGTAAAGGAGTATACCAATCACCATGCCATCACAGGAGTACTGATGATGTAGGCTACACTCATTTTAACACCAGAAGGGCTAGGTAAGGAGGGTACGGTCATTAGAGAATTAGAGTTAATCACATTTTCAATTTTTCAACACACACAACATGATATATATTTTATATTTTTTCTGAATAAATAACAGAAAATATCAGCACCCCAACATTGTGTAGAAAGTTCACATTCAAAGCCCAATACTATGCTTAATGACTGTATGCTGATAATGGGGTCCATTTCAATCACTCACAAGTCCAAGATGGGAGCCCCAGGAAAATGGAGAACTCAAATTGAAATTTATTGGTGTATAAAGAAGGAATCCAACTATCGCTGGAGCCGTTGACCTCTTCAAGGACCGCAATGGTAAATTTGTAAGTGGCAATGCCCTAGGTGTTTCTCATGCTATAAACAATGAAGCAAAGAATGCTGCTTTAGTTCGAAGAGTGTGGAATTTTGTGTGAAAAATTTAATTTCTCTGAGGTGGACTGAGACTTTTTATTATCCAGGTAATGAATTCCAAAGCAATCTCCAGTTGAAAACCTATCAGCATCATCAAAGATGCCTTCCTCCTGTCAGTACAACTAAGATACGTTGGGTTTAACCACTGTTAGGTGAGGCTCATAAGCCACCAAATTTCTTTGCCGACATTTGTGTCTCATAGAGTGTCTATCGTACCTGCCTCTGTGGACCACGTGGTGGTTAAATGACTTTTTGAATGACCGGGCGAGGGCTAGGCCATTAATTTACAATGACATTTGCCCTCTAGGAGATCATGATTTGAATCCCTCCCATGATGTGTTTATTTAATCATTGGACTGACATGGTTTACGGCAGATGCTGCCAAACCATAATCCTATAAAACCTTTAGCATTTAGCATGCAAATATGTCTATGAGAGTACAAGTTCTCATATATTGTGTCACTTCAACTGAACAGAGGTAGATTGTACTCGTACGGGACTGAGATGAATTATGAGAAGGATAATCATTGGCAAGTTACGTCCTCTCTCCCTCGGTACTACAAAAGGTGAGGAACAGAGTTTGAGTGAAACTATGAAAGCTACAGCATGTCATGAGGCTAAGATCCATGCAGCGTTCAGGGCTGGTGATGGCACCAGAGGAGTTGTGGGAAGCAGCCAAGAAAATGCTTCTGACCGTCCATGCCATGCCCATGCCATGGATGTCAAGGCTGACAACATTGCAGCAGGAGGCCCAGACCCTATCTTCAGATAATTCTCTCTATGGTTGCATATTTGTTGTCTTCTTGATAGTTGTATTCAGGCCTACTGTGCCTTCAATTAAAATCTAAAAGTATTCCCCTCAGAGGCGTTCATAGTAGTTTTCTAATTCTGTTTTTCTTGTATGTGTCTATGGGGACCAGTAATTTGTCTCGGGGCCTTACATATTGCGGATGTTGCCTGGCCCAAATGTCCCTACATGCTGAATGTTGATGTATACAGAATTCTTTTTGCAAGTTCAGGGCAAGAACCCTGAATGGAACCCTTATTTCTGAATTCTCCGTCAACAAAGTAAAATATGCTGTCACCACAAAGAAAAGAAAAAACCAAAAAAACATTAATCAGCATATTCTGGATAGATCTGAAGAATCAGAAAAGTTAAAGTTTCATCAAATATTTTACCTGCAATGTAAATGCTCTTGTACAATATATCATATATAACATGTGACTGATTTGGTATTATTCAATACATAAAGTTGTTAAACAACAGGGTTTTACTCTCAAACAAGTCCTGATAAGTAATAGGGTATAGGAGATGAAATTTCAGAATAGTAAAGAAAAGATACATACCCTGTAGTTGTTGTATTCTTCCTTAACTTTCAATCGGACATCGTTTCTCAAAGCACGAACATTAATGGGACCAAGAAACATTTTAAGAAATGTACCTGACGCACAATCCATGATGGTTTCCTTGTCATATAAGTATGTTAAATGTGTCCTGTTTATACATATCTTTGTCCTACTTAACATTGATGTACACATTTATTAGGTCTTTTCACTTCACCTAATTGAAGGCATCAAATACATTTTCACTTGTGAAGATATCAGTACCCTGAGGCTTGTCTGGAAGAAGAGCTGAAACATCGCCTTCGCTAATCATACAGCGGGCTCTGAATAGTTCCTCTTCCAACTGCAACAAAAAATGGCAAGCAACAACAATTCAATGAAATATCAGAATCCTCAGAAACTGGGCCCTATACATTTTCTCCGACTGCAAAACAAAACAATGCAACAAAATGAAAAAAACAGAAACTCAAAGAAATGTTAGATTTGTCCAATACCAGCCTCTAAAGAATATCCATTCCTCCTCCTCGACAAGCAAGCAATGCGACACAATCAACAAATAAACAAAATCATCAACTTTAGATGAATTTTGTGCAGCATGCAATGGTCTAGTAGTAAGCAGGAGCAAGTATATAACAATGACATGGGTTCACACTTCACACACTGTTGCGGCTTGCTTCCACACCGAGTATACAACCCGAAAATTACACTGGCAACCGTCAGATGAGGCTGGGCGCAAGTACTGGGTGAATTTTGACGGATGAGTTACTCTTGAACATGGCTTTGTAGCCGAAAGGTCCCAGATGAGGCTGGGTGCATGTCCGGGGTAAAAAGACACTCTCAGGCATGGCTTTGTAGTCAAAAAGGTTTCATTAACACTGTAGCGTTTCCCTATTTGCCCAATAGAAGAACTCTAAAATAAATTTAAGGTCCACTTAATCACAAACCCAATTGTACCCCAAGTATGTTATCAACATGGATGGACCTTACAAATGATGCAATTGCATGGGTAATCAGGCTATCAATCATACAAACCTCCTGAGGACTACCCACTTCATCTCTGCAACCAATCCTTACACATCCATGGTCTAAAGTAACAGAGTCCACAACTCCATAATCTATTGACCCATATGCAAGGGGATGCTCTATAATTATGAGAATTAAACTTGGCACAGAACCAGCCAGGTTCCCATCCTACAGACACCTACCCAAGTTGCGAAATTGCCAGCTTTTGCATTTTATCAAACTTATGCCATGGACACAATCCTTTCTCACTAAGCGAACAGGTAAACATAAAAGGGAACAAAAAAAGAAGCTTCATACCTTTTCAGCTTCTCTGTGATCAATGTCATCAGCAGAGTTGAGGGAGGTTCGAAGCCTCTTGATTTCAGATTCGAGAACAACTGCCCTCTGTCTGATTGCCTCCTCCTCCAACTTGATCTTAGAACAGAAGGCACTTGCAGAATCCTGCAAGGCCTTCGCCTGCTCTATAAGCCCCCGATTTCTTCCCCGATACTGTTATTTTCTCTACTTTCAGCGTCATTTGTCATGGTGACACCAATCAAATCTGGACCAAGATCTGCTAATAAATAGACACCCAACGATGTCTTCTACGGGAAAAAATGGAAGTAAGAGAAACCCACCTAATCACAAAAGAGTTTAGGCCCATATATATTGAAGTTACAGAGGACACAGATACCCACCTACTGATCTAGATTTTTTTTAACTTTTTCCTTTTTTTTGGGTTACTCCTTCTGAGATTCTCTCCGTGGATTGCCTACCTCAAGCCTGTTGGATACCTCATCTAACATCTACACCCAGTAAGTAGGGCCATCTCAGAAAATAGATAATAGGTACCATACTCTTTTTAATATACCTATATTCCGTTTTTTTGTTTTGGTGAACATGGTAGATCTGCTGGTATTGCCTTTTTAATTTTTAAATGAAAATGCATTGGGGGAGTTTCTCTTCCTTAGATCACGGTGACATTATTATTAGTTCCTGCCGAAAGCGTGGTACCATGACAATTAGTTTTGTTTAAGGGGGATTAATTGGGTTTTATTATTTATTATTATAATATTCAGTTTTGTTTAATTGGGCTTAACCTGTTATTATTATTTTGATTATTTATAAGTTAGTATCATTTTTTTGTATGCTGATTTTTATGTTTTAAAATTTAGAATTTTAGTATTTTATATGTAAAAATATATTTATTTTATTTTTTATTAATAAGCAGAATATTCTTTTAAATTTGATTGGAGAATATTCCCTTCGATTAAATATAATAATCATTTATTATTTTTTATGTTAATTTTAAATATTGTTAATCTATTATTAATACTACCAAAAGACATTTCTATATATACTAATACTACCAACTCTTCTCCCATAAAAAATATGGAGAGGCCATATATTTATATAGTGGAAGTTAGAAACCGAGATATAGATAGGAATCACCCTTCCACCTCTATAAAAGTGTGTGTGTGTGTGTGTGTGTGAGAGAGAGAGAGAGAGAGAGATTATTGGCTCAAATTTCGACATTAGTGACGTGAGAGGCAGACTCCAAGTAGAAAATTCAAATAAGGAGATACTTGATGAAGAATTCCAATGCAAAAGACTTGAAAGGAAACAAGGTGTGACCAAAGTGTATGGAATGGCCCATACCGTAAGGGCGTTATGGCCCATTCCACATGCTTCAATCCACAAAGCTCGAAAAATAAAGTAATTAAAAATTGATGACAAGGATCCTTGTGACATGACCAAAAATAGAGAAAGAAGTCTAGAAAACCATGAGGAGTCACAATCAAATAAATCAAAAGCAATAGAAAATAAGGACTTGTGTCACTAATGTCTAATCTTCTCACTCGAAAATCATGTATATAATAGCATACTAAAAGTGTAATGTAATAGTAATAAGTGCATATTTTAGTGTCTACATCCGCCCCCTTTATGTTAGTCAATGAAACTTGTTAATATAGAGGAGACATGAAAAGCATACATGTGGAGGTTAGAAGAAGATGCAAATCGCAGTGTTTTAAAAGAAAAATTGTGACATGGTGTGGAGTGGGTCATCATTTTTGGTCCACATGAAGTCAAAGAAAAATAAAGTATGTTGTTGTAGATACGTAATCAAAGAAGAGATGTTTCATGGAGACTTGGGAGGTTTAGAGCCATGGAGATTGTAATCGGATCGGGAGTGATCAATTCCCAAGCCAATATACATTCATCAAGGGATTTGAGCATCCTACTGCCAAAGGAAGAGTGTTGAGAGAGTAGTTTAGTTTGCCCCCACTATAACATCAACAAATTAAGGGTCCACCGTTAAAACAAAGATAGGACAAGTGCTTATAGAAAACCCCTGCAAAGTTGAAAAGGTAACAATGTCTCATTGCCCCCACCGTGCATTATGTGGGTATAGATTGTGGGTTTGAAATTTTGGAAAGAAATAGATTTTGTGTATCGATTTTCCTCCACTTTAGGTCATCTAAGGGTAAATTTTACAATATTGATTAGAATTTTGAATTTTGTGTCATGATTGAATTGCATTGAGTATTAATAGTTGGTTGAATTGGTAGTATTGATTTGAAAATTATGGCACTTGCTCGATTGGATTAGTGGGGTAGTCATGTATGATTACCAAGATATGTGTCTTCTTCTTTTCAAAGCAAGAGGGTGAGATGTGAAGGATCGAATTATTGAGTCAAAAGAAGAGATAAAATAGGTGTGTAGTGCAAAAGTCGTAGTAAGAGATTGGGTAATATAGATAGTAACATGTAGGTATTCGATGAAATGATTGAAAGATTGAAGATAAGTTTAGAATGGATTACAGTAACATGTTATATATTGAGAACATGATCCTAAGCGCATTAACGGAACAAATAAGCAATGAACTAGGCTCAAGATATGGACCATAAGGCAAGAGCGTATTAGTGGTGAATAGGTGACTATAAATAGTCTAGTTTTGTAAGGACCTTGGATTTGTTATTGATCCGAAAATAATCGATTATTACGACGATCTCGGACCCTTATAGGCTTTAAATATTTGCCGATAATTTACTCCTTTTAAGTAATCAATTTAAAAATAATGCAAGATAATAACGAATTGATTGCACAGTTGATACGGAGTTCGGCAATTGCCTACGTCTCCGGGTTCGTGGTCGAACCGTTCCACTAGTCAAAACTTGTAAGTTACAATAGTACTTTCACAAGAAAACCTAATGGAATTTTACTTGCCTACCAGTACACCAGTTCTTCGGACGACAAGGGTGAAAAATAGCACCCGACTTCCACCTTCCTGGTGTACAATCTCCTTCGGCTGTGATCGGCCTTCCCGACGCAAACAATGCGAAGCTAGCACTCCGGTCGACAATCCAGGATTTACAAGTAATTGGTGTGGCTCAATGGGCCTATTGGGTAGTTTACAATTTACTCCCAATCACAAATATTTCATCTAATATTGCCTAAAATAATAGGCCAATAGACAATACTTGTTGACACATCCCGCAAATAAGCTTAACAAATAATAAGCTCGGGCGTGTGTCCACCTTTTCCGTGCTCTAGCAATGAGCTTCTCGTGGCTTCGGTGTGTGTGATGTGTTTACAATAGAATGGGTTCCCTATTTATACAAAATTAGGGCCCAAAAATAATGCATTCAATATAATCCTTAGGCTATTTTTAACCTAGCCCGTACCATGTAATTTGGGATCAAATATTTCCCACTTAATGGGCGGTTTGAATAAAATATGGGATTAATACCCAATTTAGCCGCATGAATATTTTAATGAGGGATAAATATCCCATAAGCGGCATTCATATTAGAAATAGGATAAAGATCCCATTTGGCGCGGCTGTTTTTGTTAAGGGATAAAAATCCCATGTGAAGCGGCCATGTGGAGCGGCCATGTGGAGCGGCATAAGTAAGTGGGTATATATATATCCCACATTAGGCTTTATTAAGCCTTTTCCATGCGCATGAAGTGGTCAAAGACCACGTTGGAGCATAACCGCCCCTTACCACCGCTCTAATTCTCCTCCACGTAGAAATTTGGCGGTGAGTTTAATACTTATGTAGAAACATTAGATTTAATACTAATGTATACACATAAATATATACATGTGGCTTTTGTATATATGGCGCCATTTGGAACGTGAACTTACCAATATAATATTATTTCGACCCATACAATGGTGGAATAGAAATAATCCTGTAGTCCACTTGTCGTCTCCCGATAGGCAAATCGAGCAAATTCGACGAGTGTTGGCAAGCCACGTGTCACAGTGTGATTGGTCCAAATATTGACCAGTTGACCAGAGTTGACTTTCCCATTGATCGAACTTTGACCGAACATATCTAGAGCTCCCAATGTCCGTTTGTCGCGTTCTCACAGTCGTTGGAAAGCTCTCGAGATGATCTTCTACACTGACACCATTTAGGGATGTTTATGGAACTTTCAAAAATGATCCACGATTAGTTATATATTATAAATAGTAAAAGGTGAATAATATTTTCTATTTTCTATTACGAGCGATTGTGTGAGAGAGCTCTAAGGTGTGATAATGTTGTGTGTAAGAGATGCAATCCTAAAAATGTTCGAGAGAGTGGTGGAGGCCATTGCCCGGATGCCTATTGAGCTAGTAAGTAGTTGTTTTAGTACTCATGTAGGTAGTAAAATAGGCATTATAGTGAATTTTGTGAAATTTTAGCTTTTTAAATTTTTGTACATTTTGGGCCAAAGCTAATCCATATGGTCTAGTTTGGCCCCCAGGATGAACCGTATGGTTCCATATGGTATGGACCAAACCCATATGTTATGGTCATGTGGACGTCATTGTTTGGATTCTAAGATTAGATTTTGTTGTTTTGAAGTTTGCATGGATTTTTATATCGAGGAGTGAAACATGTTTTGTTGGCTTATTGTTTGTGATGTGCGGTGGATGTGCATGTTTAGGAGTTTCACGGGCCGCCATATGACCACACTAGTGTCATTGGGCCTGGATGATATGGGTGGGATCTTACGGGACGAGTAGGCCTATGACACATGGCGAGGTTGAGGAGTTTCTCCCAATATACATATGATTGTAGCTTTATGCAAGAGATGGTGTGTCGATACATGCACGTTTTGGCTCTTAATAGGGAGATGATAGTAACTCAGAGGATGTGTATCCCATCATACGATTTTCTATCGTTAGAGAAAGGGTTCGGGCGTTACCAACACATGTGTTACAACAAATGAGGGATGTTCACATATTTTGGGTGGACAAGTGAGGTAGGGAAGAGTCTATCGTGTGCCTTTCAACGAGATTGTGACATCGATAGTTCTACATGTGTGGAAGTTTATAGCAGTAGTATTGGTGTCCTTTGTGGAAGTGGATGGTTGTGTAGACACTAAATCACACACTTTGGGTAATTATATGGTCCTAATTGTATACTATTATTCATGGCTACGCCCTTAACCTATTGTTTGTATTAGGATATGAGTAGCTAACTTGTGGCTAACCATATCATTTTACTATATCATTTATACTTTCTCATGCTTAGTAGGTCGGCCTTGGTGATGGCCATAACATATGAATAGTATATATAGGGGATTGTAGGTAGTAGTTCATCATCATTTGAGTATTTGAGTCTTATTATATGGTTTGGAGGTTGCCCCCTTGAAGTGGCAAAGCTATTTTAATTACATATTGAGATCATTTATCTGTAATATTTTGTTCTTTGGTGTTCTATTTATGCTCATTTCGAATTATACAAGTAATTTCATTACAATGGTATCGAGAAGTAAATCAGCCAAAATTAGGGTAAAAACCCTAATTTTTTTGTTTCGATATATCTTGTGAACCAGAGAGAATTTGTCAGAGATTTTTTTACCAAAGTTGCAAATAATTCCAAGTAAGATTCCCTAAAAATTCAGACTTTTTGATTTATTTTGCAAAAGTTATTGCAAATTTAGGGTTTTTCATAAAATCACTCCCTAGGCTGAAATTTGTGGAATTTTTCCAAGTTCTTTACATTTTTGGAAAGCCCTCAAAAAAATATTGGTAGTATCTTCTTTGTGTTTTTTCCTATTTGGTCGAATTTGTATCAAAACCCTAAACCCTAGGGTTTGACATCATGGTGGGGCCTTCCACAAGAGCCAAAAAGAATCTAGTCACTCCAAGTAAAACCCCAGATAAAGATGGGGTAGTGATAGAAGAGTTAGATTCAGAAGGGGTAAATACAGATTCCTCTAGCACTAGGGTTTACCTCAATTGATCATAAGGTGAGCCAACTCGAGTATGAACTGCGAAATGTACAATCGGAGATGGCCTCTAAAGGAGACAGACCAAATCAAGTGGAGGCAAAAGCCAAGTGGCGGGAAGGAACCTTGTGAGATGAGTTGAGCACACCAACATTTGGGTGGAGGTTTGGTGAGTTCTCGATGCGAACCATGTTAATTTCAAATCTTGGGGGTGGCTCAGGAGTTGTGGGGGTGAAGGTGCGGGTCGTCGAGTGGCGGTGAGGGAAGGATTGTGGGAATGGGTGTTGGTGAAATGGGGTCCTCATCGAGAAGGTCATCATCGTCAAAGTTTCCTTCAGGAGGACATAACTAGATAAGGACATTTTTAAAGCTCTTAGTTCTCCACATCATGCCCGGGCACACGATGGTAGGTGTAAATTTTGGTTTGGGTTTGAGAGGGTCATAAGGTCCGAGAGGTGGTAATGTGATTATAGAAGTTTCAAGGAGGTTGGTTAATATTTTGGCATAGGATCCCGCATTAGTGGATCGCAATGGGAAGTGAAAGTGGGTTTGGGTATAGCGCGCATTGATCTGTCAGAGAGGAACGATCTTTGCATGAGGGAAATGGATCGAGCCACGGTTTTAGGTGTTGGTGTGGTCTTGGGTGTTGGTCGTGTTTCTTGGGTAGGGGTATGGTAGATGAACTGGCAAGAGAATGTGTGGTTGTTTTTACTACCTTATTGGAGGGTAGCGGATTTTTGTCTTTAGGTTGCACCTTCTTGGGTAAAGGTGATACGGGCACACGAGATCTAGAGGGAAAGGTAGATGGTGGAAGGGGCATGTTACCCACGGGGATAACGAAGGTCTTTGTGAAGGTAAATGACATGGGTTGTGAAGGAGGTGTGAGGGAAAGAGACTGAAGTGTCGTGGGTAGTGAAGGAGTGATCGATGGTATTGGAGGTATGGGTGGTAAAGATGTTGCAGGTGTGGGCGGAAGTCATGTCGGGTGCTTGGGTATGTTAGAGGTTTGTGATGGAGGAATGGGCTGTTGTGTTTTTAGTTTACCGGCGGGTGGAGGTTTCTTAATCGTGCGGAAGGGTGAGGTCCTAAGATGGACGGAAAGGGTGAAGGTGATGAAGGTGTGATCGGTGAGGTTGGAGTATAAGATATATGGGATTGGTTCTTTTGTTTAGGTGCCAGATTAGTTTTGGTGTTGGCTTTGGAGGGTGTAGCTAAATCTAATTTGATGGGTGGATGAGTAAGGCTAGCGGTTGAGATGACCCCTAAGGTAGTAATAGGTTTAGGCAAGGAAGATGATGTAGGTGTGGGTTTGGATTTAGATGCATGTTGGGTTATGGGTAGGGGTGTGAGTTGAGCCATGAGTGGTATCGTGGTGGAATTTGTGATAGTTGTGGTTGTGTTTGGTTCGATTGGCCAAAATATTTTTGGGTAGATAGTGGAAGTGTCAGCAAGTGACATCTACATTTTTGTTGAGATAGGAAGCAGAAGATGCCCCCAAAGTAATGTTTTATCCACATAATCTAGGCGATCAGCTAGGTGTGAAAAAGGCACTGTTATAGGTAAGGTTGATGAGGATCCAATAGCAATTCTTGTAAAATGTGTCTTAGAGATGGGGAATTTGCTAGGTTCGCATTCCGTGGGTAAGAGAGCCGAAAGTAAGTCCGCAGGATCTTGGGTAGCTAATGGACAATGGTCACCTAGAGGCAAAGGTATTTCTAATGGATCCTCGATAGGTGGAGGAGAAAATGGGTGCTCCTCTGTGGGTGGAGGAGATAAACAAGCCTCTTCCACATGTGTCGGAGATGTCTTTGCGGGTGACAAATCTCTAGGTGGAGAAGCCAAAGGTGAAATGGTCTTGATGTTAACAGGAGTCTCCTTTATGGGTGAAGGGAAAGATGAAGAGTGCCCCTCTATGGGTGGAGGAGTAGGTGAAGTGGGTTCAAGTGTAGGTGGAGGAATTCAGGCTAGGATTTCCTCGATGCAAGGAATATGAGGTAATTGGGAGTATGGCTATCACGAGTTTAGGTCTCTCCGGTCTGATCCGAAGAACGGGCATGATTAGGAAAGGGTTTCTTGAAGATGTGTAGGTTTTGATTGGCAAGTGTGTTAGGATTATCCAAGGTTAACTCACCTTTCTCAAGCATTTCTTGGACAATATTTTTGAAAGTGATGCAATTGTCGTCACTATGACCCTTTACTCGATGATAGTTGCAGAAGTCATGCTCTTTATACCACGCAGGTGTGGGGCGAGCAGGATCAAAACTAGTGTGTGGTTTCATGGGAGGAAGGGTGGTGGCCCCAACTTTAATAAGCTTTTCTAAGACGAGAAGAATAAGGCTCCCCAATTGGGGTGTATTTTCATTATTCTGTCTGAATTGAAAAGTTTGGACAGGAGAAAGATTAGATGAGGGCTGCTAGCTTGATTTGATGGATGAGCTGGGCCGGCCTTGAGTACCACTATGTTAGTAGTTCCCTTAGTTTTGAATAATTGTTCTGTGGTTTCAAAGAAGAAGAGGTATCATTCGGCTTGAATGTCAAGTTCTTATTGCGTAGTTGGATTTTCTTTTCTTCGATGCCCGAATCTCTAGCTTTCATGCCAAGGTGAATGCTTCATTGAAGGTTCTGAGAGTCGGACTGCGCAGGTCAAAGCAAGATATGTCTAACACAATCCCGCGTGAAGAGCTCTATGAGTTCGGTTTGTGGTAGTTGGAATGTGAGTTTATTTATCAGGCTACACCAACAAGCAACAAAATCTACGATAGATTCATCGTCATATTGACACATAGAGTAGAGGTCAATCATGGTAACCTTCTTAACAACGTTAATGGAGAAGTGATCCAAGAAGGCTTGGGCTACCTGATTAAATGATAAGATAGAGTGTCTAGGTAACCCACTATACCAATCTAATGTAGGCCCAATCAGAGACATGGGAAAGGTCCTCAAAAGCAAAGTGTCATCATGGGCGATAAAATAACACCCGTGTTTGAAAGACCACAAATATTGTTGCGGGTCTTCTTTGATATTGAAGTGGTTAAATTTAGGCAGGATATGGGTGGATATGAATGGATGGGTGGATAGGCTCATTACAAATCTCATCGTAGGTGAGAGTGTTGCGGGAGCTAAAACCAATGCTTCCAATGTCTGCATCTTGTCCATCATTAACTTGATTAGGTCGTTGGTAGGTTGTGATGGTTGGGTGACTCCTGTAGTGTAAGAGGGTTGGTGTTGGGCTTATGACAGGAGTGGCATTCTAGTAGATGGCGTTGCTGTATAGGTAGATTAAGAAGGAGGGAATGAAATAAAGGGTACATACCCAAAATGAATGATAGATGAAACAAGAGGATGTTGATAGTACGTATATGGAGGTGGAAGGGTCGTGGTGACCCTAGTGGCAATGGGGGCTAAGGATTGTGGAATAGAAAGAACAACGTTTTGAAAAGGGGTAGGGGTCACCGACACCGGGGGTGGTTGTGTAGCTATGGGTATATGTGAAACCATAGGCGCGGACGAGGTTATGTTCTGGGTGGTTGGCGAAGGAAGGTATAGTGGATGTGGGGGCTGCAGATGTGGCGAGACATGGTGGTGGTCATAAGCAGTGTGGGGCCTAAGCTACGAAACAACCGGGGCAAGCATGCGGTGTGGGTGGCGTGGAGCCGAGGAGGTTGGACGAGCATTAGG
This sequence comes from Taxus wallichiana var. yunnanensis, assembly GCA_018340775.1. NCBI lineage: Eukaryota > Viridiplantae > Streptophyta > Pinopsida > Cupressales > Taxaceae > Taxus > Taxus wallichiana. Next base: position 999,406,967 of record CM031237.1, on the reverse strand, counting down.
AGTGAGTGTCGGGGGAATAGATACGGGCATGCCATATATCAACTGACCTAAGGCATCTTGAGTGGATGAGTGGGAAAGATAAAACTGCAAGGTGGCAGGGTTCTAGTCAAGGAGTTGTGTGAACTCCTTGTCTCTTGTGGCGATAGTGATAGGTTGGGTAGGATCCATGGGTGATAAAATAGAAGGTGGTGAAGGAATAGGTGGGAGTGGTTGACGAATGGCGTGGAATATGAGGGCATTTGCTTGGCTTCAGTCAGCACCATGTGAACAAGCACTGATGTGGCATGACTACTTTTCCGTAAATGACACGAAATATAGCGAGAGAGACAAGATAAATAGCAAAGTGGTAGGTGAATTGGGGTTAAAATTTCAGTGGCAAAATTACACAAGCTAACCGTCTTTGGTTAGGTTAAACCGATGCCGGTCACGGAGTAACCACGGTCGGTCTTTGTGGAAAGTGGACAGTTTGTCAAAACAAGGTAAAAGGCCAATAATCTATGCCAAGTATGTAAGCTGCTGATGAAATTTACCAGAAAGTGAATATGATAAGAGTGACTGAGACTCTGAACAACAAAGAAAATGAAGCAGGTGTCCTTTTGGATGGGTTAACCAAAAGAACAGTGAAGTGGCGTTGGTTGGGTGAAACCGATGATCGAGAGGGTAGCAAGACGATGGTCATTGGACCGACACGATTCTTGTGAAATTGAAACAACGATGAAGAAAATGTGGTTGTGAGTTAAAATTAGATGTGGAATCAAACCTAGAATTCTGAGAATGATGAGAATATGGTCCAAGCACACTCAGATGAAGCTGGAATACACCAACTGTGATGAGGAGCATATGAGGGGAAATAAGAAAATGAAGAACATGACCTCTCACCTCAAAACGCAAGCCAAGTAGAAACACTAAGAAAAATATGATCCTAAGAGTGTTTTTTCTATTATGTTTGTTTAGCTTATGCTATTTAAGAACTGACTCATGAACTTTAGAATAGAATTTTTGGTGAGGATGGCTTCCTATAAAGAAGGAGATCTACAAGGAAAGGTTTCATGTTATGTTATGGCGGGACAGGCCGTCCTCTGATGGGGTACTGGAAAAAGATAACCAACGGGGTGCCCATTGTACCGTGATCGTGTGATCACCTACAACTTCTTCTGGGTGAGATGTTGTTTAAGAATGTGTATATATTTTTATTTTGTGATGTTTGGTAAGACTCAGAGAGAGAAAGAGAAAGGAAGTGCTTTTCTACGATTCGTTTGTCAACCATCAGCTAGGCATGACTTCCAGCGTATAGGTTGCCCTCAATTAATGTGAGCTAATGTAGAGAAGCATAATGAAATGAAATAATTTTTAAACCCAAATTGAAATGTTGAATTCAATGCCACAAATATATGAACAAGAGAAAGGATGCTCTTTCACTAATGCGATACTAATGAAAGGGAAGAAGTGTTCTTTTTAAAGCACCAAAATACGATTGCCTTTAGACAATAGAAGGAGAGAATGTTCCAGGGGAGAAATTTTAATGTAAGAACCTTTTAGAAAGGAAAAAAACATGCAACATTTTACCTAGAAATGAAATAATGTAAAGAACCCCAAATGGGTCCCCTGAGCGTGCTGAGAATGTTTCACTGATTCTAGATTGTTTCTTCGAATGTTCGACTTAAACAGATAAGGGTAAAGGGCTAGGAGGAATACCTGTTAAGATGTTGGTTGCAGGTTGTTGCATGTGTATGACTTTTGGATCCACATCGATTGTGAGAGCTTCCTTTTTCTTGGAGGAACTACTTGAAATGGAAAACAAGACCACCAAATGAAAGTTAAACAATATATACGAGTGGGACTCCTTGCGTATGCTAGATCCGAGGAAGAGTGATACTTCTTAGGCGGCTATCAATCCACCGTTTAAAACAACTTAATGCTAATAATAAAGGAAATCCTCTTTTGTATTTAAAATGATTAGGTATCTCATTTCTCATAATAAGCAAATTTGTTCAAAGCAGTCTAAGCTATGATCGAATCAAGGCCAAGGTCTTGGTTAGGGTACTAGTTACGGTTAGGGTGAGGTTAAGGCGGTTTTGGGTATTTGGTGGAGGTTTTAAGCTCTGTTCTTGGTTTCTGGTCAAAACACAGAGATCGACGTCGATCTGGTATGACCGATGTCGGTTGTGGTTAAACCGAGTCGGTATGGTCGGAGTACATGAAACTCAATAAAAACTTGAGGTGAGGATAGATCTGAGGCTAAATGAAAGTGAAAGGGAAATGACAAGGTTCGTGTGGGTCTTAGGTACGCACAAGAATGATTAAAATCCAGATATGGGCAGTTCAAGGGTGTGGGTGAAGGGATGGTCAAGTTTGCATGGAGGTAAAATGGTGGGGGAATGGAAAGGGGAGCGAAACTAATAACAAAAGTAAAGAGTCTGCTTAAATGATAATGAACTAGTGTTGGTTAACAAAAACTTACTGTTCGTATGAGCTTGATGTCTAGTTGGCAATGGTGGGTGATCAAATGGACGAAACTTGGTGTGGTACTAGTGCTTCCTCGAGATGCTCCCGTGAAGGCAAATGGCTCTGTGGTTGCTTGAGTCTTTGGCTATAGATGCTCGATGCGCGTGTACTAATGTTGGTTCTACTTGCATGCAGCTCTGGTTTCATCACTTGTTCTCAGAAGATGTACCAACCTCTAAACAATGTGCCAACCTCGAAATAAGGTTGTTTTGGGGGTTAAATGGTAACTGACGGTGGTTCTGGGTTAACCGGCGATAGTTTAGGGTAACCAGCGTCGGTTAGGGTGAGATTTCCTAGGTTTACTAAACTAGGCAGATCCCCTTGATTTTATGGGATCTCGTTCATTTTTCTCTACGGATTAGAATGGAAGCCTCCTTAACACGGACGAGAGTGTGGTTAAAGGGAATATAGGCTTTGATTTTTAGGGTTTGGGTAGGTCTTAGTTAGTTATGGCAACATACTAAGAATAGGTCTTAAGGTGAGGTGGCTAGATGAGGTTTTTAAGTGAGGTGGATATGTGGGCATTATCCCAATTAGGATATTTAAATAATAACTATTGTGAGGATAATGAATTAATTAAATTAATATTAGAGTGGGATGAAAGGGGCCATGGTTAGGTGAATGTGTCCAAGGTGTTTATTTCTTTGAGGGACCAAGGGAGTGTGACCTAATTTTGGTGTCTACGGGGTGATGATAAATGCAAGTAGGAGTGGTGATGTAGCCTAAAGCGTATACCACTATGACGATAGAAGAAATAGGTGACCATTTAGCCTAAAGTGTATGTCACTATCCTAGGAATGTCACATGATCTAACATCGAATGAGGAATGTGTGGGGATGGTAAGGTCCATTTGATTTGTAAACCCTCAATGATCAAGTATGGACCGAGGAACTAAAGTGCATCACGGGGTGGTGAGTACAACGCATACGATGTGTGATGACCATGTGATGAATGAGGTATGTAAATATTCAATGTGTAGAATGTAATGCAAATGATGTATAGAAATAGATGAATAATAAGTAGGATTAATAGTGTAAAATGAATATATGGGGAATGATGTAAAATGCTAGCAATATAAATTTGAGGGATATGCCTAAAAATGTAAGGTAGAAAGTGTAAAGTGTAAATGTATATGTGATGAGTAATGAATACAATGTGTGTATGTAGAAGGCATGGTATGTGGATAACCTAAAGGTGTAGAATGTGCATGCTAGGTAAATGTAACATAAGAAATGTGTATATGGTGAGTATATGCAATGTGTAATGTGTAAGATGAGAGGGGAAAGTGCATAGACAACTCAAATAGACATGTATGTATAATAAAAACTAGTGTGGGGTATGTAAATGTAAATGTATAGTGTATGCAAGTGATGTGAAACAACACGATGTGTAGTACTATGTGTAGTGTGTGAGGTTCATGTGTAATATGCCCTCAACAATCAAGTGTGAACCATAACACAAGAGTGTATCGTCGGGTAATGATTGCTATTGGAAGATGCATATGCTAAAAGTAAGATGTATGAATACGAGGGGGTGTATCAATACTATGCCCCAAGTGTAAATAGAATGAGCTATTAATGAAAAAGAAGGACAAAGGTCCTCCCTTGGTGTAAGTAGCGATGAATGCGTAGAACTATGCTCTAGTAATTGTGGAATAGGAGATGCATGATGTTAATGAAGCCTATATGCGTGTGATAGATGAATATATGATGAATGTTGCGGTGTAACAAAATGTGTCGATGATGGAGATCAACATGATGCGAGCATGGAGAGGATGGACACCGTGTGGAATAAAGCCCGGGCGGTGACCTATGTCGAGATGTGGTAACCATGCTTTAGAATAGGTCTATGTCATGATGGAGGACTAACAGAGTGATATGGTCACATAGATGGTGTACGAGTAGGTGAGATAGGAGTAGATGGTTCCTTAAGGAACGTAGAATGTGGCGTGTGAGATATAGTAGAAGAAGTACTAGCGCCCATGCGGGGAGATGGTGACAATGGAGTAGTTGGGGGAATGACATCAATAGAAATAACCTGGTTGTTATGAATGAGCTTAAGCCATAAATGAGTCATAGAAATAATAGCACTCGAGACCAACAAGTCCAGCTTAAGAGCAAGTAACATGTCACATCCATCAATGGTGCTTCGACTAGGAAAGGCACAACCATTATAAGAGTGCCAACAAAGTGACATTGAGTTTGACCACACCACGTGGTTTATCCGCAGGTATTCAATTTGTGATGGTGGGTAGCCGATAGCTTGAAGGAGTGGTCTAGAGAAAACACTAATAGGCCAAAATGGATCTACTTCAAGTATTATTAATAAGTAACCAAACCAAGGAATGCCTTGATATGCAAATGATTAGATGTGAAGTTTGCATGATAGTCATAGTCTTAAAAAGAAACGACATGTTGTGCATTGGTATTTCGCAATGAGAAAATGAGAGCCCCTAAAGTAGGGGAAGGCACTGCATGAGCTACATAGTTAGACGTGGAATCAATTTATTTTGTGTTATGCTTAGGTAATGGATTATTAAAGATTTTAAGCTTGTGGTTGTCATTAAAAAGTGCAGAGAATGGAGATTTTGGAAGCTTAATTTGTCCATTGTTAATTAAATCCTAAATGATGAAGTAGAGTCGGAAGTAGCAGTTGGGTGGTATGACCCATGCATTGATGATAGTGGAAATGTGAGTTCTCATCAAAATTTCATCATTTGGGTCGAGATGGATCAACTTGCAATGGAGAAGGTAGTGTAATAAGGTTGCTTTCGAGAAATTATGGAAGTAAAAGACGTGGAGGAATATTAAACTTGGTAAAGGTGCGTCGTTACGATCGTTATTAAAGCTCCTTAGTAGAAAAAGTTGCATTAATAGTGCTTCGACATCGGTTGATTTGGTTTTGGATGAATTGAATGTGGATTTAGTTTGAAAACATGTAGAAGATGATGTTTGTTCTTGATACTTAATTTTTCCTATAACCAAAAGCGTAGTTTCACAAAGTTTAAGTGTATGGAAAAGTTGATCAAATGAAGGAGAGGTCTCAAAGAGTACACTCTCTGCAGAGGTGGTAATAGAATTTGAACAAATAAGTATTGGAGTTCAACATTAGCAAACATATTAGACATTTTAAGCGAAGTTGTTTTTGTAATGTAACACATAATCTGCGAAGTGTTCATTGGTTCCTTGTTTGAGATGTGCAAGTTTTGAGTAAGAGATTTTAGAACCAATGTTAATTGAGAAGTGGGCTAGAAAACATCTTCTATATGTGTGAATGATGTAATCGAATGAATAGGTAGGTCGTAGAACCAACACATTGCATAATTAGGGAGACTACGAGGGAAGAGATGGCGAGGAGAATATGATCATCTCTGCGTAGTCTAAGCATGCCACATAGAATGCACGAAGATGCTCCTAAGGATTGTCATACCCTTTTAAGACAGGAAAATTAGGAGAGACGAAGTTTGGCTGGAATGGATAGCGAGAAATGATAGGTGTACAAGGGTGTGCAATAGTGAAGTGGAGTCCAATGAAGGTGATGCACGAGATGTAGCTAGTTGAAGTTGGTGAATTTGAGTCTCATAAATCGATATAAATAATTTAAATCGGGGTATTCAAGAAGACCCAGTGCAGTGGAGGTGCATTGCCCGAATATGAGAAGTAGTAGGAGGGAGAGGAGCTAAAACATAAATGGGTGGAGTGGAGACAATAGGAGCCGTATAATGAGAAATGTAGAGGCGAAAGCGTCACGAGATTTCTTTCTTTGCAGTAGGGCATGTAAAACATGTGGGAGATGAGTGGGATTTTCACGCAAGGCTTGTTGAAAGTCAGTAATAGTGTTGAGTTGATCTTGATCTACATTGGTATCCTTGTCATATGACTTCTCACTATCGAAGGCCTCAATCTCGGGAAGAGGAATATTGTTGGCAATATCTAAAGGATTTCGAGTTAGAGGCATAGATGCATTAATGTTAGCCATGGATAAAGGGCCCTTGTGGTGATGAAGAAAGTTCACAATATTGTAAAGAGCCAAAACGACCACCACCGGTAATGGTCATAAGAAGAGAGCTTACTATGGTAAACTATGAATGAAAATCCTATAATGCAAACCCTAGAAGGTGCAAGAATGAAAGATCGGGTTCACCAAAATTATTAACTAAAATTGGAATAAATGTGTAGTTAATCTAACTAGGAACAACAAAGAATAACAATAATAAACTGATGTAAATACAATAAAGTAAATCTAAGAAATGATCTAAGCACTAAGAAATAGGGAGCATTAAAACCCTAGAGCATGAGAAGAGTAAAGATGTAATTAGCTGGTTACATGAGCTCGTTGGAATCTGTCGCAGGTTGATGGAAAATCGAGAGAGCAAGAATAACTGTGTAGGGGTCCCGAAAAGGATGGATCTTGGTGATTTGGTTGGACTAAAGCACCTGAGAGAGGGATCGGGCACCTACGGGCACTATGGTCTCTGAGAATGGGCACCTGGTATGTGGAAAATCTTTGGAATTGATCTTCATAGGTTTGGTAGATAACCAGTACCTTTGTTGTCTGTCACATCGATCCACAGACCGCACCAAATGTCGCCAATAATCCAAGAGAGAGAGAAGAACCTGAAAAAGCACACAAGAGAAAGTATCAAAACCCTAAAAATAGAAGAATGCACATGAATAGGTCAAACTTACCTCAGCTACCACAACAATGGGCTTACTAACCGAGCACCGCACTATCTTTCGAGACTCCAAATGTAGTTTACGGTGGTGTGTGTAATCATGTGCCCTAGGTGCTCTTGTGCCAGCCGCACTTTGTGAAGTAGCGAGCAATAAACTAGTAGTAAAATGTAATAGAATGGTGCATGAAATAGAATAGAATCCCCTCCTATGATGTGTGTGATGCAGATGAACCAACCTTGTCCCTTTGTGATGGAGCTAATGGATGTAAATGACCTCCAATGGATGTAACTCTAGGTGGATGATAGTAGTGACTAGTGTTTGGTCCCTCATTATGGTCTCATAACTTTATATTTATAAGGTTCTCTTGCTCTAATTTCATAATTAACCTTGAATAGGCCGACCACAAGAAAATTCTAATGTCAGAACGACTAGAAACTATCCAAAAAAGGCGAGAAAGTGGGAAAAGGATCGGGCGCCCCGGGTGGGACTAGAGCGCCCATGAATGCCTCAAGACTAGCTTTGAGCGCCCTAGTATTACGGTGAGAACCGCGAGATGATGAAAACAACATGGGTAAGTGTGCTTTAAAGGTCGGGAATGGCGAAAGAAAATAAATAAAGATGGCCAAAAACATGGGTTACTTAGTACTTTCTTCACTTAAGAACCTTCTAGATAGTAGTATGAGATCGAGACTAAATGTTATCCCAAAGTGCATGATTTATTGACTACAAAGACAAGTAGACATGTATTTAAAACGCTTAGGGATTCTAAGGCAACTAAGGTTTTAAAATGTTGGTTTCACCAAATGATTTAACCTAAATGGTTAATTCTTTAAGGGGTAGTAATTGATGGTAGATTATCCTAATCAATTAGTTTCAAAAGCTAATTACAACAATACCAGGAATAGTCATTAAACTAAGCTAAACAATGAAACAAAGCATTAACAATGATAAGGAGAAGTGGTCTTAGTTGATATTCTAGATCGTATGCTTTGATTTGGGTTAATTTGATGATTGGAAAATGCTAGAAATTATTTGACTAAGCTTTGTATTTGAAAGGGTGCTCTGCATAGCTATTTATACTAGGGTGTATGGTATAACCCAAAGTGTACCCCCGTTATGGCCCTTTCCACACACTTTTGTCCCTTTAGATGTATGGATTTGATTCTTGTGTAATTTGGTTATTTGTTCCTTGATTCACACTTTTGTCACTCCAAATTTACTTGAAACCCTGATCTTCACACATGTTCATGCAAAACAAACCCTAACTAATTTGCACAATGCTCAAACACACATTAGTCTAGAAAATAGAATGCATATGATTGAGTTAGTCGACCTCGGTGGTCACCCCATTGTGATTACATTGAGCGATGCACTACATTTGATATTTATGTAGTTTTGGTGTGTGTGTGTGTGTGTGTGTGTGTGTGTGTGTGTGTGTGTGTGTGTGTGTGTGTGTGTGATTGTAATTGTGTCCCATTGAAGCTAGGTTTCCCTTGTGCACATCACACTAAATAGTGGGCTACACTACTTTTCCCCCAATGTATGTGTTGTATGGAATTCAAAAGATATGCCCTTCCTATGTTGTGATAATGCGAGTCTTTAGCATATTCTTGTGCTCAAAAGATAATATCGAGATAGTAATAGTTGCCCTAACTCTCTTAGTAAGATCTCTCTCTCTCTCTCTCTCTCTCTCTCTTTATATATATATATATATATCTCAAATTTTTACACTAGTTATATGAAAGATAGACTCTAAGTGTAAAATTTAAATAAGAGAGAGTGATGAAGAAGCCCGATGTAAAAGATTTGGAGGAAAGTGAGGCCGGACCAAAGCGTGTGGAATGGACCATAGTGTATGGGCGCTATGGCCAATTCCATATGTCTTGATTCGAAAAATCTTAGAAAATAAAACAATTAAAACATGATGACATGGATCCCGTGACATGACCAAAAGTAGAGAAAAAGTCCGTAAAACCATGAGGAGTCATAATTAATAAATCAAAGGCAATAGAAAATAAGGAGTTGTGTCACTAATGTCTAATCTTCGTGCTCGGAAATCATATATATATATATATATATATATATATATATATATATATATATATAGTAATGTAATAGTAATACATACATATTTTAGTGTCTACACTTGTTTTATATATATAGTAATGTAATAGTAATACATACATATTTTAGTGTCTACACTTGTTTTATATATATATATATATATATATATATATATATATATATATATATATATATATATATATATATATATATATATATATATATATATATATATATATATACACACATAATAGTAATGTAATAGTAATACATACATATTTTAGTGTCTACACTTGTTGAATGCAAAGGTCTTTGACGACCCAACACGGAGAGTCAAGCGATTAAGGCCATGATTGTGCTCCAGGTGATTTTAACAATGTGGATGCCCCTTACTCATAAAGAACTTAACTAAAAATGCACATTGATTTAGTTTGTACACTTATTCAACATTGTAGCTCACTATATATTTCCTTTGAAACATAGGTACAGATGCCGACAAATTTATATAAGTCGGTGCCCATCGTAATACTTCATCGGTGAATAAAAATTTAATTACTTTATGATGGTAAAAGAGACATCAAATTTGATATCATAGTTAATTATTTATTTACTCACAAAAATTATAGCATGCCATCACCTAGTTTCCATTATAGAACACATATCGACATAATTTAAAAAAACCGTGAAGATATCTCTCAACAATTTTCTATTAATAAAAAGGTTCATGTTTTCACATCAACTTTTTGTCAAATCCAAGTGCATAGTAAAGAAGGTTGTATTGGAGTTGCACATATACATGGGCTCTTTAATCACGAAGAGAAAGTTTTATGCACTATGAACATGGTGTCGCCCAATATTCTATCATGGTGTGTGATTAGTTAGAATCTCCTCAACAACATCGTAACAATTCTCGTAGTCACAATTGCTTCTTCACTCCATCTCTGCCTCACAAGGGGTTGTGGAGTTTGTCGCCTTCTTAGGGAAAGACTCGGTGTGAACTCCCTCCCACTAGAACTCACGCATTCAAGAGATTGGTGTTCTCACCCCTTCTAGGTGGGGAGTTTTGGCGTCACTCGCTATGCAAAATTCAAGAGATGAAGGGTGGGTGGTATTTGATTCACAATGGAGAAGTCGAATATTTGGGCTACCTTTCCACGCAATGAGGATCTAATGCCTCCTCCCTTTAAACGTTACTACTTGTGTTAAGTGTTTTTTCTCATCTTTGTTATGATACAATAATTTGGACATATAATTATGTTTTTTTATTGACTTTTATTAATTTAGATCATAAATACCAATGGACTACCCTTTTATTATAAACCATGTATATACTTTTAAATCTCTATTTTTAATTAATAAATGATTATGTATTACCTATTTTTAAAAAAATCAAATATTTTGTAATAAAGATCAATTCCAAAATTTGTTGTCCATCTCTATTTGTAATTACTAAATATGATGATAATGTATTATTTTTTTAAAATTAAATATTTTATGATAGATATCAACCCCAAGATTTTTTTGTCCATCTCTATTAGTTTACATAATATGGAGTTTACATAAATGCAACTCCACGTACGCATTTTCAAAATAATTAAATAAGGAATAGGTCGACTCTTTAAAATATTTTGATATTATAGATTTTTTTGGTTGACAAGAGATATTTGTTAATAAATAGAGCAAATTAACTTAACGTGCCTTGCCACGTGTTTACATAAAATCATGTCGAGGTTTGACAAAATAAAGGTGAGACTTTAGTAGATGGAAGCCAAAACGACAGCATAAAATCATTTGATAATCAGTAAATTTTATTATAAATTTCCACAAAAATGTAAATCTAACCGTAGTTCAAATTTTGAGAAAAGGGTTATTTAATTTTGCTATGGGTTTGAACTGATAACCTGAGTCACGATTGAAATATAACTAATATTTATGTTTTTGGAGAAAGTAAGGTCCACATTCATTATAGAAAACATCTTATAATGTGAGTTTTTATAAATATAACTAGCAATTGCAAATGAGTTGCAAGTTACGCCGGAGAGGGCTTGAATTGTATGTGTATAATATGGTTTGGATGTAAAATATATTCTATGATCTATGATAGATGTTTGAGTGAAGAACATAAGTTGCATTTTGCTAAACAGTTCACATGTCTTTATGTAAGGTTCCACATTCTGCATACATGTCTATCAAAACATTTGCAACTATATCTAACAAAATTCCTCTATATTTTGGCACAGGTTGGGAGTACTTTGGCAAATTTAAACTAATTGGGTTGGAGCCCTGTTTGTTGCATATGGTGAAACAAGGCGAGGAGTATGCTGGCAAATGTAAACAGGAAACCACTCTCTGTGCCTGAGTGGTGCAAGCGGTTGCAAAAGCTGATGAATATGTACAACAGAGTAGAATCAGATGGATAAGAACACAAAGATGGAAGCCTCGTTTATAAGAAGCGTGGAGATGCTCTTCCGCTACAACATCTTGGGTATCATTGGCAGGTTTCTTAATCTCATCTACCCACCAAACATAAAATTCCCTAGAGATATGTCATCTCATGGAATGAAGTGATTGAAGGATACTGACAAAATGGGATTGTTGTCTACGCTTTGGGAACATTTAAATGCCAAAATATGAACTTTTGTAAATAAACGCCAAGTGTTCAACCAAATGATACAACATGTTATCTTTTAAATGAATATCATAGTTGTATCTTACAGAAGACATGGTCATCGTCAAGAGACATTGTGATTGTTTCATCAAATAAAACAACTGTATATTCACCCCGATCAACTCACCTATACCAACATACGTGTGGCCCATAACAAAATACGAGCTTTATAGCAACGTACGGACATCCATCAAGGCATAGTAGGCAATGTTTTTTTTGTTGGAAGTTACTATATTGTCCTCTCCCCATCACACATCGGATTCTTTAATTGACTTCCAGAGAAAATGCACCATAAGACTAATACAATGACTTTATTTTAAAATAAACACATAAAATCAAAATTAAAAAATAAATACTAAAACGTATTAAACAAATATAAAACTAAAACTAAACAAAAGAATTATCCCCACGCATTTCACTTTTAAAGGACCTCAAAATTAAACCAAATTCCTAAAAAAAATTATAATTACGTAAGACTTAACATTTAAAAAACAAACTTTAACAAAGACTCCAAAAGATAATTTGACTCTTTATAAGAACAAACTATTTATTTTCCAGGCACACATCGAGGAAATATAATTGCTGGTGATTCCAAAGGAAAAATGTTTGCCAGCAAAGAAAAAATGTGTGTGTATCAAGGAAGAAGTTTTTTTTTAACAAGAACCTAGGTAAATCTGTATGCAACACGTGGTGCATATGTAAGGGAAATGAACTACCGTCTAAATGCCTTAATGAAATGTGGCCTTTTGGATGCTTAGATTTTAGGGAAGACATGGACATCCTCACATAACATTGACACTATTTCACCAAATGCAATCAATAGGTTTCAACCGGCTCATTTCGTAATGGAGCTTTGACTTTGTATAACACCAACATGTGTCTATTTTGATCATCTCACTTTTGTTAGCATACTACCAACATGTACACGTGAATTGTTTGGAAAAATACCTGAAACCTATATAGTTTCATGGACTACAATGAAACATATGTCGTCTAGTGGACTTCAATGATTAGGGGATATACAAAAAAACTATTAAAAAGGCTTTAGAATTTTTCAAGAAAATGTAATTGTTAGGTGTAAAGCCATAAGCTACAAAAAAATTCAGCGTTTTCACACTGAGTTTGAAATGGGAAATTTATAGCACAATATTTTCCAATTACTCAAGAACCATCATCTGCTTATGTTATGAAATGCATGGAAACATCTAAATATGTCGGAAGTGAAGTGCTTTTCCGATAACCTTTACATTGTCATTCTTTGTGGTGTAGTTTGCAACTCTTGTGCAATTGCTAGTAATATTTCCTTGTACAATTTAGAAACCAACATTTCAAAAGCAAATGATTAATAATAATAATTCAGAAACATGAATATAAGCATTTTTTATTTCACTTTCGAATTAAAAAAAATACTTCCATCGATTGCATGCAACCACAATTTTTTCCATTGTGAAACCGATCCATATCCGTAAAAAACCATGGGTCATCGTAGACTCCCAATTCCGATTCAGAGGGAAACAACCCTAAAAAATCCAAAGCAAACTCAAATTTTGCATCTATATGGACCAGAAACAACAAAGATCAAGAACCCCCAGGGAGAAAAAGGGGTCTGCAATTATGTGAGAGAAATATAATAGGAAAGAAATTTAAATGTATCAATTTTACAGGGAGAGACGAATGGCCCGAGTAAGAAAAGGATAGGATAACAAGTGCACCGCCATCCAACACTCGGCAACGTATTTGTTCAGGCAACACCTTATAAAGCTTTGAAACTCCTGCGAAGTTGAAGGAGGCAGCAATGGCAGTTCCCCGTAACAAATGGCACACATTAAATTCAGTTAGTCGAGTTGCACGTCGGGTGACACGAAAGGAAATATCCCACATACCGTTTGAGAAGCGTCAGGTTGAGGCTCCAAATGTCCCCGTGTATCCATCGTAGTGGTCGTTCTCTCAGGGCTCATGTATGCGTAAAACCAGGCTGCACAATCACACTGAAAACGTCTCCTCCCAGTGTTATCTCTGAGCTCATCTATTTTCCTTTCATCTGCAATTTACAAAACCAATAAGATCCTTCAATCTGGTAATCTGGTAATTGAGCCCTCCACAAAAATTTCTGCTACAGAAACCCTTCTGGCATCCACAAGAACAGAGCATCTTCTTCCTACCGTAATTTATGTTTTTTGACCGCTTCATTTATCTCCTAAGAAGGCTTTACATGGAGATATGTATCTCTGAGAGCAAGGAGCAGAAATGGCATTATGGCCATTGGATCTGTTTAACCACCAGGACTGTAAATATCAAATTTATAGCAGGGTTAAGAGATTTGAAATGAATTGAGGATTGTAAATATCTAGGATAGTAAAAATATCTAAGATTGTAGAAAAATATCTTGGATTGTAAAAAAATATCTAAAATCATAAAGTTAATCGCCGGAATTTGACACTTTCCAGCAATGCCTTCTTCAAAGTAAACACCTCCGCGAACAAGCAGCTTGAATTTGAAGCCCTGAATGGGAGTTCGTACAGAATCCTGAGCATCAATCCCGAGGCCATGAGAATGGTTATAAAGCCCTCGGATCTGATGAACAATTCGTGCCAGACTCGAGATATGCAGGGCGATGGAGTTCAGCTGAATCAGAGCTTGCCTTTCAATATTACAAGTACCAACACGGTTATGTACTTGAACTGCAATTCTATTCTATTGCGGTCCCCCTTGAACTGCAGTGATAACAGTCCCTGTCATCGATTCATTGACGAAGTGGGGGAGGCCAATGTCTGTAGAAATACTTCTCTGTGTTGCAGTTTTACTGCTGGAGGTTCATCGACTTCGTACAGAATACGAGTATGGAGGGGCGGGTGCAGGGGATATACCAGTGTTTTGAACTATAACCCGGCGTTGCCTCTGAACCAGTGGATGTATGGAGTGGAGATCATGTGGGTTGCGCCGCGTGAGCCTTCCTGTGCAACTCAGGCGGATTGCGACCAAAACTCGTCCTGTTTGCGTGATCCAATGAATTCTGCCATGTCTAGGTGCCTCTGTATTAACGACTATAGTTGGGACCCTGTGCAAGGAGTCTGTGCTAAAAGTATGTCTCTAAAACATAGGTATTTGTGTTTTTCTCTCCCATGGTCTATACTGAATTGTGTTAAATTGACATCACTTTTGATGTACAGATGTGCCTATCTGCACCGATCCAGACGGTTGTGGAGGAAGTAATGGTCAAGGCGCATTAATCGGAGGTCGGTATTAAACACAAGTTACAACCCTTAAGCTCCTCTCTCAATACTCCTTCCATAGATCAAATAATTCCTTTTTGTTTTTTACACATTGTTTGAATGGCTGAAATAACAATGTTGGCATTGAAATCGCAGGGATTGTTGCAGGAGCATGCGTAGTATTCATAGTAGCAATACTGGCGGTGGTGTTCTACAGAAGAAAAAGGTTGCAGATGGAGATTCAGGCCAGATTGGCGAGGGAGAGGGCAGAAATTCTAGCAGTCAACAGCGGGGGAAAGTCTGCCAAACTGTTCACCATCAAAGAGATCCACAAGGCAACAAACGGCTTTGCAGGGGATCGATTGCTGGGAGTCGGGGGCTTCGGCGAAGTATACAAAGGAATACTCAAAGACGGAACTACTGTGGCAGTGAAGATGGCCAAAGTGGGGAACATTAAAGGAACAGAACAGGTCTTAAACGAGGTAAGAATTCTGTCGCAAGTAAACCACAGGAGCCTGGTGAGATTGCTGGGGTGTTGTGTGGACGCAGAGGAACCCCTCATGATCTACGAATATATCCCAAACGGCACCTTATTCGAACACCTTCATCAAGGTCCCTTTCTCGATTGGAAAAAGCGTCTCAACATTGCATTTCAGACGGCAGAAGCCTTGGCCTACCTTCACTCCGCTGCAGTTCCCCCAATTTATCACAGAGACGTCAAATCCACCAATATTCTCCTCGATGAAAAAATGAATGCAAAAGTTTTGAGACTTCGGCCTCTCCCGTCTTGCAGAGACGGATTTGTCTCACATTTCTACGTGCGCTCAGGGGACCCTGGGCTACTTGGATCCCGAATATTACAGAAACTATCAGCTCACTGATAAGAGCGATGTGTACAGTTTTGGCATTGTGCTGCTCGAACTTGTGACATCGCAAAAGGCAATCGATTTTGCGAGGGAGCCTGATTTTGTGAACCTGGCAGTGTATGTTGTTCATAAATCGGGGGAAGGAAATGTGATGGACACCGTGGATCGTCGATTGGGGGAAAATGCGTCCCAGATGGTGGTGGATACCATAAAGGCTGTGGCATTGTTGGCGGTTGGTTGTTTGCAGGAGAAGAGGCAGGATAGGCCAGGTATGAAGGAAGTTGCAGAGGAAATACAGTATATTATCAGTATCAACGAAGCCGCAGCGATTATGGGTGATAATGAGTATGCCACCCCTCCAGAAGATCGTCCACTTCTCGGCGCCCGTCAGCGGAAATAAATATACTGTATTTCCTCTGCGTCAATATACTGTATTTTATGTGGAAAGTAATTTTACTGTAGCAAAAAATCTAAAACTTTATGTGGAAAGTAATTTTACAAAAAATCTAAAACTTTATGTGGAAAGTAATTTTACTGTAGCGAAAAATCTAAAAAAAAAATCTAAATTCCGGCACCCTGTAAAGTTAAGCCACCGGAATTTGACACTTTCCAGCAATGCCTTCTTCAAAGTAAACGCCTCGGCAAATAATATATGTTGAATTCTTTATATTTTGTGAATAAGTTAGGTTTGTTGGTGTTTATCTTATTTTCAATAGCGAAAATATATTTTGGAAGTTTAAGAATATAAGGATGAGAAGTTAAAAAGGTAAATATTTAAGTAAAATGTGGAAGCATATACAAAGTGTATAAGCTAAATTTGTTTTTATGGATGGTGAGTTTTGCAAGATATGCAATACATGACTATAGTAAGCATTTTTTAAAATTCTTTGAGTTAATGAATCACCTTGGATTCAATCTTAATCACATAAGTTTCGTTTGTGTTTTTATGGAATGATGTAGGTCTAATGCGTAAGCATATCATGAATGATTGTTAGCGTATTATGGTTCGTAATGGGTCATTATGTTTGTATGGTTGACTTTCTTGGCCGTGTTGGATATCTTGAATAAGATCTAAACTTTATCATTAAAATGTCAATAAAACTTGATGTCATTGTGTGGGTGTGTTTTCTGGAAGCTTGTAGAGTAGTTATAACATTGAACTATACAACTTTAGAGTGAAAATGTGGAGTGGGAGGCAAAAGAATGTGAAATGTAGGAGGATGGGAGTATGCTTTAAGGAAACACAGAGTTTCTTAGTCATCAAGAAATGTGAAAGTAAAAATACAAAGTGAGTGAAATTCAGAATTGGTGGTTCACCACATGTTATATTTTCAATTTATTCGCCTGATTGTTGTGAAGACACCCAATAAAACTAGAGGATGTTCAAACAAGGAAGCTACAATTTAAATTATGAATTGACCATATAAGCGACTTTACAACTAAGGCAACTCATTTCATAACACAATTAGAGCCCTTCAAATTTTATCTCCAAAAGAAGAATGAAATTTAAACATTGACATATTTCTATTAGGAAATAATTTAACACCGACATCCCTTCCAATGTACTTTGCAACTCGTGCAATTCTAGTATAAAACATCTTATAATGTGGGTTATATTTGAAGAGAGGTTAAATTTTTATAATAAAAATATGTTAAATTCTTTGTATTTTTGTGAATAAGTTAGATTTGTTAATGCTTGCCTTTTTTAATAATAAAACTACATTCTAAAAGTTTATTAGAGTGAGAAGTTTAAAGCGATGAATCATAATTTATCGTTTATTCCATATTAACAAATATATCATGATACTTATGTACTAAACACATTCTCTTATCTTTCAATTATTTAAAAAAACACATAATTTTTTTAATAATAACTATTCATAAAAATTATTTAAACATGAACTAAAATCTTTAAAAAAAATCTATAATATGATTTAAGAATGTCTTTATTTCTTTCTTAGATTATTGTCACATTATTTCTACATTAGCCTTGTAAATTAAGAGAGATATTCATTAACCAAAACCAAATATAATTGCCATATAAATGGAGTCTAAAAATGAAGTCCAAAAAGGATAAGCTACATGGCAAGTTAACTTGTTGTATGCTCACATAAAGTCATTTCAAAGTTTTGACAAGAATTAAATTCATCACATAAAGTCATTTGTTGATGTTTCGGTCCTTTGGCAAAGTGGAATAGGGGTGGAGTTGTTGGATGACCGGCTCGTGATTATGATTAATGAGTCGAGAAAAGTTATAGGTGACGCTGGTGATGGGGGTCATTGTTCAAGTGTGGGTTCTTAGAGGAAAAATCCTCGAGCAAAGTAAGATACATGTTTAAAGCTACGTGGTTTGAATCTAGAATCTATGTGAAAACCGGATCGTTCTGCTATCAAAAAAGTGAGGAATAGATGGATTGAGGATTTTAGATGTGGTTGATTGAATACACGGATAGCGGGGGTTCTAGATCATGTGTTATAGGTGATAAAGAAGCTCGATGTCGGTCAATTAGACTCGTGGCGTCATCAATGCGGGTTTGGACATTTTCTAAAGATTGTTGGAAACATTCAATCATGTTTTCGAGTTTTGTTGACAGGACTGTTGTCAAGTTAGGACCATAAAAACAAACAATCACTAGAGTGAAAAATAAATCTAGACTATTGGTCACAAACAAACAAACATATTACACAAGAGAATTTTGATTATCTTGATTAATTTCAAAGAAAATGTGAAATGTGAAAAATGGATATGAGGTCCTAGGAAATGGTAATCGCTGATTTCAGGTGATGTTAAAGGCTAGAGTCCTCGATATACCTAAAGGTATGTGAGTCTTGAATTTGTGTTGGTGTCGATACGAGGCATGATATTGGGACCTACCCCCTCACTTCATGGTCTCACAAAAATAAGGGTGTTGGGTGCTTAGCCGATATACCACCCACCAACTTATTTATACCCTGAAGTAGCCTGAACACCGAGTTAGTTTATCCCCTTGGTGATGAAATCCAAGTAGATCTACCTGGGTAGGAGTGTTTTTATGTAGATTATGTTTAATGCGAGTTGGTTGTGTGTGAAGGGAGTTAAGTGAATGTTATTCGTTGACCCCCTAATTAGACTATATGATCAAGTAGATATAAAGGGTTCATTTTAAATCCCAAAATAAATGTTGATTCGATGAGGACAACAAACAAATGCAATGCTAAAAAAGGAAAGTAATGAAGAAAATGCACATGTGATTGCTTCTTGATTTTATTTTTAATGTTTATCTCAATTGAAATTCACAAACATGCGCTCTAAAGGGGTAAACCCACAATGGTTAGACAAAGATGAAAACAAAAAAGAAAACATATCTATAGGAAAACTGATTGAGTAATCAGGAACAATCCACAAATATCTTGTCGATGATTTTCGGGGAATCATGGGCGATTTACCGAAATCGCTAGAGATTTACCGAACTTTTAGTGATTATAGAGCAGAGAACCTAAGGATGATTATCAATTAATTTTAATGAAAAAGAAGGGACGTGTCCCACTGGGTATGCCATGAATGTATTAGGTTGTTTTCGGCTAGATGTTATTAAGTGCAGAAAATACCTAAAACTCAAAATATGGCAGGGTTTAATGATACCTACACCAATAGTCACAATGTCGGGATGGTGGAGAGTAGACAATGAACAAGAGATCCTCCTTTCATTGAGTGAAGAGACCGTAAATACTAGAAAACTAGACGAGAGATATTAGACAAATAGGATGACGAGTTCTTGGCTAAGGCCGATCCTAGGAATCCAAAGGGACTTCCTCGAAGGATGTTAAATCATTTTGATATAATTAAGTATGTTGATAAAGACAATAAGATAAATGATTGACAATGATAAGGGAATATGAGAAGTTGGAACTCAAAGTGAAAAGGAAGACCTTGTTTTGTTTCGTAAGTGGCCTAGGCTAGGGTGGCGACAATATTAAGATCTTCAAAGTAGTCGTACCAATAATTTCTTTGTTGCTTGCTGGATTTCATGGAGAAATTCAAGTTTTTCCTCAATGCATTCTAGGGTTGGTGTGTATCTGATGGTGCACAAAGTAAGCTTGTGAAGGATGTTGAATTTCTCCCACACCAAGGGTTGTCGAATGATTGGGAGATAATAGATGCTCGTGATCGAGATGGGACTAACTGGAATAATAATCTATAACGAGAGACATGCTTGTAAGTAAAAATATTAAGTCCAAAGATGTGGATGGAAATTGATAAAATGAAATAGTTTCATAAAGAAAGATAAATTAACAGAAATCGCAGGCGATTCAAAGGAATCGCTAGTGATTGAATGGAATCGTAGGTGATTCTGTAAAAGATTAATTTTTTATAAATGATAATTGATTGAAAACAAAGACCTAAAGTGACTTTCCGTTCTTGTTTTGATGTATGACTAGATTAGAAATGATGAGATTACCTTGTAATGGGAAAATGACTGCAAGAGTGTCCACAAAGGTTGATTGAATTTGTGGTCGCTTGCTAATCATCTAACATTGTGAAGAGGATATTGAGGGCTTGTAGATGCACAAACCGATGTGTTATAGTTCCTTAGAGTGAAAAAATCTTGTTGTTGGGCTTCGGAGATAGTTGGAGTGGCGGGATTTCGTTCTTTGGTTCAAAAAAAAAAATTCGAGAGTGAAGATGTCAAAGGTATCATAAATAGGAGTTTGAGATCCTATTTATAATTGCGGGTGATTTGTTGGAATTACCGACAATTCGGGAAATTCGAGAGAAACCCGTTGGAAGTGGCTTCAACCACTTCTAAAACAAGGATTTTGGGTATGAGGATGAGGGTAAGTGGTTAGGGGAGAGGTTAGGCATGGTTAGGAGGTTAGGGTAAAAAGGGTTAGGATAGGTTAAAGATGGCTAGGAGGTTTTAGGGAGGTTAGGGTAAGTTTTGATAGGTAAATACAATTTACGGGGGGTAAAAAATGATTTTATGGGGTGAGTAGTATAATGTTTAAAGTGATAGGTTTAATGGACTAATGTATGTATGCGGGGTGTAGGCGGGTGACACAAACCCGATGTCTACACCACCTTAAAGTATATTAGAATAAATTCCAAAATAACTACTATAAACATGTCATCCCTCATGAGTTTGATATTGGAGATCTTGTCCTCAAGGAGGATAAGTTTAACACCACTAATGAAAGAGAAAAGAAAGGTAAGTTTAAGCATAACTAGTTGGGGCCATACATTGTGGTCACAAAATTCGAGTTCAAGAGCTCTACAAGCTCACTCATCTTAATGATATAGAGCTCAAGACACCCATGAATGTCATGCACCTCAAATTATTCTACACGTAGGTTCGGTGTAGATGCCTTTTAAAAAATCAACAAAATCAAAAGAGAAATAAATTTAGCCAAAGGTGAAAACCTTTTATTTTGGCATTTTGGGCATGTACCAGTGGTGAAAAGCGTAAGGTACCATGCATAGGTCCTATTGTTCACAATAACATTATACTTGGGTCATAACCGCTCTATTCTAGATCCATTATTCCATTGAGTATGTTACCTTGTCATTCTTGGTACCTTTGGCCTTACTCAATGTTTCACATATTATATATTTGTATGGGAATATCCATTTGTATATTCCAATCTCACACTAGGGAATCTCACCGCACCATTATTTTGTACATAACACTTCAAACAAACTAGAAAATCCAAAAACCACAATATCTAGAAAATTCAAAAACATCATAAATCTAGAAAAATTCATAAATATCATCAATCTAGAAAATCCAAAAACATTGTAAACCCAAACAAATTGAATATTGCAAAAATTCCAAAAACAACGTCTAGCAAAAAATTCCTAAAAAATAGAAAAATAATCAAAATATCCTAAATTGGTGCTCAAATGTTATAATGCGTGACATGCGGATCATCCTATGTTCATCTTCCATCAACAAGTTTACATACTTGCTATGTGCATCTTCCCAACATATCAATTTCTCGAGGCATAATCACAATGCACATTAGATTATATCGGTACTTATCTATACCCTATCCATTACCGGGCATGCTTCCTTGCTTGGGAAAACATCTTCACCCTTGTCGTAAAACTACAACATTTGGGTATTAGAGTACTTGATAACACAAATATAGACACATTTGCTAAACATTGGTTGTTTGTGTGTGCTTTGTTGCACCTTTTTAATTTATTTTTTATGTGTTTACTTATATTGTATTGCACTTTTCTTTGATTTAGTCATCTTGCATCTTACAAATATTGGTATTATGGTTCTTCACATCATATTACTTATTCTTATATGCTTACATCAAATAAAGGTTATCTCAAACCGTATTAGTGTGCAAAACAACGTGGTTTTCCATTCATATCCCCTACTCATCATATCTATCAAACCCACATCATCCTCTATCTAATTCCACCTTTTAATAAACATTTATTCTAATTAACGATCTAACAAATAGATATCAACATACACATAAAAAGGCTAAGTAACAAACACATGTTTTATAGTGAGTCATGTCAAGGAAGCTAGACCACATCAAGGAGATACAAATACAAAAATAACATCATCATCACATCTACACATCTAAGATAATCATACATCTATCCATCTATCCATTATCAACATCACATAATGAAAATAAAATGTTATGACATGCCATTTTAACATAGTGTAATACTCAATCATATAAAAACCTAAAAGCGCATCATATCAAAATATATATGAAACATATTCTATACATTGGTATAAAAAAATGTACTCTACATCATAGTACTATTACACTCCTAAGTCTATGATGAGTCATATGCAGTTAGTTAGAAATATAATGGTTAGTGCTCCTGTAGACACCAAATTTGTGTCTTACGACACCCTGTACCCCGTATCTCATCCCACAACCTAACCCTACCTCACCACCTAAACCTTACACACTTAATTATTTATTAATTACCTTATAATTAATAAATCTACATCTCCAACCCTGCCACCTCACCTCGCCACCTCATCATGACCTAGCCCTAACCCTAAACCAACCTAATTAAGACCTATGACTTGGTCCAGACCCACACCCATGACTCATCACCCCTCACCCGCACCAAAACGAGCCTAATAATGACTTGACCAAGCCCACAACTGATCCCTCGGGAGAAAAGGAGGGAAAGATGGCTATTTTACTAAAAATAGCCACTTTGACCTAACCGACATCGGTTCCTACTCGACCACCGTCGGTTACATAACCACCATCGGTTCCCTGTAAATGACCTCCCCCAACCAAAAAGAAAGGATCCGAAATTCATTTGGTAGGAAGAGAGAAGTGAAACAAGTAGAAGAGGTTGCAGAGAAGAGGATCGAGCCCAAGACTGTAACTGAGCAACTAGATCACTGTCACACTCATCCAAGCATTGGGAAAGACTGAGGATAGCTTCATCAGCTCGCTTTCCAATACTAGATCATCCCAAGATCATCCCAATCTTCCAAACCAAGTAAGTATTATCTTGTAGTTCTTTGTTATCACATATAAAAAGGGAACATTCCTTCAAAGGAAGTCTAATATTTCCTAGGTATCTTCATCTTATTGTCTAACTAAATCTGGTGGTCTTAGTCCTTCCAGTATTCCTTCATAGACAAAAAGGAGTTCTTCACAATCGATCTGATCTCTCTACGGTATGCGCACACCTTCCCAACATTCAACAGGTATTCCTCCTAGCCCTAACCCTTATCTATTTCTCAAGAGAATGAAAAGATAGAAGCAACTCTATTCTGGAACGAAATTCTGTGTGAAACATTTTGGCACACGGTGGGACCCTTTTCGGGTTTCTTTCTTTCTTGCTTGCTTTCATATAGGGAGCACACTTGCTATTTCTTTCTTCTAAATATTCACAAAATATTTTGTCATTTTGGTAAAAGAATTTGTCTTTCTTTCACATCTTTGCATTAGTGAAAGTCATCTTCTTTGCTTCATCGAATATCATTTTCGATTTGGGTTTAAAACACGTGCATCACATTCTTGCTTGCTATTTTTAATTCTAGTGAACGTAGATTAAGTAACGTGTGTACACGTGGGGTGATATCCATGGTATTGATGAGAAATTAATCTTACTCTCACTGCACAACACATACCAAATCACATCATAATCAACACAACAGCTCAAACATCCCCCCTTCCCATGGTATTCCTCCACCCGATTGAGGTAGCCTTATGAGCCAAAACAAACTTGACATCTCCCTTAGGTCTTTTGTTTAGGATTGACATCATCTGGCATCTAAGGCATAAGCCCAAAGTGATTAAAACTAATCCTAGGGTTAGTCTCTTGATTTGCTTGTGCATCTTGCTTTTTTTTAGTTCTATTTCTCTGTCATACACTGTTTCAGTGATCACTTCAAGACAGTTTGGTAGGTATATTAAGCATTGTTATCCCCAAACCAGCAACTTCTTACATCCTCTCTTTGCTTTCACAGTGACCGACACCGGTCCTATACTACCGACATCGGTTAACTGACCGACACGGCTACATTCTGACCGACATCGGTTATCTGACCGATATCGGTTACTGTGTTTAACAGTTCTTGACAAACCAACCTATCAATTCCAACATTTTGTTGTTATTTTTGTTCGGATTGATTAAATCCCTACTGTGTCCTCTTGTCCATGGTTGTTATCACCGAAACAAGCTGCAGCCATGGTTTCACATGCCTATTCTATGCCTTTGCCTGAGTCACCCCCTTCACATCCTATGGGGAATCCTACGGATACCAGTAATTTTCCCAAGATCCCTGTAGGAGATAAGGAATTTGCCAAATTTTTGGATGCTAATCCTAGCGCTGTACAATATTATTTGTCTCATACCCCTGACCGTACACCCGACGGTCAGCTCCTCGTTGGTATGCCTATTAGTATCGCCGCTCACTTAGCCCCTTCCCCACCTAATAACTCCGCCTCACCATCTTCATCCTTAGCCCCGTCTCCCAGCTCAGTGGCTTCGGTGGTTCATACTGCACCAATTGGCTTTCCTTTCATTAATCTGGGGCCCCACATATCACTACCATCCACTGACCCTACCTCATCTCTCTCATAGACTATCTCTTTTATAACTTGCTCTCTGCCACCTATACACACGAGCTTTCCCTCACAAGCTCCGCCCACCTTTTCATTTCCACAAACTCATCCGGTGGCCTCAACCTCTTATATAGGACACCCTTATTCGGCTGCCCCAACACATTCATCACCATTATCTTATCAACATTCAATCCCACCATTGTCTAGTAGCGGCTCTTGGACCAATCCTCCTCTGTTTACAATGACAACACCATCATCTAACCCAACCAATGATTTAATCAAACAGATGATGGACAAGATGCAAAATCTTGAGGCTTCTATTTCAGGAAGTCGTAACACCCTGACATACGAGCAAGTTTTGGGAGCCTATTCATCCTTTTGTCCCCCTTCATACATATCCTCCTCAATGGGAATTACCGAAATTTACTCGCTTTAATAGTAAGGAGGACCCTCAACAACACTTGCGATCGTTCAGACATGCCTGCTATCTGATTGCTCATGACGATGCCTTACTACTCCGTACCTTTCCCATGTCCTTATCAGGACCTGCCTTGGAGTGGTACAGTGCTTTAGCCCAACACTCAATCTTCTCCTTTAACCAGTTAGCCCAATCTTTCTTGGATCACTTCTCCATCAATATTGCCAAGAAAGTATCCATTACCGACCTCTATGCCATCCGACAATTTGAAGACGAGTCTATCGCAGATTTCGTTGGACGATGGCGGGGCCTCATCAACCAACTTACTTACGCCTTACCTCAGGCCGAGCTCATCGAACTCTTTACGTGGGCCTATGCTAAACACATTTCTCCCACCCTCCAAATTCAAACTTTCCGCACCTTTGATGAGGCCTTTACTATGGCTCGAAAACTAGAGATTCGAGCCTTAGAGGAGGAGAAATTGAGGTTACACAACAAAAGCTCAAATTTCGGACCCAAGACTCTACCACCAAACCCAACACCACCAACTCTCACGCATCGGCTGCTTTGAAATCAAAGGGTGCAGTACACGCAGTGATGGTCAAATCTCAAGCACTATCTAATACCCAGCCGAAAGCCACCTATAAGTATAAAGCCGAGCCCATCAACTACACTCCCTTGGGAGAAACTTATGGTGTGATCTTAGACAAATTGCTTAAAGCAGGAGCTATCACCTTGCCTCCTGTTAAACCTCACTCCGGGTTTGATTCCACCCACGCTATACCTTCTTGGTATAAAGAAAATGACTTCTGTAACTTCCATCACGTGAAGGGACACAAGTCATGTTGAAAAAAACCGCAAGATGTTGATATAAAAACTAATAGTGCAGAAATGACTTCAGTAACTTCCATGATGAAGGGGATATAACTCGATAATCCTAATGCCCCCGCTAATCAAAATTTAAAAATCTTCAACAAACCATTTCCAAACCATGCATCTAACAGTAACACAAACCAAGACACCTCAGCCGAGGAGAAGAGTGTGCATGAGATCCATGCGATTTTCAACTCCCAACCCAGGGCTTCCATTGAGGAAATTTTGAATCAAGCTTCTTCACCAACGCAGGGATTCTCGCCCCCTTCTCCTTCATCAGGACAAGAGGATAGTCCCGCTATTCCTTTACCCATAAAGGAATTAACCACCCAGAGTTCTCTTCTCACAAATGAACCTTCTTACACCACATCCCTACGTAAGATTGTGAGCGGATGTTATCTAACTTATCTATTTCCCAAACATCTCCTTCCACCACTCTTGCTGCAAAAGAAGAAGGCTTGCCACTTTTTCTGTCATCCTTAGAGGAGAAACCCCTTGAGCCTACATCACCAAACTCCTTAATCATGACGGATCCCCTCGAACATGCCCTCCTACCTATTAGTTCTTCATCACCTAAATCTTTCCAGCGACCGGTTGACCTCTTAACACCCATTGATACAACGCCTCATTTACCCCCTGTATCACACCCACAGTGGACCGGAATCACAACCCACCTCTCTTCCATACCAAAGTTCCTGTTCACACGTGAAGATTGTCATCCCCAGAAGATAGACGAGTCTTATGGGAGCATTTGAGTACACCATGCTCTACTCAAATGCAGATGACTAATCCAGACACCTCTACCATATACCCGAGGTGTTTACAAAAGCTCAAAATGCCTATGTCCTCACCTTCACCCCCCTCATCTCTATCGAATCCCTCAGCCACCTCTATCAACCTAACCAAACCTTCCCCTATGCTTGGGACTTCACCAATACCCATCCTGACACACCCACCTAAATGGTTAGATTTATCCAAAAATAATGCCGTCAATCCACCTAGGAGACAGACCCAATCTCCTCGAGTCCAATCTATGCCTCTGCCACAACTAAAACCCTCGCCCCCATCACACCGATATAGCAAGCACGGCTTCAGCCTTCACCATCACACCTACCTTCTATATTAGGGCCTCACCCCTCCACCTTGCCTCAATACACCATGCCTCCCACATCTTCTTTAACACGACCTATACCTTTTGCACCCCTACAGACATCCATGGGTGTCTCAACACCATCGCCCCAAGTATCTCGCCTACCTACCAACCCTAAGAAAACTTGATCATCAAAGGACTTGTTTGTTGTCGCTACCCTCTCTCTCCCCGTGGTTTTTCTCGCCACCACGTTAATGGGGCCTCATCATCTAACAAAGCTAAACATAACTTCTACGTAGAAGAAACCACGCCTAGTTAAAACCAATCATCAAAATCCCTTGCCTAAATCACCAGGAACCACTGCACTCCAACCATTACCAAAACAATAAAAAATCTCACCCACTCAATCAACAGCCTCATCTTCATCTGAATTTGACCCGCTCAAAGGATCTTACTCCAAGATCCTTGATATGTTGGTAGGGGATGCGACCATTTCCCTACCCCCGCTCAGACTCTATGATCCATCTAAACCTCGACCTATAGGTTATGATGAATCTAAAATTTGTGCTTACCATCGCACACCAGGACACGATGTAGAAGGATGCAAAGCTTTGAAAGCCATCCTTC
The DNA here is from genome assembly GCA_018340775.1 of Taxus wallichiana var. yunnanensis. Classification (NCBI taxonomy): domain Eukaryota; kingdom Viridiplantae; phylum Streptophyta; class Pinopsida; order Cupressales; family Taxaceae; genus Taxus; species Taxus wallichiana. Next base: position 999,378,920 of record CM031237.1, on the reverse strand, counting down.
GCCAGTCACCTATCTCGGATAGACAACCTAAGAAAGATAATTTATGAGAGAGAAGCCCTTAGCTTCGATCCCTTCTCCTATACCACATGTCCCCGCCTCACCAAAATCTATCATCATTGCAACCCTGCCTCTCGAGAACAATGACTTATCCCCGCCATCTTCCTCCTCTCGTATTCACGAGATCAACATGATTAACATTGCTACTCGAGGTCAGAAAAACAATGGAAAAGCTAAAGAAAGCACACTATGGCCTCTCTTCTCCTTCGCCATCCCGATCGCACCACCACCTAAAGTGGTCATTCGTGGACCTGCCTATCCCGTCTCTGATGGAGTTTCCCATCGCACCATGATCAAACAACTTCACCAATCTCCTGTAAAAATGACACTCTATGATCTCATTCAAACATCTGAATCACATCGACAAGCTCTAATTGAGATCCTTCAAGGGATAGAGGTCCTACCTAATGAAACCTTTCCCGTCACCTCCATTTTAACACCCAACCACATCGCTTCTCTCACCAAACAACCTACCTCCACAACCACTTCGTCCCTCGTACAACAAGTGCAAATTTTGGACCTTTTTGCCCAAGAAGAAATTGTCGTCTTTGGTGCAGAAGATCTTGATCTCACTCTTTTCATCTCGGCTTACATCTGGGACATCCGGTATATCGTTTATGATCGACGGGGCGATAGCCTAAACATCGCCTCTTCCAAAGCCTTCCAACAGATGAATATCCCTCCTAGCTACATGTGTGCCAACCCCACCATGTTGGTTCATTCAACAATGCTATTACTTCTACCTATAGGCACCGTGATCCTTAACATTCGTGTAGGGCCATTATACCTTACCCTAACTCTTCTATGTCCTTGAGGGAGAATTCCAATACAACATGTTGTTAGGCCGCCCTTGGATCCAGGCTATGGGATGCATTCCTCCACCTTAGATAGATGCATCAAATTCGAGTATGAGGGAAGTCTTGGTTTTACACCATCAAAGCCGATGCTTCCCCTTCAAAAAAGTCAAAGCTATCCTAGAAATGCCCCCACCCACTAACCTCAAAAATTTGTGTAGTTTCAAGGAAAACTCCAATCTATCCCGGTGTTTCATTTCCAACTCTCGGATCGATGTCAACCTTTCCATCATCTCCTTAAAAAGGACATTGTCTTTCAATGGAGCGAGGAGTGCCCAAGCCTTTGAGGCTCTTAAAGCTTATCTCTCGCACCAACCACCCGTGCTTGTCCCACCTCAAGATGATCACCCTTTCTACCTTTACCTTTTCTCGCCACCGACCATGTTGTAGGAGCCATGTTCACACATCGTGACTCGAGCATCGAGAACAAGCAGTTTATTACATAAGCCCTTACTATTTTGGATTACGAGACTAGGTATACACACGTAGAAAAGTTGTGCCTAGCCCTATCATTTGTAGGCCACCAAACTCGACATTACCTCCTAAATCACAAAACTTTTGTCATCACTAACGCCGACCCCATACATTATATGTATGCCAAACCTCATCTAAACCAACGCATCGCCCGATGGCTTATGCTCCTCGCCGACCTCGACCTTGAGTTTGTACACCAGAAATTAGTCAAAGGACAAACTATCGCAAACCAACTCACGGAAGCCCCTTTACCTGGGGAACAATTTACCAATTTTACTTTCCCTGATGAACTCATCGCAACTCTTTCACTCAGTGATGTGTTGTATCCAATGACCCTCTTCTTCGATGGATCTAAATGCCAGCGCGGTGGAGGGGTAGGCGTTGTTCTCATTCCTCTTGAAGGTGAACCTATGCCTCTTTCATTCAGGCTCGATTTCCCCTGCACTAACAATACAACGGAATACGAGGCCCTTGTTTTGGGTCTCCACGTTGCGTTACACTTAGGTGTGAAGTCTATTAATATTTTTGGTGACTCTCAATTGGTAGTAAATCAAGTTACTGGCATCTACCAATGTAAAATAAGGAACTTCAAAAGTACAAACATTACGTGGATTCACTTTTGACCTTATTTTCTCATTATTCTATCCAAACCATTCCCCGCTCAACTAATAAATTTGTAGATACTATGGCTTGCTTGGCCTCACAAATTTCGGCCTCACCAACTGACTCGGACATATTTGTCTTGGTCCAACAACTCTTTGCCCCATCTTACTTAGTTCGGATGTTTGTATGGTAAATAATGTATCTACTGATTCACAGGATACCTGGTATCACCAATTTCACGACTACCTTACAACCTCTGTTCTACCACCTGACCTTACTAGTAATGGCAAACGTGCTTTTCTTAAAAGTGTTTCTCGTTATGTCGTCATGGGGGGACTCCTCTATAAATGTGGCTTCGATGGTATCCTCCTTCGTTGTCTAACCGGCGCTGAAGTCGCTCATACCACCCAACAAATCCATGATGGACTTTGTGGCGGGCACTTTAGTGGCCTCGCCATGGCCAAGCGGATCCTTCACCTAGGATATTATTGGCCTACTCTCAATAAAGACTGCTGCGAATATGTTAAGCGTTGTGTTATGTGTCAACAACATGCCAACCTTCAACATACTCCTAGCCACCATTACAGGTCGCATGAGATCTTTGGCCTTTCTCACAATGGGGTTTAGACCTTATTGGCGAGATTCACCCGCCTTCTTCGCAACATCACCATTGGATCATCACGACAACCGAATATTACACTAAATGGGTGGAGGCCATTCCACTCATTTCAACCAAAAAAGAGAAAATCGTTGAGTTCATCAATCATCACATTATCTGTCGTTTTGGTGTTCCTCATCGCCTGATAACAGATAATGGAAAATCTTTCAAAAATAAGTTGTTACAAGACCTTTGTGACAACTTTGGTATCAAACTTAGCTTCTCATCACCCTACTATCCACAAGCAAATGGACAATTTGAATCTTTTAACAAAACCTTAACCAAAATTCTCATGAAAGTCATTAACAATTCGGGAAAAATTGGCATGATCACATCCCCTTTGCCCTTTGGGCTTATCGTACAAGCATTCGTACTTCCACTAATGCCACACCATTCTCTCTCTGGTGTATGGTACGAGGCTATCTTGCCTCTCGAAATACAAATCCCTTCTCTCAGAATATCTCTTCAGGATATTCTCACCAATGATGACTTCCGCCAAGAGCGGTTAGCCCAATTAGAGCTTCTTGATGAGCGTCGTCTTACAGCTCTTGACCACCTTCAAATTTATCAAAAGCGCATTAAGCGTGCTTATGATAAGCGAATTCATGAGTGTACCTTTAAGATTGGTGATCTTGTCCTCAAAGAGAATCAACATGTAACCAAACTAGAAAAGAGCAAACGTGGAAAATTTGCTCCTAATTGGATTGGGCCTTACATTATCACTCACACCTATGGATCAAGTACTTATCGTTTAGCTTCGCTTAATGGTAAACCCGAGCCTGAACCCCTTAATGCCTTGCATCTCCGACCATTCTACTATTGAATTTAGTGTTACATCACTTCTTATCTACCTTGCTCATCCCTTGAGCTCATTTACCACCTCATACACCTTGTTTCATGCATCTCAAAATAGAATCAAGCTCACATGGTTTGATCATCACCTCCTCTTAAAGATGCCTTCCCCTTTTTAGTCTAGTCCATGACTTAAAAGTATCAAAATAACAAGTTCTCAATTATACGATTCTAGGATATTCTTGAGTCAAACTTCCTGCAAAACTAGATACTTCATGCCAAATGGACATCTAGACCTCTAAGCTCTAAACTAGATTGCTCCCTCGAAGGATAGCTATGTGCAAAGCCGCATCTCTATATTATAACTAGACTCGCTCCTCGAAGGACAACTATGTGCAAAGCCGCACTACTATAAGTAGACTACTCCCTTGAAGGACAGCTATACAAAGTCAGCCTCTATCAGAAGCTTCTCGCATTGATCAGCTTCGTGAAGACCTCAAGAAACAACAAAATGCATATCCCATATAGACTTCCCGCATCGATTAGTCTATATCCAGAAAAATAAAAGTAGTATTCAAAATCACTTTTGAGTCATGGACTCATCTATTTAGGTTTGGATCTATTTCTTTAGAATAATCACCTTATAACAAGTCCTCTACGCCCAAAGCCTATACCATCCACCTCACCTCACCATTCTTCAAACAACAAAACTCAAGGGACATGACGTATATCGATATATTGTGATTATACAACTCTTTCACCTATTGACTTCTCACATATGTAAGGTACCTAGAGATTCAAGCTCATCCTATGATAATATGTGGTTTGTTTAGCTCTTTCCAACTATGGGACACTTTTGCCTCTTTTACTCGAATCTAAGATTATGTGTTGACCTTAATAGGACACGGTTCCCTAATGCTTGGGTAAGCTAACCCTCGCTTCACCTATACCTTACCAACTCCAACAACCTTACCCTACCAATATCAAAATTTTTACCAACCAAAAAATTCCCTAACCACAACCAAATTACTGAATTCACCTCTCCTGGTCCTAAGGAGAACTACATCAGTCTGAGGCCCCTCCTTGCTTTGTGCAATGGGCTATGTAGGTAGCACTTAGGAGACATGGGGTCTCCCAAGGTTAGCTCAACCATCCCCTACCATAACCTATCATGTGTTGTGTTTTGCTTAAAAATATAAATGTTTTCACATATTTATATTGATAACACTCACCTTTGTCCTTTATCAATCCAAACATTCAAAACACAAACATTTCTTATTATTATCATAAACTCAAAATCAACATACATATTCAGTTTTATTTAGATGTTAAACAAATACATCTTCTCTATCATCGACGCGCAGGTCGGCATCCTTATTTATTCTTCTACCCCTATGAAATTCACGTAGGCCCCCGCCTCATCCCGAACCAGGTAGTGATGGTGATCGTCGACGCCACTCACCTGGCCTCTCCATCCTCAAAGGGGCCACTACTATTGGTTCCTCCCACTGATCCACCAATCTCTCCTGTAACATATGAATACGCCCTCTCGCGTGGAGGAATCTTGCCTCTAGTCTCTCCACTCGTGATTGTGAAACCTCTAACAATCCCGTTGTCTCATTCACCGTGTTTGAAGCCGGTGAACTAAACCCCGCAGCGGTCTCTCTCCGCTATAATCACAGCTATGTCAGGATGATCGGCCCTCTCACGTGTACCTCGCAGCTCTGCTACCCACCATAATCTATAAGACTCTGTCACTCCTGCATCCATTACCCGCGATCACCATCTGTCTCTTCTCGGTCCTTCTCGGAAGTGTCGGTCGTGGAGGTGAGAAGGGTGCCTCTGGTGTCGATCCTCCCGTATGTTCTATGAGCCATGGGTATATCCGAACAAATCCAAATTTTCGCACGCGCATGTGATCTAGAGGAATCCTCTCGTACTCACCTGGCCTGTGTCCCGCGATCCACCTTAATCGCTCTACACCCCTCAAATCCTCGGCTATGTTCACCGTCACCATGTAGTTCCCGTAAGGCCTCCAACGGATATCCACAATCGTCACCATCTCCCACATCTGCCTATAATACTCGGTGTCATCTATCACGGTCTCGGCTCTTGCCTCTTGCTCTGTCTGGACCCATCGTCGAATCCCAACCTCTTGCACTCCTATCTCTCCTCCTGGATTGGTCGGCCTATTGGTCACACACACATGTGCTCATAGGCCCAACAATGTAATAAGTATGCACAATCCAGTGTAGTCCTGTGATTTCACTGCATGCCCATAAACCCTTGTATAGCTCCGCAAGATATGCAGGTGCCCATGCGAAAGTAACGCTACCTTCTATCATCTCACGAATAATACACATCAATGATTTAGAAATCTTCCCCCATCCACTCTAGGTAATGCATAATACCCCACCGCTATCATTAATACCACTACCAACCTTGTTGCCTCAGGGTGTGCTGCAAACATTATACCATAAGTGAATGTCAAACCTCGTTGTGTCAAATCTCGTGCGGCTGGACCAAATACTACCGTTATCGCTACCGCGCCGCGTTAGGCCCTGCCTGATACACTGGTCTTCCTGTAATTGGGAGTCTCAAAATTCAGAACACATCTTCTAACGTCACTATCATCTCCCCTGTTGGCAGATAAAAGGTATTCTTTTCAGGATTCCATCTCTCAATCGCCCGCAACATAGCATGATTGCGTGCGATCCGTGAATAATAGCAGATTCCGCTTAACCCCACATGGTTTATTAATGCCCACTCAGCTGGTGTTACATCCGCTCGGACCCGTGACAACAAAGCTGGCACCCTATCATTCATCCTCAACCCTGCCTGTGCCTGCACACATTAAACCAACAAACAACAAATCAACAAATAACTTCCCACGTGTTTTTTATCGCAATCCACAACTTTACACAGTAACCGATATCGGTTATAGACAACCGATACCGGTACCTAACCGATATCGTTATTCCTAAATGATATCGGTCACTGTCAATTCCAACCACCCCGCTCAAAAACACCACCTATGATAACTTCTGCGCTCGTTTTCCCCTCTCTGTACCTACGCACATATCTCCAACACCTGATTACCTACCCTACAACACTCACCCCATCCCAAAGCTCTTGCCTATCACCTTTCTACCCATTTACCTTACCACATTCTATTTATAACCATGCAAAATCTCATTCCAACCAAAACAAATTATACCTGGGGATGCAGCCATTTGAGGTGGAACCTATCTTCCTTCTCCTCTCGGCCCGCTGGATGCTTCTCTTTGTTCAGCCATGTTCACCACCCTCTTCACTATAACTTGCCTTTATGCCTTCTTAATCCAAGCCCACGATCACTTTACCTGTCTCTTCCTCCTTCTTACTCAATTCTCCCATGCAATTACCCTGTATGGACGACAAACAACCTCGCATCTTCATATTTAACATGTTGCATGACTCTAAAAATAAGAACTTTAGTTGCCTCCCAAGCTTTTCTATATTTAGAAAAGCTCATTTTATCGTAACCGATGTCGGTTACATAACCGTATCGGTCATATGTGACCGACATCGGTTAAATAACCGATATCGGTCACATATCTCATTTGGCTTATAGGTCCTTTCTTTGTTTTTTGTAAATTCTTGGCGGCGCCCGCCTCTTTTCCCTGCATAACGACATAGTTATCAACAATCATCATCATAATACCATCAACACATATGCATATCATCAAACCATCATCAAAATATACATCCAATTCTAATACCATCAACAAAACACATGAAACATTATAATATATGCATCAAATCCACAATTATACACACCATATGGATCAACCTCATCATCTATATATATCATCAAAACAATGTTACAATATACAACTTGCCCTGCATGGGGCCTCTATCATATAATCAAAATACAAAGTCGGCACGTGAGCCACTTGTCTCTGTCAAAATCTTGACTGGCTCGCAGCCGCCTCTCATGTCAAAAATATACTCGGCTCACCAGGCCGGTATCAACTATACAACATGTACTCGGCTCGCAGGCTGGTATATACAACAAAAATGAATACATAAATCCTATGAGGGCACGCAGGCCTCTATATACACACTCGGTTCGCGGGCAGTATTGTGTCTATCAACAAATCCTCTATCAAATCAACAAAACCCATCTCTGCTCCTGGGGTGACTCAACTCTCTCCCCCTCCCTCGGCTCATCTCTCAGCTGGCCCTGTGCCGGATCTCGCCTCCTACCCGTCATTGACCCACCGGCTGTGGCTGCGGCCCCCTGTGACTGTGACTCTGGGATGTCTCGGCTCTGTGAGCCGCATATGGATGATACTCGGCACCGGTACCATCTAGTACGTCCTGATAATATCGGGCCTCCGCTCTCACCTCCATATATCGGGCCCGTGCCACCATGGTTGGTGGGGCTAGTCCCCGCTCCTAATAGAAGTGGACCCACTGACCGACGTACGCCCTATGCTTGAGGTTGTACTATGCTTGTGCTCGAGGCTATACTGCGCTCGTGCTGTGCTCGAGGCAGGATCTGCTGTGCTGTGAAATTCGAGGCCGTGCTCGTGCTCGTCTCGTACTGCATGCTTGGGCCAACGCCCCTCGTAGCGCCTCTCATGCGTGTGCAGCAGCAGCAAGCTGCCCCTGTAATAACTACACCTGGCCCAAGAGACGGTCCCTCTCCGCTATAACAACCGCTAAATCTAGTTGTGCGGCCATGTGCTCATGGCTGCCCTCCGCCCTACCCACTAAAACCAAAAATGAACTGTAACACGGCTGGCGTCATCCACCGTATCATCAGCCTGTCTCTCTGCGACCCAGACTGGGTCCAATGGCTATGGTAGAGGTAGTGGTGCCTCTACATCCTCCCTCCGATACTGTGGGAAGGGAGGTGGCTCATCCTATCATATTCCCAACTATCGTCGTACCCTCTCTAGGGGAATCCGCTCATACTCCCGGTCTCATCCCCGCTATCCAGAAGATGTATTGGATCCATCGCAGCTGTGCTCGGGCTCCGCCATGAGGCCGATGGCCTCTGTATGGCCTCCATTTAATATCTAGTGCGGTCAGGCCCTTTAACATATGCCTGTAGTACATGACATCTTGCACCCTGCGACAACTACTCGTGGGTCGGCCCACGACCCCAACCACCTCTCGAAACCCATACCTATAAACCGCCTATGGCCCACCGGTTCTCTGCTGGGCAACCCTATTTCGTCATAAACACACGATATGCTTGTAGGCCCAAGCAGGTGTAGCAAGAATTTCGAGCATATCTCGAATCACCTCATACGGCGATAGCCCCAGAGCTCTTTGTATAGTTACACCAAATACACCGGTGCCCATGCATAGCAGGTGTACTCCTCCACCATCTCACGTAATACTCCCATCGAGCCCGTGGGAAGCGACCTCCCTCTGAGTCCAGGAGGGTGAAGCGTGTGATACCAATCATCATCAGCATGGTAAGCCATGTCTCCTGTCGATGTGCGCGATACATATCGCCATAGCAGATGCTTGCACTATGGTACATAATCAATGGGGCTGCATCCCTGAATACCTGCAGGATGCTATCCATCATTGTCTCAGCATCCACCTGGAACATCGCCTCACCTATGATTGGTAGTCTCGGGATGCGATACACATCCTCTAGTGTGTGACTGTCATCTCTCCAGTCGGGAGATGGAAGACATTGGTTGCCAGATCCCATCTCTCGATGAGGGCAACCATCGTGTATGGTCCCTATCCACAGCCCTATACCTCTCGGACTCGCCAAGTCCAACCTCCCGCATGATCGCCCCATGCGCTGCGGATCACATGTGGCCGCATTCGCCCAAAGAGAGGCGGCATCCGATCTGCATCGTCATTTGTTGGTGTGCTCGCAAAACAACCCACTCCATCAGGCCTACCCTTTACAAAACAACTACCCAATAACCCCAATATCACTAACCCCACCCAACAAACACCTACAATATCCCCTTTACCTATCCCACAACCTACCACCTACCCCACTCATACACCACCCGATTCCCCCACCCCAATAACCTTTCCTAGCCACTCTACCTTCTCCCCCTTCACCCCAACACTCGATCCTACCCGCCTACAACAAATCAACACAACTACTTTCACAACCTTACCTCCTGCCCATGGTGCCCGGCATGTACCGGTCACCCACGACCACCGTCGGTTGACACATGACCGACACCGGTCTCTGAACCCACTAATCTATACAACTTACGTGGTGACCGATGCCGGTCGCTTAGTGACCGACATCGGTCACTGTGGGATTTTGGGGCCGGATCGAAAATGGCCCCCAAATCCCCTTTCTTCCTATTTCTACCCATCTACCCACAATAATTGCCTAAAAACTTACCCACCCTACCATTTTGGCCTACCTAACATATCTACCCACTCTATTTTATGATTTACCTTCATTTATTCATTATTTTATCAAATTTTGGATTCCTACCCCAAAACCCACATCCTAGCTAACTTCATCAACTTCACACAAATAGGGGTTCAGAGCCTACTGGTATGACTACACGTCGTCGTGGTGGGATAGGTGGTGGTGGTCCAGCTCCTCCAGCACCTCCTGCTCCTCCAGGCTGTGCCATAGCTCCAAATCTCCTCCGCAAGGTCCTCCACCAATCAAACTCTGCCTCCTGATCTCTGGGGCCTACCAATAACTCACTACCCCACTCAACTAGTGCCACCTCAGCCCAAAAACTCAGCCCAATCAATTCAAAACTCAGACAAGACAAAGGTTGGCACTCAAATTCACAATGTGACAATGACATGCCGTATTTTTTCTTTTTATAGGTTTTGACCTCTAACCGATACCGGTTAGGGCGCGCCCTAGAAGACCGATATCGGTCTCCTAGCCGATATCGGTCACATATAACCGATATCGGTTATCTGTTTAGTTTAACCTAACTCCTGCCCTTATCCACCACTCTCATTTTTTTACCATATCGCCTACCTCTGGCCTTGCTACATAACCTTATTTTACATTCATCGGCCCTACCCAAGGCCGCAACTAACCAATCGGCCTGACCTACGGCCGCAACCAACCAATCAGGCCCGACCCAAGGCCGCAACCAACCAATTAGGCCCAACCCCAGGCGTAACCAACTAATCAGGCCCAACCCATGGCCACAATCAACTAATCAGGCCCGACCCAAGGCCGCAACCAACCAATCAGGCCCGACCCAAGGCCGCAACCAACCAATCAGGCCCGACCCAAGGCCGCAACCAACCAATCAGGCCCGACCCAAGGCCGCAACCAACCACTCAGGCCCGACCCATGGCTGCAACCAACTAATCAGGCCCGACCAAGGCCACAACCATTCAATCGGCCCGACCCAAGGCCGTAACCACCAATCAGGCCCGACCCAAGGCCGCAACCAACCAATCAGACCCGACCCAAGGCCACAACCATTCAATCAGCCCGACCCAAGGCCGCAACCACCAATCAGCCCGACCCAAGGCCGCACCAACTCAGTACCTTGACCGAGAACCGCACATTACTGATTCTATCCACCCATCATGTAGTTGTTTGTTCAATTGAGCTCACCTGTTCGTGTTTTTTAGCATGCCTAGGATACTTGAATTGATCGGTGACCACCACTTTGCCTAGGCGAGACCGCGACATTTATCTCAACCACACCAACCATTTGTACTCGCCGAACATGCCTAAACGTTCCAAAGTACCTTACCCATTATATCCCCTAGAGCTACTTCCTATGCCTTGGATACCGGGATTATATCAACATTGTTTGGATAAACTATCGACCTTTGACTATGAATTGCTTTTTTTGCTCTTCAACTCGTGTACCTCGGTCGCAGATCTACGTATTTCAACATGCGTCTGCTTCCTTGAACTTACCCCACCATCTTACCATCATCTCATCATCATTCACCCTTTATCAACCCTATCCCTGATTTCACGCCGCCTCAATCTGTGATAGATTTGAGGGGGATTACCTATACCCTTAACTGGGGCAACCACTTCTTATTATTGTCAGTGCAGCTTTACAAGACAAACTACATGACAACAAGGGGCAAATGTAGACACCAAATTTGTGTCTTACGACACCCTGTACCCCGTATCTCGTCCCACAACCTAACCCTACCTCACCACCTAAACCTTACACACTTAATTATTTATTAATTACCTTATAATTAATAAATCTACATCTCCAACCCTGCCACCTCACCTCACCACCTCATCATGACCTAGCCCTAACCCTAAACCAACCTAATTAAGACCTATGACTTGGTCCAGACCCACACCCATGACTCATCACCCCTCACCCGCACCAAAACGAGCCTAATAATGACTTGACCAAGCCCATGGTGATCCCTCGGGAGAAAAGGAGGGAAAGATGGCTATTTTACTAAAAATAGCCACTTTGACCTAACCGACATCGGTTCCTACTCGACCATCGTCGGTTACATAACCGCCATCGGTTCCCTGTAAATGACCTCCCCCAACCAAAAAGAAAGGATCCGAAATTCATTTGGTAGGAGAGAGAGAAGTGAAACAAGTAGAAGAGGTTGCGGAGAAGAGGATCGAGCCCAAGACTATAACTGAGCAACTAGATCACTGTCACACTCATCCAAGCATTGGGAAAGACTGAGGATAGCTTCATCAGCTCGCTTTCCAATACCAGATCATCCCAACCAAGCCTTACTGTCGCCACCACATTCCTTAGACCTGTATCTTCATCAGGAACTAGTAGTCCTTCCCATACAAAAAGGAGTTCTTCACAATCGATCGATCTCTCTACTGATGCGCGCACACCTTCCCAACATTCACAGGTATTCCTCCTAGCCCTAACCCTTATCTATTTCTCAAGAGAATGAAAAGATAGAAGCAACTCTATTAGGAGCGAAGTGCAGTGTGAAACAACTCCATATGTTTTTCTTTTGTTGAAGGCCTGGATTTAATCTAGTCTCCTTTAGCTTAAATGCCAAGTCTCGAAGGGTCTCCATTCATGCCAAAGTTGCCCAAGGCACAATCTCAGCCTCATCCTTTTTTTAGGGGTATCTCCCGAGAGTCGAACCACCGGTGGATGGCTAGGCAACACCTTTTACACCATCATCCCCACCGTTGGACTACAACCCATTCGATGTACTCCATATGTTTGATACTTACTATATGGTAAATTAATTTGTATTGTGGTTATACTTGGTTAGTTGTTATGTTGTTGTGGTTACAACAGTATTACATATATAAGTTAATTGTTAAACCAATGAGAGATTCTAGGGATATAAAGTTCTCCATCATTATGGGGAGAATTTCCTATATATGTGGGTAATATTGAGATGATTATAATGAACACATTTTGTTTTAGCATGCAAAACTCTGTACCAAATTACATTTGCTATCGAGCTGAGCATGGGATTCGAGCATTGTAGGAGGCAGATTTGTTTGTATTTATGGTTGCCTCTGTGTATGGAAATTTATTGATATGAGAGGATTTTATAATTTATAGATATTAAACAAAATTCAAAGGATTTTAGTGATTTCCAACAACATTTTGTTCCTGCTTCCTCGGACACATATGAAATTATAAAGAAGTTTCATTGTGATGTTGTAGTTTGGAATATCTATGCATTATAAGGGCCACACATTTTGCTTTTTGATCTATGTCCTCATTAGCCGATTCCTCTTGGTTCACGATCTCTATGTGGTCTTTCTAAACATCGGTCCAATTATTATCTTGGATCCTTCTTTGAATGCATGCAGATCTATCTCATTGCCATGCTTCCTTCCAAGTATTGAGGAATTCTGCGCGGTGTTGTATTACTATCCAATTGCATTAGCGATTCGGATTCGAGACATTGTATCCACTTGTCATGGTCGACACTTTGGAAAGCCGACCATCTTGAGTATTATTCGGCCTAGTGTGATATCATATCTATAGTCTCTCTATCACATGCATGAACACTCGGCTAATTTGGCGATTATCTAAAAGCACTGTAAAGAAAAGCAAACAAACACTATGAAGCACTAAACTGTGAAAACAATATTCCAAGCAACACTAAGTTCCATGCATAGGTGACACAAACTTACTCAACTAAAGCAACAAAATAAAAACCTAGCCACCCAAAGAAAAAAACCTCACATAAACAAAAAAATAATTCAAGCTACAAAATTTCATAAAAAAGTCATCAACTTCGAACACTAGATTTTTTGCTCATAGCTCATGGACAAGAAGATAGTTGAAGCTTGAAACAAGTAAGACCAACTCCAAGATTATACTTCGCAACAAGGCTGAAGATGAATTGCATTATCTATGCACTTTTATAGGTCATAAAGACCAATCTAGTTTAAAGAACAATAATGGACATTGCCATCATAGTGACTTTATTCACAATTGCAAAATATTTACGTAGCATTAACTAATACTTCTCTTATATTTTTAATTGTTTTAACCACTATTTATTTATTGTGTAAAGTATTCGATAACTTCGTAGCTACACTTCCGGTCGTCGACGGGCTTGAAAGCCGAAAACCCGAGCATGTAAATCCTGTGCGGCCTGGACATGCAATACACCAGCACTCCATAGGCAGCCATCCAAAATACGAGGATTTTTTGTGACATGTAATGTGGAAAGACCTTGTATTCTATCCTTCGAATATACACAATGTTTTCTTAATGTTCAAGTGAATTACAAGAGCAACAACCCTGGCATGCAAACCTGACCATAGATTATAAAATAATCAAAAATGTAAAAACCAACGCGGGTCATGTGTGCTTGTGCAGATCTTAACATCCAAATTAAAATAAATTGAAATTTTAAAAGATAAAACTAGGAGCAAAAACTTTTACCATGACTTGTTCACAGAGTTTAGATCTCCATCAAAACAACAATAATTTGAAAAGACAATTTAGAAACTCTAGTTCGCTCGCACAAGCTCAAATGGGATTTTAGGCCAAAAACATGGGAAAATTTTTGAAAAATTAACTAGCTTCAGTTAAGTGGGGTTTTAGGGCCAAAAAAATAGAAACACAAACACTAAAAAGCACTATGAAGATATACAGGAAAAATGCCACGCTAACAAATTTATGTTACCTTGGGAGATTGGGTTGTTGGCTGCAAAAATAAGTTGGATGCGTGCTGAAGAATGAAATTACAATGTTACAGTGACCAATATTTAAAGGCTATTGCATGCAAAAGCTAAAAAACAAAACTTAAAAATAGCAAACCCACTGCAACATGCAAAATTAGAAAAACAAAATTGTTAAAAATAGCAAATCTACAAAATAGGAGAAGGGCTAAACCATCACCACGAGTGTCAAATTTGACATAGTCCAGTGAATTTTCATAAAGCCCTTTCCCATAGGGGGAACGCCTTCGCCGTAAATATTATTAATATTTCTAACAAGAATTAATGTTGCCAACTTCAAAGTCTATTTTCAATTTATAAAATTTATTTTACAAATAACAGTCCTAAATACAAAAAAACTATTCTATTTAACAATAAATACCAAGCATTAAGTAACAATCCTAAATCCAAATAACTGTTCTTTATAATTTAGTATAATTAACAATGCTAGTAAAGTTTGAAAGACTTGGGAGATATCAACTAATCTCCCAAACTTGGAAACTACCTGGAACTCTAAATCAAATGCAGAAGATACACTATTTACAAACAACACTCTTGACTAAATTCAAGAATCTATTCAATTTAAAAAACCACAAAACCAAAGATTTATAATCTAATTATTAATATTTTAAAAATATTATTTAAAACCACTTTACATTGCTTGTAAAGTGAAGTGAGTTTGGTAGAGTTTGGAGATAGCAAACTACCTAGAAGATAATTACAAATCAAAACATCAGTCTTGAATTCAAGGATCTATTCAATTTAAGAATAAAACCAGACATTTATTATCCAATTATGAACATTAACATCTCATGATCACATTTAAGAATAGTTATTTAAACATCTCGTGATCAACATTTAAGAATAGTTATTTAAAGCCTACTTTAAAGGGTTTATACAAATCCCAATTTAAAGGGATTATTTCTTATTTAGAGGGATTATTCAGGATGCTTTAAACAAAAACATAATAAAAGACGTATATTGACATAATATCATTTGCTCAAAAGCTTTTAATCGATCCTACATTTTAGACAAATCACTGTATATATTTTTATATAACACGCTAAACACAAGAAATATGCCAATTGTAGACTACTTGAATCTATTGCGAAACTTTTTCCCACAGTAGTTTATAAATTAACACGAGACCTTATGATAGAAGTAGAATGAATATCAATCAACAAAAGTGAATTTGTACCTATGTTCTCAAAGGCAAATATATGAGAAAACATATTTGTTTGGACATGATACATTAGCTCTGTAATTCTTTTGAATATGGAAAATTTTTTATCATTTAAAATGGAAGCACACATCTATTTAACAAAGCCAAATTCTAATGTGTTGAGGATCCAAGGAAAAGTCATAATAACAAAGCCCAATTCTGATGTGTTAAGGGAAGAGGGTGTCGACTTGAAGAAACATATCATATTTGATTTTTCCAATGATAGAATGTCTTCAACCACAAAAACTTATACTTTTAATATATACCCCTACAAGCTTCATTGTGTGTACATGGTAATGGTCTTTGGTGATCCCACGTTAATAAGCATTTTCTACAAATCGGCTATATTAAAATCTAAATTAAAGGACAAATTGGTTATCAAAATTAACTCCAGACTCTCAGCTGAATGACCATTCATTACAGGTTTAATGTGGTCTAGTCCCTATAACAAATATCAACAAAAAGTTCAACTATATTAACTACTTGTTGTCCTCTCAAAATTTCCCCTCTTTGAAAGTCAAAAATTGAAATTTTTGAGTTAACACCTTTCTATGATGTTCTAGTGAAGAGAAAAATTGAGGAGTTAGGAAAAATTCACGTTTTTTGAGTCATTTGAGTGATTTGCGGGTCTATCGGACATTTTTGTCCCATGTGTCCCAAGTTCCTATGGGCTCTCTGTTCCCCGATCGGCCGCATCGGCTGCATCGTGCCCTTCGCGTACTTTGGTCTTACTTGTCCGGAAGTATTTGTGCATTTTTCCCTGCTTTACCCACATCGCCCGCATCGGCCGAATCATGCTTTCACGTCCCTCATGTCCCAAATGTACCAAAGGCCATCCGGGCTAATTTTTTCTGCTCTTCCCGATGCTTGCCTTTTTGAGTCGGTGCATATGAATTTAATGCGCATTTATAACCTTCTCTCTCCTAAAATGGCTATTTAATGGGACTCCCCTCTACGCATTTTTGCACACTACTTTCTCACTGCCATTCGCTCATACCCTTGCAATTGAAACCATCTGCTCGCATCCCCATTTCCCCTGCATTTTCATCGTGGATTCAAGTTGTAAGGTTATTTTTCTAAACACTGTCAGTATGAAGATCAAGTTTCAAGGCCAAGAGCAGGTTTCTCCGCTTGAGTCTTCCATTCCCGATATCGGAGACAAGTGAGGTTCGACACCTGGATTTCGGTGATTTTGGACCAGGTTGACAGACCCGAACCCCTCTCCCATGGCACAAATGATCAATGACAGTGGCCTTGCATTTGCTGCGGGTTTCCCAATCTCGGTGCAGTGTGCCGATATTGTGCTCGCCTATGGAGCCCATTTCAACCCCGACACGAGCAAATTAACAAATGTGCATGGGGAGCTAATCGCTAAACTTGATTGCCACCATTGCCCACGCCCATGGATCCTTGAAATGAACATTACGTGGTAATCTCTCAAACTCAAGCACAAGCTCTCTTTGATCAAGACAGTGAGAAATACAAGGCAAGGGTAGCAAAGTCATGGTTGAAGAACCCTAAGAAAGGGGCATCTCGGCTTTCCAAAGCTCTGTTTAGGGCTGATTTCAACGAAGAACTATCTGACTTCATAATCTGTTAGCTCGTGTCATGGGTTTACCCTCTACCAGTGAGTTTCACTTTTGGATGTGCCCACTCATCAACATAGTCTGTGAAGGTACCCAGAACATCAATTGGGCAGAGATCATTTGCATGAATTTGACAGAGTTGTCAATGTACAACAAACCAAGAAGTTCTACATGACTTCTTATCTTATGTATACCCTAGCAACATCCAGGACAATGGTTTGGTTTCACATACATTGAGGCTCAGAAGGGTGATCCCATCTATGCTTACTACCCTCAGTTCACCCTTGACACCAGCAATCACAACTTCAGGAGGGTGAATGATGCTTTCACCATGTACATTGTGAGGCTTCTAGAGAGTGACACTGCTAGGAGATTTTCTGATGAAGCCATGAGCCTGATAGCAAAGTATGGAGCTTACTTCATTCAATTCAGAAGGTTTTCTTATATCAGGTTAGCTAGTTACGAGAGCACTCCTCTCAAGCTCCCTATATTTTGTAATGATAAGATGGCTCTGATTGAGGTATGCAGACAACTGGACAAGTTGCACAGGACCTGTAGGGACAAGAAAATCTCTGGGTTGCATTTCCCCATATCTTTGGGTAACTATACATGCAAAATAGCTTTGGATGCCCAAAACATAGAAAGAGCCCTTGCCCCCATCACTGTCCACTTCTTCAGGCCCAAAACCTGTTTTGATTTGAAGAAATTCATTGAGCTGAATCTCATAATCAACTATCACCACAGAAAGCAGATACCGAGGACTACTGGGTTGATTGCATAGATGACTTTGAGGCAAGACGGAGGCATTATGGCAGATTCTCCCTCCAACTAATACAAGAGCTCAACCTATATCAGATTCCTGAAGGGCTTCAAGATGACAACGTAGATCTATTGTCATATGAGTATGATACTATGATCAAGCATACTCCTTTAGAGGATCTAGACTGGTTTAAAAGGGAGAAAGATGATTTAGTTGAGATTCTAGCTCCTGTCCTAGTAAGAACCAAAGTCTGGTTTGACAGAAAGGTTCGAGAGCTGAGGAAGAATTCAGGAGAGTCTTCTTCTAAAGACACTTCAACACCGAGGAAGGAGTCACAAACACCTAGCTTAGAGGTACCTGCACGAACTCCTCCTCCTTCATCAAGTAAAGAACCTGCATCATCCACCCCTTCCTCATCCACTCAGGTATATCAGAAGAAGGTGAAGGAAGTCAAAAAGGAGCCTATTGAGGAAGACCCCTTGATAAAACATTCAGAATTACCTTTGGGGCCAGAGAACATCATTGTTCTCAGTGAAAGTGAAGATAGTGAAGTGCCAGTTCCTACAGGAGTTTCAGAAGCCACAATGGATAAGGAGCAGGAAATTCATAACACTGAGCCTCCAAGTACCATGGATTCCTCTGTCCAAGAAGCCTCATCTACTCCACTCACATTTCTACTGGAGGTAACAGTGGTAAATACTTTAAGTGCCATGAGTTCTCTTACTCTTGGTTCTCTTGCTCCTCCTTCTTCTTCCTCCACTTTTTCATGGGTGCAACCTTTTGTTGATAGTAGGAAGAGGAAGTCTTCTTCTCGATTGACAGGCCAAACTTTGATGTTGTGGCGGCCTTGTTGGGCACTACTCCTTCTGCTTCTGCAAAGAGAGCTAAAACAACTTCAAGGATAGTGACAGATGACCAGGGCCAATAGTTTCTTGAGGTAGCCAAGCCCAAAGTTGACAAGCCAGAACAGATTTACTAGCCTCTGATCTGGAACTTTCTAGGATCTCAATGGGAGAATCTACTCCTGAAAGTGAAATACATAATCTCTAGGAAACAGTAACTGTGAGTTATTGGAAGAGTAGAAAAAGGCAAGCAGACTATAGAGCAACTGGAGGAGCAGGCTCAAGTGCTTTCTGGTTTCATCAAGTCATTGTTGTCCAAAGACAAGGTTCTGGATCCTACCCCACTGACTGCCCTTCCACCACCTGTGATCCTTAGTCAAGATGAAGTCTAGAGCATCAAAGACATACACAGGTACTCCATCTATGGGAGAGCTATGGAAGCCATGGTAGATGATATGGTCATTGCAGGTTTGAATTTCATTGGAGAAGCCTTCAAACTCAATGAGAAGGTAACTAATCTGCAACAAAAGCTCTCCTCCGCAATTGGAAATATAGATAAAGAACTTAAACTTTGGAGTAGCTGCATAGTAGACCTACGTCGATGGGATAGATTGATGAAAATTTATTGATGGCAAGTAAAGTTTTTGATGATGCCAAGGATAATTTGTCAAAGTCATGGGTTTTTAGCGTAGAGTGGAAAATAAAAGTGCTGGAGGAGGCTCTAGGAGAATTGAGGAACAGTTGGCAGAAGGGAGAAGCCTTCAAGGCATGTGTTGTATCCGCTTTCAAGGATATCCATTGTCACCTTCACGATGAAACTTCAGGTGTTCCTTTCTCCCTGCAGGAAATTAAAACTCAATTCAGAGCATTTGTTAAGGAAAACACATTTTCAAGGAGGACTCAATGACCAAAGAGAAGATAAAGGAAATCTGCTCTCCAATCTGCCATTGAGGAAGCTAATAAAGAATATCATACACACACCGAGTTTGATAAGGAGATGGAGAAATGCCTAGGATCTTGGACCCAAGCTACTGCCAACACATCGGTCCCACGAGGCTAGAGACATAGCAGAAGCATTGAAAAAGTTTAGACAATGGATCCTCAAGTCGGTGGGCCCTCCCCAATCATAAGCATTCGTGTTCCCTCCTAGCTTCTCCTTTCCTTCTTTTTCCCAATTGAGCTTATTGTAATTAGTTGAGGGTTTTGTGTCAAGCATCCCCTTAACTAAACATTTTAGTTAAAAGAAGTAGTTACCAATTGTAACTAATTTGTAAAGTTATATAATGGGCTCTCTACGCCATTTTCGAGGGCTAGAACTTGGTTTATTTTTGAAAGTGTAAGGAGTAACAAAGCAATCAATACAAAAGAGCTTTCTTTCCATGTCTATCTGATCTTGTTCTTTCATTGCTATCCGTTGAATACTTTTGAATCATTTGTCTGTATTATTTCAAGAAGCTTTGTATTCTTGTGGATGTTATTTCTGGAACTTTGTGTCTTTGCAATAGCATCTTATTGATTCAAATGCAAATGGTTTTGTTCCAAATAATTTTATTCTGGCATGCATAAGGAATTATTTTGTTATCTATAATTCTTGAGAATGCCTTTCTGCTCATTTCCACTACTTCATTCCTCTGTACTTTTGTATTGATGATCCATTCTATTTTAAAACACTTTCATGATATCCAAGTTCCACATTAAAACTATGCACTATACATATGTAAATAAGCTTGGTCTTTAAATAAGGGAACCTCTCCCATTAAAGAGGAGGGACTTTTTGTCCCCTGATTGTTGCTCTCAACAAAGTCCTTTTTGATGACCTACACTACTGTACTAATAGAGACATATATTCTCAGAGGTAGATATAACATAGACGTTTCAAAATGATCTAATCCTAAGATGAAGTATGAAGGAAAAATAACTAAAATACTCAAATCTAAATTTAAGGAGGAAAGAATCTTACCGTCTCAAGGTAGGAGATCTATCGGTTGTTATTGGGCTCCTCTATTCTAGTCTCTAGCAGGTGCTACACTGCTTTTCCCCTTAAACAGAATACAAAAACTCCTTACCAAAGATACAACGAAAGCTACTCAAGCCCCTAATAAATACAGATAAAATGTCTCTGTAACAATCAATTAAAGACAAAAACAACTCAAAACACACAAATCGGGGACAAAAACATGCACACAGGCTTCAAAAAAATAGAAGAAAAGAATACAAATCTAAACAAAATAGTATTCTCAGAATAAACATACCAAATAAAAAATACAACAAAAATGACGAGTTAAAAAACGCACCGAATTCGCACTTTGGACCCCAAATTTAGAGAAGAAAACAATATTAATCCAAACAAAAATAACACAACTAGTCATGGGAAAGAGGGTTTTATAGAGCTCTGTTAATAGGGACCACACAGGTCGCTAGACAACAAACAATATGAGAAAATAACATGCAACGATTACAGGGCAGGACTTTCACGTTTCCACGCAGATTTACCACTCTTTCAAAATGAAAAAAATTATTAAAAAGTGAAAAAGTCCAGACAACCGTTAAACCGTCAAATTTAACATAGTTACAGAAACATCTGCAAGGGCCTTTCCCATAGGGGAAACGCCTTCGGCGTAATTAGTTAGTTTCATATATATATATATATATATATATATATATATATATATATATATAAAATAGAGTTTTTATTTCATCAATATCTTTATAATAGAAAGAAAAACTAATTTTGTGGCATAAAGGGTCATCATTTTTATTCTTTTAGGGGATTTTCAATGGTCTATCTTAAACTCTAGAGTACATTCATGGTTGATTCTTATGTCTAGTCTAGAATCCTTAATATATACCACCATAGGTGCTTGTGAGAGGGCCGATCGGCATATATAAGGATTTATTAAAAGTATTACATTAATGCTAATAATTGCATTTTATATGTATTTTATTAAATCCAAATATAACTTTAGTTTAATTGTAAACAAATAATAGTAGCTCGTATTGATTGATTCATTCATTTGTGACAATGGATTTATATCTAGAACAATAATTATTTATTCATAGCAACATCATCCTTCAAAGTGCTTTTGGTAGGTGAATACACAAATATTTATTAGTGTAAAATAAATAATGCACAAAAAAATAACACACTTAATGATATAGATCATGAATGAATTTATGAAAATATGTTAATAATAATAGTAGTGTTCTTGACAATTTGGATTCTACAAAGCAAGATTATGTCATAAAAGTGGATTTAAAGGTAGTTAATAATAAACAACGATTTGCTTGATTTTACAAAAATAAAGAATTGTGAAGTATTAATGGAGAGTAAATACTACTTTTAAATTCCTTGTATTTATATGTTTCCACATTTTCCATGCACCCCTAAGCATGACACTTGCAACTTCACAATATTTCGTAATTGAAGCTACAACCAATTTCATTTGTAGGATTGCAAAATCCTTTCCCACATGTTCACGGGCCCGTGTTGAACACCGAGTATTTATATCCGCTCACTTTTTCAGTCATCCATCTCTCGGCTTGAATTTGAGGCAATCCCGGTCCCTCGATGGTTTCCATCCTTTCCATGGAGTAGATGGGAATGATAAGGCTGTTTTGTGCCTTCAACCGCATCCCACTGGAAAAACGACGTCTTACCTCACCTCCTTCAATTTAATTTGTAATTTTTCTTCTAAAAATCTACAAATTAAAATTTTGAATGATCAAAATACTATTATAGTGAAATGTGATGCATGTTTTTCCAATCCAAAAAAATTTGAGATGTGATGCACGTTTTTCCCATCCAAAAAAAATCTCCATTAATAGTATGGTTCTCTTGTCAATACAAGATAACTCCTCTAAATCAAATGACACACTTTGAAAAATATACAATAAACAAGGTCCATTCAGTCACAAAAAAGTAACCTGGTTGACTCAACAAAAGCAACAACCCTCTAAGATTATCACACATGCTGAATCAAAATCCGTCACTCTTTCACAATCAAATGCCCAAGAACTAATAGATGATATAAAATCAAGAAATAGTAGTATGCACCAAGATAACACCCACAAACTCTCAACCAAAGGCCCTTTAGAATCAACCTCGGAAGCAACCTCAGAAGACACCCCTAGCAAGATATAACATACATGGATGCAAAAATTATCTACAAGGCACTCCATCAAGTTCGTCCTTTCAATAATATGCCCAAGGGTTATCAGACACCATAAAATCATGAAAGACTACCGTGTATAAAGATAACATCCTACCACAAGATTCCCCTTGGTAGCATCATCAACACCAAGCGTGGATGGATATCTATACCAGAGTTACCTATATAAAATAAAGAAATCAATTCACAAAACGCCTCCTATACATGTGACGACCAACCAATTGATAGATAATCATGTGAAAAAGCTTTATGACACACTAGCTAATGTGCTCTCTCCCCGATAGGAGGTAAGAGATAACATCTGGCTCGAATTCATTGGTGAATTCAAAAGGGATGAGGCCACACCGACACCAAGTACCAGGTGGGTCATGTGTTTCCAGTGCCACATCATAATCTCACTTTCCTAGCCCCACCATGTCATCATCAACATCAAAATTTTGAAGATTATAACATATTCACCCAACCCCTTATGTTCACAAGGCCTTCAGGTCTATAATTGAATTGTACATGCGTACTTGGCCTCTAATACTGGTAAATACTTTGAAAGAGATTATGTCCAAAAGAAATACAAGATTATATCTTTGATTGTACTTTGAACATTTTTGGACAAGCCTATATATCAAAAAAGTTTACATATTACAATTTTTCTTATCGGAATACAAGATTATATCTTTGATTGTACTCTGAACATTCTTGGACAAACCTATATATCAAAAAAGTTTACATATTACAATTTTTCTTATCGGAATACAAGATTATATCTTTGATTGTACTCTGAACATTCTTGGACAAACCTATATATCAAAAAAGTTCACATATTACAATTTTTCTTATCGGACAATGACAGTTAATAAAAACATGAATACTAAGCTACAGATTGTGGGTTTGAGACCAGGGCAGACAAATGGATGATGCATTTTTGTGCAAGTAAACTACAAACATACATGATATGCACCACATATTTTCTTCATCATAACAAATCATAGATTTGAAATCCAAACATCAATCAACAAATACTTCACATATGTGATAAATAGACATGTTGAATTTTCTTTATCATAAAAAAATCATGGATGGGGTCCCAAACATTTTATTAAAAATTCAGTGTTCCCAAAAACCTCTTAACACACAAAAATGTTCTCGCAAGTGCTTCCGGGTTCCTCGACTTACTGATTGAGGGTATTCTCACAGCTGCTTCCTGGTCATGTGAGGAGAGACCATTTCCATTGTTTATATATTCTGAGCAATTCACAATCTATCATGTGAGACAAATGGTATTCCCATTGATAGAACATATCATAAGTCGGTACTTAATCTTCAATACCCTGATATCTTACCTGTAATAATTTCATCAGATATTTTGCATGCAGTCATTTTGTCAAATAATTGACAGACTTTCTCGGTCATATGACACTCATTCTGTAAAGAATCGTCTCCGCAAGACCTGAAGCGGGTTCAATTGTCTATGAAAGGAGACTACCTGCCCCTTTTAGCTATCCCACTTATGTCTCCGTAAGATTTTTATCTTTCATTATTCCTCTGCGTGAAACCCTCTGTTTACCCATTCTCAACCCAATTTTTAATTTAACGAATTCTATGCTCCACGACTTTCGGGAAAATTAAACGTCACCTAATTTGTTTTTGTTGTTGAGAAGAATACATTATTGAAGATGAAAAGACAGAATATTGGATTAAAAAAATATTTAGAATGAAAATGATAGGAACGACTATGACGATGCAAATAACAGTTATCAAGAAAGTTGAGTTTAGTAAGGCCTATCCGCCAATTAATTCTTTGTGTCAAAAGAGTCCTGGTATTGTTGTCAAAGTACAAAAATGTAAAAATAAATAATAAAAAAATCACCCATATTTCTCTGGATGCATTATCGGTTATATCCGACATCCAATTTATGGGGGGCTTTTAAAACTAAGCATTAAAAGTACATTTGGTGAGTTAGCGATTTTTGATTGGAAGACAAAAACATAGGAGGTTAGAGGTTGATCAATGACCTATTGTCGAGTCACCAATGATGAGCATGTATGAAGCTATAGTGGAAATTTTTGGTGTGATTTTGCTTTCAGTTGTGTACTTTATTTTCAGAGTTCATGTTTCTAGTCATGTGCAATGTGTTTCTTTTTAGAGTTGTAGTTTGATGAATAAATGGAAATTTCACATTGTGGGGGGAACATAACACCAATGTTTCATTTCCATTTTTGCCAAATAGGATAAATTCAAGGGAATCTTTCGGTGAGAGTGGCATTTTCATATGTTGTTTGAGATTGAGTGGCAGCAATTTAGAGTGGTTTGTTCTTATAGATGTAATGTGGATACTTTTCCTATTTTTATACGAGCGATTCCTACGTAACCTTCGATGTAAAAATGGTGTAGAGAACAAAAGCATTCTAATACAATTCATGGATCTTGAAAATTTTTGTGGGAGATCGAAAAACCACAAGTGGACAATTGATGGGACTGCTCATGTCAATGTTTGTGGTAAACCGTTTAAAACCATGGAAGGAGATATCCTTTTTTAGATCAAGGTCATGAGCCAAAAATATGGGCATGCCACGAGGGGTTAGCATATACCGTAGTTGAGAGTGTGAATGTTTTTCTACCATGTTTGAACTAAGGGGGAATGTTAGGAATATAATGGTTAGTGCTCCATATGTTTGATATTTACCGTATGGTAAATTAACTTGTATTACAATTATACTTGGTTAGTAGTTATATTGTTGTGGTTACAACAATATTACAAATATAGGTTAATTGTTTAACCTATGAGAGATTATAGGGATACAAAGTTCTCCATAATTATAGGGAGACTTCCTTAAATATGTATATAATACCGAGATAATTATAATATATAGAGACGAATACATTTAGTTTCAATTGTGCAAAACTCGTACCAAATTACACTCTATATGTGACTCTCCTAGTGTTATACTTCCGGGAGAATTGTAGGCGTAGAGCCCATCTTGCTCCTATGGAATATGCTCATAAGGGTGCTAGTACTATTGATCTTTGTGGACCCATCATAGAGGGTGTCCCAAGTGATGTTCTAAATCTAGATGACCATGATATCCTACCTAATTGCCTAGACCGATTTGAACACTAGGGGTACACTTCCCCCGGATGATACAAATGCCTCATATAAAGTACCATAACATATTTCCTTGCACTACAATTATATGATTTTTTCCAATAAATAATTCATACCATATGCACATGGGAAGCATGAGTGGCATTTCACTCTCGGTGAATTCTTTTTTAGTCTACTTATGCCATGCCACACTCTTCATAGTGGAGTCTCACTTGGATATTGTTGTATCTCTCTCTCGATGTGTGGTTTTCCCACTCGGTCCATGAAGTATCTCTCTTTGCACTCAACTAGGTGATCTTTACATCCCTCACTATTACATCTTGTTAGAAATAATATTAACTAGCACTCACATGTTAATAGTTTAATATTTATTGTATGGTAAATATTACTTATGGTTAGTAAGTCATTTAATCAAATATATTGTTATAAACAATATATTTCATATTTGGGTTTGATATAAAATTATTGTGAGGGATTTTGTATGTGAGTTATTTTAGGAGATTTGTTGTTTGAGTAAATATCCAACTTTGTAGGAAAAACCATTCATATAAAAATGTATTCATTGTTTGTAAAAAAATCTCGAATAAATATTATTGTGAGTTTTTTTTTTTTTTGTGTTCAAGTTTTGTTCAAGTTGGGTTCAAGTTTTGTAAATCTAAACTAAGCATGCCATTTAGTATTAGAACATGTTGTTTATGTGAGATCCAAGGAGATTTATGAAGCTTGTCGGATGAGTATGATATATATATATATATATATATATATATATATATATATATATATATATATATATATATATATATATATATATATATATATATATATATATATATATATATATATATATTTAAATATTTAAAGATTAGTTTGTGAAGTGTTTTAAATAATGTTCTTAAAGAGGCAACCACAATGTGAGGAAATTTTATGTTAAGATTAGGACTAGTTTTATGGGAGCAAAACATATTAGAGAAATCAGCTAAACCCTTTTAATAAAACATGTCATAATTCTATTTTTACAATATGGGTTTTTGTATAATTTAATGGGTTGGAAGACATGTATTCTAACATTAGTGTATAAATCCCATCCCAACCTAGATCATAGTATTGAGAAAACTAGAAAACAAAACGGGGTTCTAGACAGGTTTGGAAAAGCCAAATGCACCACATCTATGTCATTACATTCCAATAGTTTCATTGTTCTTTGCATCGATCTTTAGAGCATTGAATTCAAAATTGGATTAGATTCAAGTTTTGTGCTAATTCATGTTGCATTAATTTGGACATCAAACACAACATTAATAAGTCCTACTTTAAAGGGAATTCCATTGGTTTTGCACATTGGGCAGCTCCACTAATCCATCTATTCTCCAATCCATTTTTTTCGATCCATGTCCAAACTCATATGCGGTCCATGTCCAAATGCCTACACTATTGTATGTCATATTTATGCATTGTCGATTAAATGTCGGTATGTTTTTGTAAGTCATGTCTTGAATATTTTTAGACAAAAATATGGTACGAAATCTATGTACATGTATTTTGAACACAAAAGGTAGTTTAAATTTTTATCATCTTGTGACTCTTTTAGTGATGTCTTTGTTTTTATGTCATGAAAGGTATTTCATTTGTTAGGTTGTGGAGCCTATTTTCATGTTAGACATGTTGTAAATTGTACACTCTCCATGTGGTCTTTTCATGTATTAATTATATGGGTGGTATTTAACCCATAGGTTTATGGGTCATTTTTTGGCCCATGGTATTAGTACCCACAATATTGTTAAGTGCTACCTACCTTGATGTGCTTATAAATAGTTGGGCATGCAATATAGAGTTATAGATGGGTGTGTGAATTCAAGTGTGAATTTGAGAGAGTTTGTTGAGCATAGCTCCAAATAAGATCCGTGTTTTGTAATTGTGATAAGACTAGTATAAGAGTGGATTACACTCGTGTTGGCTTGTAATAAACCGGGTAAGTGTTTATTGGTGGATGTAGCCCACATTGGGTGAACTGTGTTAAATCCTATCTTATTGTTGTGTATTTTTGTTTATGTATTTTCTATTCATAGTTCTTATTACTACAATTTTGTGGGATTTTTCCGTATATTTATTTCTTCTTATCCAAAACATTATTTTATTTTCTAAAAGTAATTATATATTACTTTTAAACATTTAAGTGTTGGTGTCATTTCTAAGTTGTTTAAGTAATTATAATATTTGGTTCATTTTGTATGGTTAGTTAAACCATTAAAGTAAATGTGCCTTGTTTTGGTCGTATGCGATTAGTTTGAGTTGCATTGTGTCGTAAGTATTAATAAAATGTATTTTGTCAACTAAGGACAAAATTCAAAGTTTTTCATTGTGTTTCTTATTACACGAGTCAAAAGTGTTGTCGTCAAAATTTTGATTAATTGTCAAAAGGCAAAGTTTTAAAAAAATTGCTTTCTGAGATGCATTTTTGGTGTAACTTCGACGTCTATAAAAAATAAAGTGTTTCACATTGGGGAGGAAAATAATAATTATCATAATGTGTAAATAATGCTTCAATTCATTCATTAGAGAATGGAGGAACAAGAGGTTGGATGTTAATCAACGACCTCTTGTCAATCACCAATGAAGAGGCCGCACAAAACATCGATGATGTGTTATTTCGATCGCGTGTGTTATTTTCATAGTTCTTGTTTCTAGTTATGTGCCGTATGTTTCATTTGCAATGTTCCTTTTGTTTTGTGTGGTTTGAATAAATGGAAATTTCACATTGTTAGGGGTAACATCACATCAATGTTTCATTTCCATTTGACACAAGATCAACTACAATCAATGAGATGTAATGTGAAACTATTCTTGTTTGAGTTTGTAATAAGTGAGAAGATTCCTATATAATCCCTTGAAGGAAAAATATAGTGGACAAATGAAAGCACAAGGAGAAAGTAACTTAATGATATTTAGGTTGTTGGTTGTCTTGTAAAACCATCCTGTATGTGCAGGTTGTTGGTTGTTCTAAAATACCATCCTTATTGGTTGGTGGTTGTCCTAAAAAACCATCCAGATCATGAGAACACAATGGAAACAAGCTTCAAAAATAAGTGTGAATGTTTTTCTTCCATGCTCACACTAAGGGTGGATGTTAGAAATAATATTAACTAGTGCTCACATGTTGATAGTTTAATATTTCTTGGATGATAAATATTACTTATGGTTAGTAAGTCATTTAATCAAATATATTGTTATAAACAATATATTTCATATTTGGGTTTGATATAAAATTATTGTGAAGGATTTTGTATGTGAGTTATTTTAGGAGATTTGTTGTTTGAGTAAATATCCAACTTTGTAGGAAAAACCATTCATATAAATATGTAATCATTGTTTGTAATAAAATCTCGAATAAATATTATTGTTAGTTTATTGTGTGTTCAACTTTTGTAAATTTGAACCAAACCTATCACATCCCTTGTCCAACTCATTAGCTTGGCAATCATATATGATACATCCACTATGATCCTAGTTATCTTTACATCCTTATCAACAATGGAACCTCACATCATCAACATTGTTATATCTATCTCCCTGAAACTATCTCTCGTAGATAAGACCTACATAATTCATTATGTGGCTGGGGAAATGTCTCAAGGGCTTGTGCTTTATTCTATTTGTGTTGTGGGTTATCATACAATACCTTCTACCCATCCATATTCTCCATCACCACATGTCATCTTTCCCCATCCATCCTAACAATCACCACATGTCCTTAAACCGGCCTTTATCTAGGTCTCATTGCCTTTGTCACCTACACCTCTCCCATATCCTCCATCCCCTGCATGGATCACTAGCACTTTATGTGCGGGAATTCCCATCTCATGTAGGGATGCATCCTCCTTTGTACCATCATTATGGCCCTAGAAACACTAACTATAATTTAAAGTGGATTCATCAACTTGATTGGCTTGAATCACCTATACCAACCTACAAAATTTGGTGTGGTCCATACGTATGTGATCCCCATAAGCATATCTTATATGGTAGTTGTTACTTTGGCTAAATTTTTAGCTATTATAGCTGTGTTTATCGTATTCCCCTAATATAAAATATCCTTGGTCACATGTACAAATACGTGCATCATTTTGGGAACTCCCTGGTGATATCAAACTATCGTAACACACTATCTATTCTATATCTCTCTACCACAAAATCCCTCTTCGATAAGATAACATTTTATGCATGTAATACCATCTCATAAGAAGTCTTTTACCACATCCTTATAGATAAGTAAGGCCTCCATATAATGTCCTTAGGTATGATCCCATCTTTTGGTCATGGGAAATGATTAAGTATTGGTCATATTAAGCGTAATAGGATAAACAAATAAGACAATAAGGTACATTCGGGTGTAAAGGACCATGTGAGAGAGCGCACATCGGGAGAGAAGTGAGAAAAAGGTAGTGCACGAGGATGCAGCACGAGAGAAGTACATGGCGGCATGAAGGTGGATGCGTGCATGTAAGCAAAAGACCAGGACTTATCCGTTTTGGATATTTGGCTAAGAATAGAGAAAAAACAGGGTAGTTTGAGGTGCATGTAAAGACTATAATTGGGAAGAAAACATGCAACTAAGAATGAAAGTAGTGCATGGAAAATGGCTAAAAATAGGAGTTAAAACATGAGTAAAGCAAGCCATTTATAGCTTGAACTATTGTAAAGCAGAATTAGAAAAACGTACGGGCTATTAATAGAACATGCCTATTAATAGGAAAGGTGCATGTAAGAGGTAGAGGGAAAGTTCCCACCTTCTAAATATAGGTCATACCTCATTTTAGTATCGACCCGGTTAGTGTGGAGCTTTAGAGATCTTGATGTAATGTTGTTCTTATGTCTAGATTATTGTGCGCGAGTTCAACACATTGATGTAATGGATTGTAATGTATTTAGCTCCTATGTTATATAATGGACTATGTTAGTAATGGAAAATTGCTTATGGATTTCAAAGATCATTGTATCTGAACATGGGTTAATTGGAATACAGATCTTGTTAGTTATTATTTATGAATGATTTCCTTATTATATGTGTTGTTGAATTGTCATGGTATGATGTGTTATCTTGATTGAATGGTTGACATGCATGCTAACATCTTGTTAAACATAACAAAGGAGGGAACTTGTGGTTGTGACCCCTTCGGATGATCTTCTAGAATTATCGAATGAAGTGTCAACGCACATAGCTACATTGGGTAATAAAAAGACTATATTTTGGTTTCATTGTCGGGACATATTTTGTAATATGTCTACCAAGATGTTGCATGTAGATGACATTCCGACTATCTTTGGAGAATATTGAGAATTGGATATATGGCGGCGGGATGCATTCACTCGGAGATAAAGCACTGAACCTGATTTCAATATGCGAAAGTGGGTGGAAGATAATCTCTATAACTGCTTGTATGAGACGTTCTTCAGCGTTTTCCCAGGAGAGTTATACTAGTGGTTGCAAGCCTACGTGAATAACGAGAGGTGTCTGGATAGGAAGGAAGAAAAATTAGAGATAAGAAGACTATTAATCACTCTCTGATTTGGACGGGCTGTGGACAAGAGTTGTAGATAATTGCTGGGAAGGTGTGTTGTGCATTTATACATTGGAGTATGTGATTTCAACATACTTTTACATGAAGGAAGTAGATTTTTGGTTTTTATGCGAGCCAAGAGGATCCTATTTGCACGAAAAACCTTTATATATTAAGATCTTGATGGTTGAAATAGGAATGGAGAACCTACCTATAGTGAGCTAAACCCCACCATGCATAGGGGTAGGAAGTAGGTTTGGGAAGGATAGCAAAGTGACCACGGTAAAAGAAAGATAGAGAGAGGAAATATGACTCAAGTATAATGATGTGTGAGAGGGAAGTTTATGAGGCACCGAGTTCAAGAAAATGATGACTGGTAGAAGTGATGAGAGCCCTATAGAAGGCAAGGGACCATAAGATCATGTCCTCCCAACATTGGGAAAGTGTGGTAGAGAGACCCTATCGGCATCTGATGAGAGTGAGTCTAAGGAGAGAATGAGAACTGCGGGCGTGCATCTAACCCAACCTATCCTCCTAAAACTTGCGCAAGGTGTTCCAAATCCAAAGGTGGTTATAAAAGAGCATCATTATGAATTCGAGCAAGGAGGATCTCCATGTTGGGTAGGAGATACAGGTAGACATATTTTAGTGATCCCTCAAGAGGCACAATAGATTAAGAAAATGCACATGGTAGTGTAGTAGGCAACAATGTTTGGAAACGAGTACTTTTGGGGATATCTTCACGGGGGCATCATCATGACAGAGCATTAACACCTAACTTGTTAGTAGAAATTCTATAGGTGTTCTTTATAACACGGATGATTGGTTTCTAATTCAACACAACAAGCTGGGACACAAGGAAGTTCATCTACGTAACCAAAATTCATGACAAGAGGTTGGGGAGGTCGGGTCAACGACTATGTGAAGGAAATCCTAGTGGAGGTTCATGTTCAGGATCTGGACCCATTATAGGATAAGGGCCGTAACCACAACAACCATTATAGCTTTAGCATCACAACAAACAGAGAACCCTCGTATTTATTTTGAGATGTCACTTCACTTTCCATAGTATAGAGGTGTGGAAGATGCAACTGAACATGTGCATAAGTGTGATTTATTATGGAGATTTAAGGGAATAACAACTGTTGATAGGAAGGTAGTCAATTTTCCACCACACTTTAAGGTCACACACATATTTGATATATAAAATATGATCCACATCAGACTACAGTGGATTATGATGCCTTTTACGTAAGCTACATTTTAAGCTTAATTTTACATTCTCAAGTTTGAGGAACAAATAATTAACGCACTAAAGGACATCAAACAAGGTTTGTCAGAAAGTATGAGGGAGTAGGATGTGTGGTTTAAGACTTTATTTTCTAAGATATCTTATGATATTCATCGAGCTAACATGCTCGGTGGTTTTTTGGACGCTTGCTGACTTTGTTTCAAAGGATTTATCACATAAAAAATTTACTAATCCATATGAGGATTTGGAAGCAACTCTACACATAGAAGTAGTTGGGAGTGCGAGACACTTGTGTAAGCCCTTTTCTCGAGGAACATATAGTAGCTATGGTTACATAGTTGGAAAATTTGCCTTCCAATTTAACACATGAGCCATGTAGTCGGTTATGGTGTATTGATTACAAAGTAGAAGGACATACGAATGATAGTTGTCTACGTAGGGGATGTATACCCTTTGTTAACATCTTGTGATATTTTACACAAGAACCATGATGTCTGGAATTTTCCCCTCTTACAACGTGCAACACATAAGAATACCTCTATGTACTGCAAGATTCATGATGCACATACTCATGCTATAATTGATTCTTCTGTTTGATTGACCATATTCATGAGGCATGTGAGACTAGATTATGACAGACCACTGTGGCAGTAGTTCTTAGGTGCAAGAAGGACAAACCAATGAAGGGAACAACAATGGAGATGGTGTATTTTGAGGTGGATATCGAAGTAAATCTATGGTGGTAGAGGAAGTTTCACGCATGGTACATGTTATACTTGTGGATCACCAGATCATTACCAATGAGAGTGTCCTAAGAATCAGTCTATGCATCTTTGTGGAAAGGCGCATAAGGTTGAGGATTGTCTAGACCTCTATGAACATATGTGTAAGAACAAAAAAAGGACAAAGGCACAAGGATGATTAAGATGGAACATGTGAATAATGAAAAATGGGAACCCAAGAAGACATCTAATCCAAAACTTCAACTTGTGATGATCACTACGCATGCGTAAGTATGCACACACGTGAGCCTCTTAAAGAAAAACCCCTTATCAGAGAGAGGAGGTGATACATGTTAAGTATCTAGATGTTGATCATCAAAAAGAGGTCTATTAGGAGACCTTGGGAGTCATCAGGAATTCACAGGGGGAGAGATCTAGTGATTTAAGGAATAGGCATATGACATAGAATGTGTAAAGAGTGCCGAACTTCCTCAAAGGGATGTAGATGATTTGATGGAAGTATGAAGGATGCGTGCATAGGAGAACATCATTCCTTTGCTTAGAGAATGGATGTGAAAGAAATTACCGCATGAAGGAGTTGGGCACAAGTAACAAATCCTCCATGCCAATTTTCCAGCCCATAACCATGAATATGACAAAGATATTACACTGGATGTAGTGATAGATGGTTGGTTGGTGAGTAACATTCTTATTGGCATAGGTGCCGATGTTAATGTGTTGACATTGGATGCTTAGAACCAAATGGGAAGGCCATAACTATGTCCATATTCTAATGTGTTGTATATTGAAAATAAAATAAGGGCCATGCCTATGGAGGTGTTAAAGGATACTTCAATCACTATTTAAGGAACTAAATTTCGAGCTGATTTTGAAGTATTGAAACTTGCTGAAGTAGATAATTTCCCAACATTGCTTGGATGCCTTTGGTGCTTATGTAAATAATGAAGATCTATGATTTAACAAAAGATGTACTAGTTTTGAGAACAAAGATGGGCATGTAGTCATACCCTTAGATGATGTGAAGGTTGCGCCTTATACCAATCCTATTAATGAGGAGGAGCTAAATAAAATATATGCACATACAATATGCGACCCTAAAAATGTATAGCCATCAAAGGAAGGTCTACTTCATTGGGAAGAGGCACAGTCTATCGGTGACACTACCAGTGTTTCTTGGGATAATTGGGACCATGGCACTTATGAAATGGTAGGTCACGGGATCAAGGGAAGAGTCACCGGGGATGATTATGTTGTGCATGATTAGACACTTGGGAAAAAATCAGTCACCAAGGTACATTGGAGAAGAGAAGCCTGACTCTTTCTTGCACACGATGGAGGAATAATGGAAAAATGGGGGAGATAGATGAAATATAATGGTACATACATTGTGTGGAATAGAAGCACACTGGTAGGAAACACACATAGACAATTTTTGGGTTGGCATGAGGTAAGGGTATCCTTTTTAACGATGTTTACCCAGAGTAATATTTATTCTCTTGTACACAAGTATGATGGGAAGAATCCTGCTTTGGTACATATGAAACCTTTGAGAGACAAAGGGCACAAGACCAAGAAGTTATACCACAATCCCTTTGGGTACACAAGTTCTACTCCACTTTTTGTAGATACGTGCGTCCATGGTATGTGCATGTTGAGCTCAAGAAAGAGACTGCTAGTTGGTGATACCTAAGCGAAGGTATGGCTCATAATTTGGATTATTTTTCTATTAAACTGCTAGTCCATGAGGCTTTGTAGATCATGAAGGGCATCATGTTAGGAGATAACACGAAGGCAATGGAACTTATGGTTAAAATCTCTGGGGAACTTGAGACCGAGGCATGTGAAGATGTATTAGAAATAGAAGAAACGTTACAAGGGCGCACATGGAAAGAGAAGGGAAAAGGGAAGATGGTATACCAAATTGATGATGAAGAAGTTGAAGATATGGACATCAAACAAACCGATGGTGCGTGAGGTGATGAAATTTGTAGATGAGCAATCAAGCACATACCATATGCCAATGAACACTAAGAAGGTGAATATTGGCATCGAAGATGTGCCTAAAGAGGCTATTATTGGTGGTGAATTAGAGGTTACGAAGATCATTGAAATATTACATGACTTCCATGATTTATTCCCAAGGGGTTATCATGAGTTGAAGTGCATACATTCCTCCTTGGGAGAAATGAAGATTAAGTTGAAATAAGGCACACATTTGGTTTGGAAGAGGCCTTACAGGATAAACTCAAACGTGCGCGAGAAGGTCGAAAAGGAGATTGACAAGATGCTTAAGTCAGGGATCATAGAGCCTATTGAGGAATCTAAGTGGGTCAGTCCCATGGTGATTGGTATCAAGAAAGATATCTAAATTAGGATCTGTGTGGACTACAGGTACTCAATGCTTCATGTGTCATAGATCCTTTTCCTACACCATTTACAGAAGAAATTCTTGAGGGAGTTGTGGGGTACAAAATATATTCATTCATAGATGGGTTCTCATGGTATCATTAGGTACGTATTTTGCATTTTGAGGACCAGGATAATACCACCTTTTTGCAACCGAGTGGGGAAGTTTGGCATACACTGTCGCCATGCCATTTTGTTTGAATAACGTCTTAGTGGTATTTTCGTGCATCGTTGTTCGGGGACTTACCAGAATTTATACATAAGTTTTAATAGGTTTATTTAGATGATTGGACCGCCATGGGCTAGTGAAAGATCATTGTGATAACCTAAGGTTGATGTTTGAGATATGTAGACATCTTAAGCATCTCTCTCAACATTAATAAATGCATCTTTTCCACCCCTTTTGGTACTTTACTTGGGCACATTATTTACAAGGAAGGATTATTAGTAGACCCAACTATGATTGTAATGATTTTGGGGCTAGAAGAACCTACCAACTAGAGTGAAGTGCATAGTTTCTTGGGGCACATTAGTTATTATAGAAAATTCACCGAGAGGATATGCAAATATTTTTACACATTTGGAAGAATAGCTCAAGGCCAAAGGAAATTTTTATTGGGGTGATGCGCAATAGTAGGCATTTAAAACCTTGAAGGAGAATCTTACCACCACACCTATCTTGTGCTTCCCTTCATGGAACAAACCTTTCCATGTACACATAGATTCCTCCTCGGCATGGCATGAAAATTGGCATAGTCTTGGAGCAACTAGGAGAAGGAAATGTGGATCATCCCATATCACCCCGAGTTAATTTGATAACATGCATCGAGTTTTTAGTTCCAAGCAAGTAGATTGATTTAGGGAAAAAATCGTAAAATTGGCTAAGTCCTGCTCAAGGCCACCTTTGGGACAGTTGGAACAATTATACGTGGAAGGCGCGGATCGGCCGAAAAGCCTCCAGGCGGCCCAAACAGAAAAGGGACATCTGGGACAAATGGGACGCGAAAAAAATGCCCGAATCGGCGAAAGAAAGAAGAATTTGTCCAGTCCAACACCTTTGGGACATTTGGGACAAGAGTGCGCGGAGGGCGCGAGCCGCCGGATCGGGCGAAGCAAGAAACTTCAACACTGAGGACAAGTGGGACAAAGGGGCGCGTGGGACGCGGATAGCCGAAGGAGCCGAAAGCCAATCAGATCACGCCACGTGTCACCGGCAGAAAAGGGACGAGGAAGCCCATTTCGGGCGGATCGGAGGATTCGTCCCATGGCTCTTGGGACATCCAGGACAAAAGGACGCGGTGGGCGTGAAAATCCGGCGAGGCCGTGGACAAATCACGGCATGACACGTGTCGCGAGGAAAAAGGTCCAAAAAGTCAAAGGGCGAGTTTTGAGCATTGATCGAACAATGAAATAGTGCCACGTGTCCAAGTTTAAGGGGCCCACAAGAAAAGCTCCAAAAAGGTGGAGAGAAAATTACTCGGTGAATCGGGGCACTGCCACGTGTCGTCCGGATGGCGCGAGAGCGGGAAAAGAAATTTAAAAACGTTTTCTGCTGTTTTGTGCCTAAATCTTGAGACCTTCATATCTTTCGATCAGAGCTCGGATTTGCACGTTCTTTATATCAGCGGAAAATTGTTGAAATTCTCTACATGATTAGGATCAATCTCGCATTTTGGTGTAGTTTGGAGGAGAAAATTAAGAAAACGTCTCGGCGTGGTGATAGAACGAAGTAATGCTTGACAACCAACTTTAATGAAGAGAGACTGCTCGCGCTCTGTTAGACAAGCCAGCCCGTTTTGCTAGGATCCACCGCTTCTGTCATAATGAGATGATTTTAAATGCTACCAAGAAGTGGTTGGGGCAGATTCTGGATTTCCTCTCTCTTCCCTCTCTCATTTCTTGATATATATTGTAAAGAAGAGCTCCTTTAAGGGGTCGGACATTCTTGTTTTGCATCCTCCCTTCTTCCCTCGCTTGCAAGAGAAATTGTGGAGCTTTCAAACCTCCCATATGGGTTGTAATGCCAGTCTTTTTGCCTCTTGGCCACTACAATGTACTGTATCGACTCTTGAGCAATAATATATGTGTTGTGATTGACTCTCGACCCTCTCATGTATTCATTGCTGTCATTTTGATCTCTTATTGCAGTTTGGTTACCTGTGCATGGTGTTTGTATTGCATCTATGTGGTCTGTGTTAAATTTGCAAAACGAGTGTCTAACATTCCTCGGTGCATCACCTTTGTAGTTTAGGTTTTATTCTATGCATTTTCTTACCCTGTCTCCTTGGCAAGTTAGATTAGGTTTTAGCAAACCCTCTGCATTTTTGTGTGCATCTGAACAGAGGAATAGGAACCAACCTTCTCTGGAGAATCTTTTCTCATCTTTACAAGTCCCACGCTTGGAGAAAGGATTCCATGTTGTGCAATCACACTGGATGCCTGAACATCAACCTAGAAGCCTGATTTGCATCCAGGGGTGCTGTGAGTCTGCAACAACAGTTTTGGCACGCCCGGTGGGACTTAGAGGTCTCATTTTTATTGCAGCAAAGTTGATATGCATCTGCTGCAGTTTTCTTGCTTATAAGAGCTATTATCTGCATATCTGGCGACTCCAAGGGGAAGAATCATTGGTTTCAGCGGTGCGGGCTGAAAACTCATGAGAAGAATCACCACAAGGTCAAGAGTTGGAGAAGAAGAAGTGTTGTTTGAATACTGCAGTTATCTCGAGAAGAAGGCAAAGAGGAAGAAGGATTCAGAGGTCTCCATCTCCACCAAACAGAACTCTCTCAACTCCTCCACACGACGAGGCCTTTCATTCGGTATATCTGAGGGTTTTAAGACCGATTAGAATGGCTCGAGAACAATCCCTACGTCAACTTCACAGGCGGCAGCCCACTTGCTCTCATATGCACTGACATCCAGTTCTATTGCAGCCTTGAAGAACATTCCCTACTTCATGGAGAAAATCGGACTACTCCAGGTGATCATGTTAAAGATATTGCTAACCTTTGTGCGATCCATGAAATCAATGAAATGCAAGTGGTGTCAAATTCTTGGCATCTTCCTTGAGGGTAAAGCATTACTGATGGTTTAGGAGCCTTGGAGTGGTTCTATCACAAACTGGAATCATTTGTGTATTGCACTTCATGAGCAATTTGGAGAAGGGAGACAACTTGTCTCTTTTGGAGCAGTGACAACTATCAAGAGAGCTCCCAATGCGGTGGCCGACTTGACTTCAGATTTCAAAGGTCTTGGGATAGGATTCCGGTGGCGGTCGAGGCCAACAGAGAAGGTGCTTTTCTATATTACCTTAAAGCTTTGAATTGATATTTCTATGTTAATTCGAGTCCATGGGAGGCACAACAATCCCTATGGCTTATAGCATTGCCATTAGAGCAGCTGTCTTATTCAAGTGGTAAAGCGGCTCTAGGCCCCATGGCCCATGCCCTTGTATCCAAACTTAGAAAATCCAAGCACTAGTCAAGCACCCACTTTGGCTCCTGTTCCCACCCTAGAAACCAAAGTTCAAGTGAAACTTCACTTCATCTCAAGTGCTTGAATGAACTCAGAGGTCATGAAAAATAGTTCAAAATTTGGGAAATGAGTGGTTACTATTAAGAGGCAACAAGCCCAAGGTTTGAGACCTTCTATCAACCTCAAGCTCGGCCTAATAGGCAGCCATACCAACCACAAAGACCACCTAATCCAGTTGCAAATGTGAATCAAACAAGGCCTCCCTCTAATAGACCATTCCAGCCCTATAATCCAAATGCTATATCTGCCTCTAAGGCATTAGTGCCAACACAGAACAACATTGCTCGGGAATATGATTGGTGCTTTCCATGCAGCGAGCCTCATAACCAATCCATGTGTTTTGATGGTGCTCTCAATCAAGCAGCGATGGTGACAACTCTTGGTGTGGAGGCGAGGCGATCGAAGAAGCGATCAACAACAAGAAACATTCCAACAGCAATCAGCCCCAAATGACACCACGTTGGTGAATGGCAAGCGGAAGATTTACGTGGCATGAATCAGCGAGTTTCTCGAGGTGTGCAAGGACACAACACAAGAAGAGGAGAAATTTGGGTGAAGAACAGCCATTAGCCCTAGCCGATCCACAACCTTCCACGGCTCCACAAATGATTGGCAAGCAAAGTCGATTTCAAATACACAAGGGCAGCCGAGAACAGCCCCTAGGCGACTCAAATGCCATCTGTTGCTGCCCACGTGCAAGGGGTGAATGTACAAACCAAGGGACAACAAAAGGATACTTCATCCCCGTTCAGTATCATTGAACAGATGAAGAAGACTAACGTCAATATATCAATGTGGGAATCCCTATCCATCCCAGGACAAAGAGATCTGCTGCAAGCTGCCATGAAGGATTGGACTGACTTGAATCGGCGAGTTCGGATGCGAGACAAAGTGCTTACAAATGCTGCTTGACTGAAGGAAGCCATGGGCAACAAGGTAAAATGTTGAAGCCCCCTCCTTTACATGTTTCATTAATCATTGGGGATAAACTAGTACACAATTGCATGATTGATTCGGGGCAAGTAGCTCGGTGATGCCCAAGCAAATAGCTGATCATTTGGGTCTCAATATGAAGTAATATCTAAAGGGGTAGTGCGATTGGATGGGACAGCAATAGCAATGAGTTGGAGTGATTAAAAACTTGAGTCTTACCTTGCATGCATGTCAAATGTTGTTGTCTTACAAGATATATCAATCATAGACCTTCCACCACTCTTTGCCCTTTGCTTGTCGAGGGACTTCATGACCAAGATTGGGGGTATTTGTCTGCTTTGATTGGTCTCACATCTTTATTTAGAACAAGGTATGGAACTAAGGCTACAATTAGAGTCGAACCTATTGCAAACTTCCATATTGAGCCTTACACTCCAAGTCAGATTAATGCAATTGCTCGGCATTTGATCAAGAAGATCACCCTAATGCTTGATGAGGTGACACAAGGTTGGAAGTATCCGGACCTAACTCGATGAATGGGCAAACAAGATACATGCTTTTGATCCTATCGAAGTAGAAGAATACGAAAGTGGGAGTCTATTGTATACACGAAGAAAATCAACTTTGTTCCTAGCATCACCAAGCCAAGCCATAATGATGACAATGAGGTATGGCGGCTGTTTTTTTGTGGATCAAGGAGTAGGCAAGGTGCGAGGAGGTGGAGCCATGCTTGTTTCACCTCGAGGCATCAAATATTATTTAGCTTTTCGTTTCAGTTTTCTTGTTCAAACAACACATTGAATATGAGGCCTTGATTCATGGACTTCATTGGGCTAGGAAAAAGGGATAAATAACTTGCGGTGTTCGGGGATAGCGAGCTAATCGTCGACCAAGTTAGAGGACAACATCTCTGAAGAGCGACTTCTTTGAGGAGCTACTGAGAATAGGGTATGGGACCTCATTGAGGATTTGAAGCTTTGACATTGTGTCCATACCCGGGAAGAAAAATGAAGCGCGGATAGGCTCGCGGCGTGTTGGAGCAACGTTTGATGTGGTTGACAACATCAAAAGGAAAAAAACACTGACCACATATCCATGTGATTGTGAGGCCAGCGATTCGAGATAATAACACAAGGTGGCGGTGTTTGAAAAGCGATCAGCAGATCGTCGATTTTCTACGAGGAAGAGGCTGAATTCTCGGCTAGAAATCGGGGCAGATTAGAGCAGCGGTATGGGGATCAAGTAGTGCATTTGCGGACAAACAAGCTTCCCGAGGGTTTAGTAACATTGGAGTCTATCTTGACCCTAACGACCAGTTCCGTAAAGAAGGAAAAGGCTAACATACTGAGTCGAGAGAAGATTGAGCCAATGCACGGTTGGGAAGGCAAAAACTTCAAATTGGTAAAGTGGCCCTTTGAGCAAGAGAAATCAGATTTCATACGGACTTTGCAAGAATTTCCGAGATGTCTTCGCTTGGAGCTATGAAGACTTGAGAGGATTGATCGAAGTTGGCACAACATACCATAGAATTGGATCCAGATCTAAGCCCATCGGGCGAGCAGAGACACTGTTAACCCTCACATTGAGCCTCTAATGAAGAAAGAGCTAAATAAGCTAATAAAGGCAAGCATTATATTCCCGATCAAGCACTCAAGTTGGGTTGCAAACTTGGTTCGGTCGGGAAGAAAAGCGGAGAAATCAGGTTGTGTGTAGATTTCGGGACCTCGATAGGGCATCTCTCAAAGACCATTACCCACTTCCTTGATGGAACAAATATTGCAAGTAGTATCCGGTTCGAGAGAGATTCTCTCTCCTAGATGGCTACTCAGGGTATAATCAGGTGATGGTGAAAGAAGAAGACCAATTCAAGACGGCTTTCACCACTAAATGGGGCACTATGCCTACTGAAGATGCCATTTGGACTATCAAATCTGGAGCCACCTTCGAAGGGCAATGGATATGGCATTCAAAGGGTTGATCAACAAAATAGTTGATATATCTTAGATGACATCACTTTGTATTCTCAAAAAATGCAGCGGATCACCTCTGTCATTTGAGGCAAGTATTTTAGAGATGTAGAAGATTTGGGGTATCATTGAATCCCAAAAAGTGCATATTCTTGGCTCACGAGGAAAACTTCTAGGCCATATTGTTTTGAAAAGGAAGGGTTGACGATTGACCCGAGAGCGGGTTGAAGCAATTCAAGCATTGCCATTGCAAGTCAAGAAGGCTCTTCAAAGCTTCTTGGGAAGGATCAATTTTGTCCATGAGTTTGTTCCAAACTTTGCGGCTCTCGTAAAGCCAATACGTTGATGTTAAAGAAGAGCATGGCATTTAAGTGGACATCGAAGAAGGCAAGGCAAGTTTTGAGGCAATAAAAGAGGCTATATCTCAAGCCCCTGACTCTCGTCAATCAGACTTCTCCAAGGACTTCGTCTTTATATGCCTTCGGTGGTGGAGACACAATTTACGCAATCTGGCACAACAAAACAAAGAAGGATTAGAACAACCGGTTGCTTTCTTGATCGAGGCTTGGAGGAATACGAAACTAGATACTCTTTCATTGAAAAGCATGTACTTGCGGTGATCGGGAGTTTAAAGAAATTCAAGCACCTAGTCTCAAACAACAAGATCCAATTATTGGTCTCTCATGCGGGAGTCGAGGACTTCCTTCTAAACAAGGATCGAATGAGAAGCGTGTGCGGGGTGGATAACTCGTGTCATGGAATATGACATCGAGATCAAGGTCACCAAACTAGTACGTGGAAAGGGACTATGTGAACAGCTAGCCTTGAGTCAACGAGGTTGAAGCGAGGTGATGAAAAAAGAGCTGTCTTGAAGTACTACTGGGATGGCGAGAACATGAAAATGATGATGTGCCTACTCCTTGTTGGACTCGAGAATATGATACACTTCTACTGAGACAGGACTATGCCCTCGGAAATGAGCAAAGCAAAGAGGAGATACTTCAGATTACAAGCCATTCCATATGTGCTTGTTGATGGTGTTTTGTTTAAGAAAGACATCAATGGGGTTTATTGAGGTGCATTGGGGTAGTCAAATTGAGAGGGTGTTACGAGATTTTCACGATGGAGATTACGGAGG
The DNA here is from genome assembly GCA_018340775.1 of Taxus wallichiana var. yunnanensis. Classification (NCBI taxonomy): domain Eukaryota; kingdom Viridiplantae; phylum Streptophyta; class Pinopsida; order Cupressales; family Taxaceae; genus Taxus; species Taxus wallichiana. The sequence goes on along the minus strand of CM031237.1, from coordinate 999,335,152 downwards.
ACATTTTGCCCCACGAGTATGACTCTCAAGATAATAAAGGCGGGGTATTATTGGCCCACGGTGTTGATAGCTGCTATACATGGATAAGAAAGTGTAAGAAATGTGCACTCTTCACGAGGCAAAGAAAGACTAGCGAGCGCTTCCATTGCACCCAATCTTGGTTGACCAACCATTTCTGCAATGGGGATTGGACTTCATCGGGGTCATCAACCCAAACTCAAGCAAGGCCACAAGTGGATTCTCACGGCAGCGGACTACTTCACCAGTGGGTGAAGCGGTAGCGCTCGAAAGAGGCAAAGCGAGTCTAATATACTAGAATTTTATGAAGGAATAGTGACCGGAGTTCGGTGTGCGGCCACTATCATATCGGACAAATGCATTGGCATTCGTAGGTTCAAGATTACGAGAATGGGCTGTCAAGAATGGAATCTACTTGAGCACCTCTTCAATTATTACCCACGGGGTAATGGACAGGGCGAGAATCCACGAACAAAAATTTGCTTAAGAATCATAGGAGGACTCTTGATGAAAATCAAAGAACATGGCATACCAAGCTAAAATCAGCATTATGGTGATAGAATAACACCAAAGAGGTCTACGGGTAATTCCCCTTACAAGTTGGTCTATGGAAAAGAAGCGATCTTGCCTATATCATTAGAAGCTGCCTGCATTGGAGTTCATGAAGCGGTTGGAGTTGGGTGAGTTTGAACCCGATGGAGGCCGAGGTATGCGAGTTGATGGAATTGGAAGAAATTAGAGAACGTGCGGTTCAAACAATTGAGAAAGATCGAGGCCTTAGTGAAAAGATGGTTTGATAAGAAAGCAAGAAGCAAGGACCTTCGGGAAGGGGACCTAGTTACGAAATGGGATGCAGATCGGGCAAAACCGGGAAGGCATTCCAAGTTTGATGCCATTTGGAGTGGCCCCTACATGGTCATGGAATGTAAGAATAGCAATGCCTTCGATTGTCTACATTGGACGGAGAAGAACTCTCGATTCGGTAAATGGAATCTATCTTAAACATTCTTCTTGAAAAAAAAAGGTTCACCCTTGTAAATATTAGCCTAGATTTCAATTCCTCTAAGTGCGTATGCACATTGTCTTGTTGTAGTTAGGTTTTGATTTCCCTAAGTGCTTTGGCGAGGTTTTTGTGCTCTAGGTTGGTTTTCTGATTCGGCGTGCTCTCGTAGAGGAGTTGCGGTTGCTGGGATCGATAGGCTCATTTCGGGTTATTGCTTATGACTCCATGCCCGATGGATCGCTAAAAGGCCAGCGATCTTCTACCTAGCGAGGCGGGTGACCCAGAAAAGTCACCAAATTGTTATCAAATTTCACCCCGAGTTAATTTGATAACATGCATCGAGTTTTTAGTTCAAGCAAGTAGATTGATTCGGGAGAAAATCGTAAAATTGGCTAAGTCTGCTCAAGGCCACCTTTGGGACAGTTGGAACAATTATACGGAAGGCGCGGATCGGCGAAAAGCCTCGGGCGGCCCCAAACAGAAAAGGGACATCTGGGGACAAATGGACGCGAAATGCCCAAATCGGTAGAAAGAAAGAAAATTTGTCAAGTCCTTTCAGGGAGCAAGCGGGACAAAGTGCGCGGAGGGCTTGAGGCCAGCCGAATCGGGCGAGCGAGAAGAATTTGTCCCCAGGCAAGACCAGGACATTTGGGACAAAGGCGCGTGAGGACGTGAACCGGCGGATCGGCCGAAACAAGAAAAAACACAAGGACAAGTGGGACAAAAAGCGGGGCGGAATAGCGAAGGAGCCGAAAGCGCCAATCGAGATCACGCCACGTGTCACCGTGAGAAAAGGGACGAGGAAGCCCATTTCGGGCGGATCGGAGGATTCTGTCTCCAGAAGCACTTTAGGACATCGGGAGGACAAAGAGGACGCGGTGGGACGTGAAAATCCGGCAAGCCGTGGACAAATCACGGCATGACACGTGTCGCGAGGAAAAAGGTCAAAAAGTCAAAGGGGCGAGTTTTCGAGCACGATCGAACGATGAAATAGTGCCACGTGTCCAAGTTTAAGGGGCCCACAAGAAAAGCCGCGGAAAAGGTGGAGAGAAAATTACTCGGTGAATCGAGGCTGCCACGTGTCGTCCGGATGGCGAGAGCGGGAAAAGAAATTTAAAAATCCGTTTTACTTTGTTTTGTGCCCTAAATCTTGAGACCTTCATATCTTTCGATCAGAGCTCGGATTTGCACGTTCTTTATATCAACGGAAAATTGTTGAAATTCTCTACATGATTAAGGATCAATCTCGCATTTTGGTGTAGTTTGGAGGAGAAAATTAAGAAAACGTCTCTGACGCGTGGTGATAGCGAAGTAATGCTTCAATGACCAACTTTAATGCGGCGAGACTGACTCGCAGCTCTGTTAGCCGCCGTTTTGCTAGGATCCGCCACTTACTGTCATAATGAGATGATTTTAAATGCTACCGAAGTGGTTGGGGCAGATTCTAGATTTCCTCTCTCTCCCTCTCTCATTTCTTGATATATATTGTAAAGAAGAGCTCCTTTAAGGGTCGGACATTCTTGTTTTGCATCCTCCCTTCTTCCCTCGCTTGCGAGAGAAATTGTGGAGCTTCAAACCTCCCATATGGGTTGTAATGCAGTCTTTTTGCCTCTTAGCCCTTTATGATATCTTGTATCGACTCTTGAGCAATAATATATGTGTTGTGATTGACTCTCGACCCTCTCATGTATTCATTCTTTGTCATTTTGATCTCTTATTGCGGTTTGGTTACTGTGCATGGTGTTTGTATTGCATCTATGTAGTACGTGTTAAATTTGCAAAGCGAGTGTCTAACATTCCTCGGTGCATCACCTTTGTAGTTTAGGTTTTATTCTATGCATTTTCTTACCTGTCTCCTTGGCTTGAGTTAGATTAGGTTTTAGAGCCCTCTGCATTTTTGTGTGCATCGAGCAGAGGAATAAGAACCAACCTTCTCTGGAGAATCTTTTCTCATCTTTACAAGTCCCACGCTTGGAGAAAGGATTCCGATTTGTGTGCAAGATCCTTTTAATTAGTTTACAAAGTGGAAGGCATTATACAAGGACACTAAGGATTATGTCAAAGAATGTGATCACTTTGTTAGAGACTTAGAAATCCTAGAACAGAGATGAGATGTCATTGGGCCTATAGCAAATGCGGAGCCTTTTGAAAAATGGGCGATTGATTTTATAGGACCTATTACACCACCGGTGCACATACAGGGTGTGATACATCATCACATGTCTTGACTACTATTTAACAAGGTGGGAAGAGACTGCGCGTATAAAAGATTACACAACAACGAGGTTCCTTTGGGAAAAAATCATTAGAAGGTATATATGTGCATTGAGCCTCATAAGTAATAGAGGGACTCATTTCTTAAATGATACCATTATAATTTTATTGGCAAAGTTTATGGTAGCACACCATAAGGCTACCCTTTATCACCCTCGGAAAATGACACCATTGAAGCTTTTAACAAGATCTTGTTACAAACACTAATGAAAATATGTGATGTTGGAAGAAAGCATTAGGATGAAAAGGTATCAGTCATACGTGGGCATATTGAACAACCTATAAATGGTTAAACAAGGCCACACCCTTTTAGTTTGTGTTTGGCGTAGAGGCTATGTTTCCTATGGAATTTATGTTACCATCCCGCATATAGTGCATGTAGGTGGATTGGATAATAAACAAGATGTGGATGAGTGCATTGAAAAGTTGATAAAATTGGATGAGCAAAGATGCGCCATCGCATGTTAGATCCAAAAGAAAGAAAAGACATGATAGAAGGCTCAACATGATATGCACATCAAGAACAAGTCATTTATAGTTAGAAAGATGGTACTTATTTATGACTCCAATTTTGTGTGCCATCTAGGGAAGTTGAAATTCTATTAGTTGGGACCCTTTATAGTAACCAAGATACTAGAATTAAGTGCATGCCAATTGTAAGTGCTTTGGTGTTGCGAGAAAATTCATTGGGTGGAAAAACTTGTGGATTTATTGCAATGCTTCGAGAATCTAAGTGCCTCTACTTAACCGGTGTAATCGCCATATATGCATGCTCGAGTAAAGGTGATTTTTTTGGTGGTGGGGATCCAATAGGAGCACTCCAATGACCATGTGGAAAAACTAACAATTAATTGCTAGAGAGGAATTTTTCCGGAAGTGGGAGAGGGAGTGAGAATATGAGGTAGAGGAACTAATGTTGCGAGTAGAAAATCATATTCTGGACACACTAGTTAGAAACTTCATCACATACACTAAAGTAAGAGGAAACAACTCTAAGTAGTAATAAGATAAAATAGAATTTAATGAGCACAAAGTATCATGAAATCCCTTAGTCAAAGAAATCTAGAAACTCCTTATTCTTATATTGATTGCTCAAACCAAAGTTGTACATAGTGGGGAAATGGAGGAAATTTAAGAATGAGGGGAATCGAAAAATTTGGATATTTCCTTTGTTCTCTCAATGTGCTTGATGAAGTGAGTTTAAAAATCAATCACCAACCCTTTGAAATGGGAATGGATTTAAAATTTATAGAATGAGAGATGACTCATCATCTACCCTCTAATGCCTTTTCATATGTCATCATGCAACTTAAACTTTTCAACTTCCTAGGAGAATATTAAGTCCCTTTTTATAACATAAAGGTGACTTTTACATTAGAAGCATAAAGTTTCTTTTTTAATTTCATTAAAGGACATCTAAAAAGTGCACCCTCAATGAAGAATTAGAACATGGAGGAGAGAGAAAGTAAGGGGAGAGAAGAGAGGAGAGAAAGAAGGAAGAAGGGGAAGAAACACTGGTGACAAATAATCTGCCTTCGATGAAGTCCACATCTCCTTCTAGATGACCCAATGAGGTGTTCCACTATAGTGAACTCTACATCTCCAAACTCTTTATACCCTGAGAAATTCCTTCAAATTAGCTCACGAATGCTTTCCAAGTTAGATGAACTATTTTGTTGATGACAACTCACAAACTGCGCATATGATATACCTGTGACCTGAACCATGTAGTGAGTGTCAAAAAACATTGTCCATTTCCCTGAGATGGACCTCAAATTCCCTATGATCAATGCCCATGGATGATCCAGAATGATGGTACTTGACCTGAATGATCATCCCTCTATGTCCCATTGTGCCAAACTTGCCCTTTGAGAATAACCTGCTATTTTTAGAATATGAGCCCATGCTCTGCTATTCTGGGACATATCACCTGTCTTGCTCCAATTTCACCTTCTAAACCTTCTACCATATTCCAACCTCCTATGTTCCCGAGATATTGCTATTTTTAGCACATTTCTATTTTTAGCAGGTTGCTATTTGGGGACCTACTATTTTGGGAAGAAGTCATTTTCTGTCTTACTTTCCATTTTACCCCTTTTTTGATTGTCTGAGTGATTGAACTTACAATTAAGTGGGATTACCATTTATAGCATGTGAGGAAGTATAACATATGATATTTTTAGTAAATGGTGAAAACAACCTCTGTTTGTGATGGGAACAACTATTTTGGATTTGACTCTTCGTCACGAACTCGTGCTCCAATTTTCATCATGATTCACTTACCAGAAAGCTCATAAATGAAAAAAAAAAAAGAAAGTCTCGTAATAGCTTTGGGTATGAAGCTACCAAGGAAGAATACTGATAAAAATCAGTCCTTCATATCTCGAGAAACTGGCAACTTCATCGTGTAAAAACTAGTTTGAGAGAAACTAGATTTTTTGGAGACCCTTCCCTTTGAATTTCGGATGATTTCGCTCACGGATCTTTGTAAATTTGAAAAATTATTCAAAAAGGGTAGAATTATGATAAAATACATAGCCTTATATATCCCTAAAAAATAGGGACTTCATGGTGCGAAAAATAGTTCATGCGAAACTATATTTTTCAACGATCATTCCCTCCAATTTTCGCGCGATTTCACCCACTGGAACCCTGAGAAGTGGAGAGGTAGCTTGCTGATTTTTTCCACTACTGTGTCATGGAAGCCATTAATGGAGCTTGAAATTTTCAGGTCTGGTTTTTTTAATCCATTTTCAATGAAATCAACTCCATTGCAATAGGTTTTGCTTCTTGTCTTACTGCTGAAATTTCCCTTTGATTCGGTTGCCGGTTTGATGAAAAATTGAACTTTGTTCTTTGTGGAGCCATAAGTGAAATTTATTCACTATGAGAATTTCTTATTGCAAATGGGGTGTTTGAATATGATTTTTTAATGGCCTTCAAGAGAGAGTAACTTAGCAATAGATGATTTGTCAATCCGTGCACCGGTTTGCAAGATATGTTCAAATCTTCGTTTCACGGTAATGGAGGTTTCTGAAGAATTCCTTCGCTCTTCTATTTGATTCTTGGATCTTTCAATCAATATATTATTTGAAACCTGTACATATTCATGGAGTGGAAGGTTTGGTTTCCATGACAGATCTGGTTCAGAAGAACAATGGTGGATTGAGGTGTTCTTTGTAAATTTCTTCTCGTAATGGAGAAATAGTTAAAAGCAGTAAGAAGCAGCCAGGAGTTAGAAATTTTTCAAGTTTTGGAGTTGGATTTGGGCACATTTTTTTGTTTTTGATGTCCCTCAACTAAAAGGGATGTGAGGGACATCAATTTCCATGATGATCAAGATGACGACACGTGGCGGCGATAGGGAGTGAGAGCTAGGAAATCAACTTTAAATCACTGAGGGGTGGAAGCGGGTCACATGGGTGACCAGAAGTTTCCTTAGAGGATTGGGAATTTTTTTCAAGGTTTTATGTATTTGAAATGTGAGGGAAATGAGTGACATTGAATTCCATGGTGCTCCCTGGAGTGACACATGGCGGAGATCCAACGACGGGAATTTGAGCTCCCAAAAGCACCCGAGGGGCTGAATTGACGATCCTGAAGGTCGCATGAGGTTTTAGAGGTCATATGGGGGATGGCTGAATTTTTCATGGTTGATGTCCTTGAACTTGAGGGAATTTAGGGACACAAAATCCTACTAGGCTCCTGGAGCTGACATGTGTCCTCCTAAAATTTGGCTAACTCCCGAACTCGCTCCAAGAGGACAACTTGAGACGATGATAACTTGAGCTTCGATGGAATTTTTGGTGAAATTTTATATGATCCTAACTGGAAATGGCTGTTTAAATCCAATGGTGGGAGTATAATGTCTTTATTATTCCATTTAATCCCTACAAAATATGATTTTTGATTTGGTATTCCACCTATGCATGAGAAAAACTGCTTGTAGACCTAATGCGTCAAAGTGTTGTGAACAAAATTATTTTACAATATTTTAGGGCTTGGAATTATATTTCTGGATTTTTTTTTTCCTAACTCCATTTAGAGCTTTTAGAATCACCTTCTTAAGTTCAAAGTATTTATTTTGGCCTGTGTAGTGCCTAGGCCTGTGAACCCTAATTTTGGTGAAACTGCCCCAACTTCTCCAAGTCCTTCCAGAATATTCCTGAATCACTTCCATGATGTCTCAAGGCATTTGAATTGTCTCCAAATCCATTTTTTATTTTCTAATCCACTCCATGGGGCTGTTACAACTGTAGAAAGGCTAGTGATAACCCTTCCCACAGCTACTTGTAGCTTGCAAATTTTAATGAACTCCTAAAATCACCTAGGGGAATGAATGGAATTTCCTAAATTACCTAGAGGGATGAGATAACATTAATTAGGAGGTCACTTGGAATGATAGGACTTGAAAAAATCAACACGGGGTATAGTATAGTTGTCATGCTCGGAAATTGTTAATTCCCCTATTGCACATTTGCATGAAAAAACCTGGATGGAACCATGTTTCCCGGTTACTTCAATGAGATTAGGATGAATCCCTATTATAAATAATCTTGCTTTATGTTTGTGATAAGAAAATATGCCACTTAGATTAGATTTCCCTTTCTGTTCTATTTTTGTTTATTTTGTTGTAATAAGTGCTTTTTGCGTGTAATGATTACTATTTGTTAAGTTGATGCGCAAAGTACCATGCATACATTTAGTGTGGGGTAAAGTAGGTGTGAAGCAGTTAAAAGAGACTATGTGATGTTGGTACATCTATTAGATTTGGTTCATAGGTGTGTGTGAGAAGATGAAAGAAGGGTGTTTGATTATTATGAATTGGTTATGCATAAAAGAAAAGGAGTGTGTTGCGGGTGCTTAGGAATGTTTGTGTTGAAAGGTTGTGAAATTTCTCGTAATGAAGACCATGCAAAAGGGTGCTGCAATGTAACATGAGGGAGGCATATGTAGGATAAAATACTTAGTGTGTAGCGCAAAGGAAAATAGGGTGTGGCACAAGGAAGTGCTGCAAGGAGGATGTCTCGTAGTCTAGAGAGTAGTGGTGCACTAGAATGTTACAATTTTCGTGCTTCAAGAAAACATGAAAAAGTGCGGGATAAATCAGAAAGTGTATTTAATGCTTTGGAGTGGTGGTAGGTGAGGAGCAATAAATGGGATAAAATTTTGGAAATCTATAAAATGAGCATGTGTGAGTTCATTCTTACCTTATCTTGTGAATATTTCAAGTGATGAAAAAGAAACGAAGTTTGAAACAAAGTATGAGAGTGCAAAGATCGAACCAGATGGAAAGAACAAACCCAAAAGAATTCATGAGTGTGAAAGCTTCGCTAATGGAAGTAGCTGTGTGAAGGAACGATGTTTTAAAAGTAAGGACTTGAGATAGGTTTTACAAAAGTGTAAGTACACAAAGTCCGATTCAGGACACAACATCGTGAAGAATAGAGCTAAGACACATAAACAATTGGATAGGTGCACGATTTGAAGCAAGTAAAAAGAGGTTTCAAGAGTCGAACACTTAGCGCAAGGATACAAGATTTTGAGTAGGTAAATTCACCACCTAGGGCACATTTTATCCGCAAGGTATGAGAGTCGAGGTTCAAGGTAGAGTGAAGTTATCATTAATTTGTAAACTTGCACAGTTTAACAATGGACCTAGAGAAAGTAGCAATTATTACATAGTCGACCAAAGGCAAGGGACAAGGCAAAGGAAAGAATCCCATTGTTGAGGACATGCTAGAGGAATGGTTATATGAAATGCAATACCCTCCCAAGGTCATAAGTAAGCAAAGACATGGGTTTCCCATATTACAAAATTCAAAATTAGTGACTATAACCATCGCTCAGAGGCGCATGAAGGGGATATCAACAAGGACACGTTGGAAAAAATGGACCAAAGGACAAAGGTTGTAAAACTTATGTATGATGACACTATAAAGAAGGAATTAGAGAACACGAAGTCCTCCAACTTTATGAATTACCCTTCTTCGTAAATCCACGAGTGCCTATATCAATGGCTCATGTTTCATATTCACAAGGAATTATTCCATTTTTGGAAGAAGAATGCCCATCACCGTGCAACCGATTGGGTGAGTAGCTAGTTTGCACAACTTAGGTGTGGAGATCAAGCAAGACTTGGAGGATGATGAGGTAGTAGAGGCCACTTCCACTTTGTGCTTAACTATCAAAGGGGAAATTGTGTAATGGATGTCAGTAAGTATCGTTGATCCAAGAATGAAAGTTCATGTGGCAATCCTCATCGTGTGTAATTTGGAAGCATTAGAGAGGTGGTCATAAGTAAACAAAAATTAGCTACATATCGTGCATAAGATGGTGTAAAAGACTATGTATAATATTACATTGTACATTGTTAAGGGAATTTTGGATGAAGCAAGGATCCAGTGGAGAAGGGTGAGAAAATAACTTGGGGTGTAATATTATTACTCATAGTATTTTAGTATATCGGGGTGCAGTGCAGATGGACGGAAGGATAAAATATGGATCTACCTAGTAGAAGACACGTCACCTGCCGCACAGAGATTTACAACATATACATGTGAAGGTGCCATAACAAGCCAATATAAGTTGGCTCGGAAAAGCGGTATATACGCAAATGTGTGAGGTGTTCGAAAATGAATGGCACATGTCGAGGATTTTCACTCATTTCTCGAAGGGAAATAAATTTTTAGTGCACCAATACTTCATCCCGGGAAGGTTTAAATTGACAGATAGAGAGTACAACCCATGGTGCAAGATACTCTTTTCCTTCATGGAAAAGAAGTTCCAAAGTGTGGTCAACACGATTAAGGAGGTGTACAAATTAAATTTTGATGCAGACAATGTGGATTCAGATTACCAAACTTAGCAAGACCTTTTCTAACCCTCCAAGTCTCGCATATATAGAAACCATCGAGTCGACAACATGGGCTTGAGTCCTAAAAACATGGTGTTTTGGAAGAAAGATGTCAAATTATTTATTTATCTCAAGCCAAAGTTGAAGTATGGGAGGTACATGATTGAGTGCGACCACCATCTTCTTCCGTGAGCCCCAAAGAGGAAATAAACTATGGGTACAAAGATAGTGCGCAAGGAGACTCCCCCTATGAGAACAAATGAGGAAGAAGGAGATGAGGAAGAGGAAGCTATGCTAGATTAGAGCACAAGGAAAAAGAATAAACATGATCACAAGGAGAAAGATAAAGGCACAAGAAATTTCGAAGCATCCAAAAATTCACCAAAGAAACCAACTCCAAAGAAGAATACCCCATTGAAGCAGAATCCAAGGGTGATTTCTAGTGAGGATACCAAATACTTGGAGAATTCAGAGGAAAAGGAAGTGAAGAAATATTCCTTGGTCATCCATACCTTGGATTATGATGATGAGGAGGAGGTGTGTGGCACTAACGGTGAGGAAAGCTTAAGGAAGGATGGTGAGGAAGGCGCTGGTGGGTTTATCGATGAAGGTGTTGGGAGAGACGAAGAACACAAAGAAGAGTGTGAAGTTGAGCATGAGGAGGAGGAAAATAAATATAGTGATGTAGTCACCGAAGAAGATACATGCACGGGAGAATTTGCTGGTGTAGTGCATACTTGTTACACAAAATATTCCTACATAGAAGAGAGGAAAAGGGAGAAGGTGAAGATAGACCTAATAGGGCCCTCAACTACAATATATTAAAGATCCCGTGAAGGTCCTTAGTGGTGAGGTACTAGAGCTCAAGTGGCTACAAAGGACTTATTCTATTGGTCATTTTTCAATAATAATGAATCCCTCTCATGCACGAGAAAAATGTTCTCATGGACCTATCATTCACACATGGAAGATTCAAATTTTGAAATAAATACATAGTAATTATTTGAGACACGACCAAATTCATTGCTCGGAGAGTCCTTCTCAAGTGTTTGACTCCCAAATTCTCACTTTTGAACAAGCGTGCAATACACTAAATAAGATATCATCAAAGGTGGGATTTAGAATTATCGACAAGGATTCCATGATCAAGAGGATGCACAAGGAAGAAAAATGAAAGGATCAAAGGATTCAAGAGCTTGAGCAGGATTTGAAGTAAGAAATAAAATGAAGCGCGTGTAACATATAAGGAGGAACACATGGTTAATGCTATCATGATCGTGCGACCAAAGTTAGTTAAGCACACCCAATATGAGTACCCCTCATAACTACATTATCTAGATGACTTGGTGCATATGTTATTATATGAGAAGAGGTCAGAGGGACAAGGTCGAAAAATGAGGAAATAGTTGTATAAAAGAAGAATGAAAGAGAACAAATAGAAATACACTTTTCATAATATGAGTGTCTTGTGTGAGAGGCTAAGGAAGTCTGTACAAAGAGTAGAGTTTATTTTTGACAACTACTAAGATTATGAATAGGTTGTAAGTGCACTCACCACCAGTGAAGAGGTGGAGTCGAAGAAAATATAGGCCAAGATGAAGAATAAAAAGTTCGAGTGGGAGAAGGTGATGGATGAAGTGGAGAATAAGAGAGATTTGATTACAACCATGAAGGCCACACTTAGAGAAAGACTGCTTCATGACCAAAATCACTAAAGTACAAGGAATGCATGAGGCAGGTGCAAAGGGGCATGCACAGGGTAGAATGGATAGCGTGTAAAGGCTCATGCCTAAGCAGGGAACTTCCAATACTTAGTCAATTTTGTGGACCGTGGGTTAAAAATAGACAAAGCTGAGTTAGAGTTCCGATCAAGTAATGTTCCAGATCTAGAAAAATAAAGGAGACTTCAAGGCCAAGGAATGTATATTTTGGGTATAAAGCACATGTAAAGCAAAGATGAAAGATCATGCATGGATCAAGCTAATAATAGGATTAAAGCAAATTTTATTTATAGGATTAATCTATTATTAGGCTTGTTAGAAAAGCATGCATGCTTTATAGTTACTCTTGTATGTGCGCATGGCTATTTTGAGCATGCAACCTATTTTGAGAATGCATGGGTAATGAAGGGAAAGTCCTCACCCCTATTAATATTGGTCAGATGCATTTTTATTAAGGTATGATGATGTATGAGAGGCTTTATGATGAAATAGTGTGTTGATAAAACTATGTATTCAACTATATTATGTTATGGTTTGAAGTAATGGAATATGGAGGTCGAACTCGGTACTTGATGTCTCCGAGTATGGTGAACTCATTGCGAATTGATCTTAGTTCTTATCCGATCTGTTATGGTATGATGTTTTTTTATGATATGCACTTGAATATATCTTCTATTAATGGTTATTATGAATATGATTGCTAACATTTTAATAAACATACACAAATGAGGGACTTGGTAGCTTTGCGTGTTTCTGTGTGAGCGTTCGATCTATCCGAATGAGGTGTCAGTGCACATAGTGTGTAAGGTGGAAATAAAGGACTGCATTTTGGTTCCCTTTCGGGACCTTTTTCAAATGGTTCACAAGGATGTCGTGATGCAAATGGCGATCGATTGACTGGAGAGCATTGAAAGTTGGGTCAAGACCGACAAGATCAATTTACATGAAGATATGGTTCTAGACCTAATTTCAATGCGTGGAAGTGGGTAGAATATCATCTTTATCACGAGCTCTATGAGATGTTTTTAGCTTATTTCCAATAGAGTTGTATGAGTGGCTATCAACATATGCATCAAATAAAATTTGGGCATATAGGTCGAGGGTTTGAATGCAGAAGATTACCGGACTTTATTTGATGTCGATGGAGCTTGGACTCGATCTATAAAACATTGGTGGTGGTGTGGTGCACAATTATACCTTAGAGTATACTATCTCTACATATTCATGTTTGAAGGTTTTTGAATTTGAGTTTCAGCATGAACCTAGAGGATCTTATTTGTGTGCTATTACCTTGGAAATCAAGATCTTCATGGTGGAATTGAATTTGGAGCAACTACCCATGGATAGCTAAACCCCCATCACACATAGGGGTAGGAACATGTGTGGTGAAAGATGTCGACCCAACGAGAAGATAGTAAAGAGAGAGGATAAATGACTCAAGTTTAATGAAGCGTGAGAGAGGGAACTAACGAAGAAGAGCGATGTTGAGGAATCAATGGAGTGTGGAGGATGATGGATCATGAAGGATTTGAATCACTTGTAGAAGACAAAGATCTAAAGCATCGCTCTCCCAACCTTAGGCAAGCACATTAGAGAATCACGTTGTGGTGTGTGGTCCTAATAGGTTTATAAATAATGAAAAACCACCTTAATGAAAAAGTTAATGTTATATTAGGGTCACTGATGATGCACATCATGTTGACATGATGTTCCAGATGTGTTTATGCCAAGACAATGAGGATTGTTTGCTCTTGTAAGCCTATTCAAGTGCCTAGGTGATGTTACAGGAGGTAAGAGCTTCTTAGATGCTTGGGAATCATGTTGACATGATGGATATTAGGTTTGGAGGGTCCTTAGGTATTCAAAATAGTGACATGGTGCAGATACATGTGGTTCACTATGTTACAAGGTACTTATTGGGATTAAGCCATACGAGTTGATGAAATATTTTATTTAGGAATATCATGGAATATTAGGTATGTTTGGGTCATTTGCAAAGGTTTTATGATCAATTATTGCATTCTTTCAGTTGACCCTAGCTTCTACAGTGAGAAACATGCATGTAAACAAAGTTAAGTCTTAATGTCTAGAGATATTGAGGTATGGTATTGAAAATATGATTATTGGAGATGTTATTTTGATGATTCATGATGCTTTGAGAAAAATTCAGGTTTCCATGATGATAATTTTGCAATATATGACAATTTATGTGAGATAGGGTAAAAACAAGTGAAATTCCAACTCGAAGTTGAACTTCTGATGCTCGTTGTGAATTGTGTGATTTGCATGGGACCTTTGGATTTTAGGGATGTTTATATGGTGAGATTTTAAGGTTTCAAAAAATAATCAGATGGTTTTATCATCATTTTTTTATGAACAAATGTTAAGAAGGTAAAGTGGTCTAAAACCCTAGTTAAACCCTAGCTAGGAGTAGTTTGCAGAAAGAGAGGTATAATGACCCAATTTTGATTGATTCATCAAAAGTGATGATTGGCTGTCAGAGAGGACTCTCTTATCTTTCCATAAATATATGTTTGAGGTCATGGTGATGAGTGGGCCCCACTCGAAACAAGTTAGTTTCGAAGAAGAAAGTTTTGGGACAAGATTGTCAAGGAGTAGCATGTGACATTGATGGTGCATGATGTATGTGATATTATATTGATTTCCATGAATGTTTTAGGACATGTTCATGTAGGTACATGGTCATTTGAGGTCCATATAGGTTAACCGATCAAAGAGTAGTTTTGGGGCCCGAAATACAGGGGTTCACTAAAATGGCTATGAGACAAGTGGAGTTTGATGATTAAAGTTTTGTTGGAAAGAGGATTAAGAGATATTTCTAATGATATGAGGTTTGTCTCATGATGAGGTGATTTGACAGTGGTTTCGTGTCATTCTTTGGATAAGAATATTTTTGCTAGTGCAGGACATGATGTGTTCGTGCAAGTTTGGAGTTATTTGAAGAATGAGATGGATTGGGTGATACTTGATATCACATGGAATGTGAAGAGGGTTGAATTTGGAATCAAATTAATCTATTTATAGGTCTTTAATGTATTTATGAGCTAAATTTTGGAAATAACTTTTTTGACAAGTAGATCTGGTGAAGACAAAAGTAGTTGTGGTTTGAACACGGGGTTGATTCAAGGCTTATAACTTGCTTAGAAGTGTTCTACATGTTCTAAAATTTACATGGTTGGATTTCTTATGTTGAAGTGATTTTGTTATCTATTGAAGTTTACAGGTGTAGGAAATAACTGTTTTGAGATTTACAAAGTGAACTGGGCCCATTAAATGAAATAATTTGATTGGTTGATCAAATGTATGACCATGTATGAATGTAAAATGATATTTTAATCATATGTAAGGGTTTATGGGTCATGAATATGTATTTATTTGATGTAAGGGCATTTTTATCTTTGTGCCCATGGGGTTTTGACCATTTTTTGCACATGTAATGAGGGTTTTAGTTAGGATGACCTAATTGGGTCACTTGTGACTATTGTAATTCAAATTTGGGATGTTTCCTTGATGTATGAGTCGAGCCAAAGGAGGGAAAAAATCTTGTGCTTATGTTTGAAATCATGAAAAGCTTATGAAAGCATGTTTTTGGAGTTAGAGGTGTGTGTGCAAGGCGAGTGACCTAGATGAGTAAATTTGCAAGTGTATAAGAATTAATTGATATCAGATCTAGTGTGTGAAATTTTGCAGAAGATCATCAAGCATGTGTGAAAGAGGTGAAGCATTGAGAAGTGAAGAAAGAGCTAAATTGTGCAAGTTGAAGATACGGGGTTTGAGCAAGGCTTTGGAAGAGTTTGGAGCTGAATATTTGGATCGCTATCAGCTATAGTATCAACATATAACTCAATGGTAATAATTCATAAAAATATTGTGTGATGAGTCATATTCATACAAGTATCTTTTGTGTGTAATATCAATAAGGGTTTAGGGGTGGTGCTCCTTGTGGGGTTGGTGCCTCACTAAAGAAATATCTTGTGATGTGTAATATTCACTCGAGTCTTTTTGTGTGTAATATCAATTTTTTTATAGTGGTTTTACTTCCCTTTTAGGGTTTCCACTTACATCTTGTGTTATGGTGTTACTTATCTTGTTCTTGGTTTATTGAATGAATGTTGTATGTTGTTGTGCACACATTAATGAATGGATAATTGATTAATGGTTTATGTGAGTGATATGAAATTGAAGTTGAATTTGAAAGGAATGATTCACCCCCTCTCAAGTCCATTTTACTTCTAATAATTGGTATTGGAGTGGTCCTTTGTAGAAGTTTGACACTTGAAAGGAGATCCTCAACAATATGGCAAGCTACAAAATTACTATAAAGGCACCATTGTTTGATGGAGTGAATTATAGTTTTTATATATTTATCATGAATACATTCATCATGGCTCAAGGGTTTGATGTTTGGGCTGTTATAGAAAAGGCTTATACTCCTCCTCCTACCACTCCTCTAAGTACTAAAGATGAAAAGAAGGATTATACCAATAATTCAAGAGCCTTCAATGCCATCATAAGTGGTCTTGGAGAATCAAAAATGGGAAAAGTAATGCTCGCAAAAATGCAAAGGAATCTTGGGAAAACTACAAGTTCTTTATGAAGGTGACTCAAAGGTAAAAATTGTAAAACTCCAAACTTTTAGAAATCAGTTTGAAATCCTTAAAATGAATGATAATGAGTCAATTGTTGCATACCTTCTTAGAGTTGATAAAGTTGTTAATAACATGAAAGGATTAGGAGATGAAGTAAAATAAGAAGTTGTTGTTCAAAAGGTCTTGAGATCATTAAATCCTAGGTTTGATTCAAAGGTTTCTATTATTAAAGAGGAAAATGATCTAACTACCTTGAAATTGGATGAGTGAATGGTACTTTGGCTGCTTATAAACTAGATAAGAAGGAGATTGCATTCAAATATGAAATGAAGACTAATGGAAAGAAGGTAAAGGATTATTATTCCACTCTTGAGATTGAAGATGAAGAGCTATTTCTAGGATGGCTAGAAGATCAAGCTCGATCCATTAAGTACAAAGGTAGGCTTCCTTATAAATGTTTCAAATGTGGCAAGTTATGAATTTTTTTATAAGTTATCTTCATAAACACAAGATGTAAGATCATGATGAACATAAGTGTGATAGTAATCATAACTACAAGTACAATAAGTATGATAAGAGAAAGAAAAGCTTTAAGAAGGTTGAATACAAGAAGGACATGATTTTTATACAAATGAAGATGATGACCTATCTCGATGCAAGTAGTGGTGTTTCGATTCGAGAATCTAAATTAGATCATGAGTACATAGGAAATTAGGATTTGTTTATGACTAATGATTTTGTGAAGTCTTCTAGTGAAGGGTATTCTTTGTTAGGAGATTTTATTTCAAGTTATTGCAATTATTCTGATGAAGATGATGCGAATGAAAAAGATGATCTTGAAGGCATTAAACGTGAACTAAAACATGCTAAGAAAGAGAACAATAAGCTAAGACTTTAGGTCAAAGAGTATGAAAGTCATATGCACAAACTAGAAGAAGTTTACAAGTATGAATCAAGCAAGCAAAGTGAGTCAATCAAATTATTGGAAGAGAAGGTAAAGTATCTTATTTCAAGTTTGTAGGATAAATATGGTTTGTGATAAAAATATCAAGAAGATATAGAGTTTCTAAGGGCTGAGGTACTGGAGGCTAGCAAGAAGACTATATCCTTTTAGAAGTTTGAGAAAAGTGTAAAAGACTTAGATGATCTACTTGGAAAACAGAGAGAAACAAGTGATATAGTGTGTTTAGGTTTCAAAGAGGAATAGAAAGGTAAAGAGTCAAGCATGAAGAAATTATTCCGTAAATAGGAAGGTGAGCATATCATCAAGGAAGAAAATAAGGAGACACTCATCAAGGAAAATGTGAAACCAAGACCTATTAGGCAACCTAATGCCTCAAGGTATGAGAGAAATTTCAATGGATATTGCTATAATCAGTAATGCATTTGGTCATAAGGAAAGAGAGTGTAGAAGGTCTTCTAGAGATACTCATTCATGGAAAGACAATAGAATTGAATTTTCTAAGAGTGTAGTGTGCTATAGTTACAATGAGAAAGGCATGTTGCTAGATTTTGCTTGAATGATCCACCTAGATATGTTGATGGTTTCAAAAGGAAGAAGTCAACATTGTGCTACAGGTGTAACAAAGTTGGTCATGTTGTAAAAAACTACTATCAAGTTCTCTCAAGGAAAAACAATAGTCTTCAATGGCCTAGAATGCATAATATTGGCCCTAGAAGGACTTGGGACAAGAAGAGACCATGTTGTTTCCCAAGAGCAGATGTTGATGGAAGCAAATGTATAACATAGAGTCATGATTAGATGCAAGTTGATGGATTTCTCCAAGCACTTAAGAGGGCTTGGGAACTCTTCAAGACCTTATTCTAAGTCTTTATGATGCTCATATGCCTCTACTATGCTTCGTAGAGGTATATTAGTGAAAATGAAGCATTCAATTAAGGGGGAGTTGTTTGAGTCAAAATGTGCCTCCTCTATAAGGCTAAGGTGTGTTATTTCATGTTTTTGTGCATGGTATTGTTTATTCATATGATTTCTCATGTGGTGTTTAAATTAATCACATCCTTAGCTATCATATGAGGTTTAACTATGCTTACAATTTAGTGTTTGCTTTATCATGACGAAGTTATCGGTTTGATATGAATTAGTATGAGAAAGAGTCATGTTGAGCTCATATAAGTTGTTGGGAGTGTCATGTCATTCATGTAAAGTTATTCTTTCCATATCGGTTTGATGTTAGTAGTGTTGAATGAGTCTATGGTCTAATGTATCTCATGATGTCTTGCCTAAGTCAAGTGTTTTGTCATGAGTTAGAGAAGAAAGTGTCGTATATGTCTATGATTCCACAATGTATAGGTTGTAATGCTCTTGTCTCATAAAGTTATTTGTGAAATCACGAGTCATAAAAGATACATTTCCTTTGTGAAGTTTGTGTTGGTCTTCACAAATGAATTTTTGGTATGACTCTTTGTCCTATGAGATGTAATATACTGTTTTAAGTTGATTAACTAAAATGGACTAACTAAGTAGTGATAAGGTAGTTAACATAAGTTATGAACAATCTGTAATAAAGTAAATAAATGTAGTAAAGAAATATTTTAATGATATAAGAAAATATATAAAATGAAATACTAAACCCTAATGTGCAAGAGGGAAGAGGAAATAACTCAATGAATAATAGGATCCCATGGATTGTGTTAGTTGATGAACATAAAATCAAAAAGTGGGAACAACTATGCTAGGGTCCCATAGAGGAAAAATATGGCTGATGTGGCTGACCTGGAGCACCTGGGAGAGGACTGGGGTGCCCACAGGAACTTTGGTAAGAAAAATAGGCACCGTACTATGGGAAAAAGGTCTTAAACTTGTCTTCACATGTTCATGAGACAAATATTATCCTTCACTACTTGTCACATAAATTTCTCCGTATTGCACCGAATGCTCCAAATATTCCAAGAGGAAGAAATAATTTATAAAAGACCAAAAGGAAGTATCAAAACCATAAAAAAGAAAGATGTAAATGAATGGGTTGGACTAACCTTAGTTACCAAAATAGTGGGTTTACTAAACTAAGCACAACACTACATTTCAGACCCAAATGTAGTTTTGGTGAGTGTGTGCATGTCATGCCATAGGTGCTCTTATGCTAGTCACACTTTGTGAAATAAAAATCAATAACTAAATGTAGAAAATTTAATAGAATGTGTGCAAAGAATAAAATGAAATCCCTCCCCCTATGAAGTGTGATACAAATGTCATAGCTTGTGCCTTGATGATGGAGCTATGTGGATGCCAATGTAATAGATGGATGCAACTCTAGATGGAGTGATAGTAGTAGATGATGCTAGGTCCCTCATTATGGTCTCATAACTTTATATTTATAGGGTTATCTTGCTCTAATTTCATAATTAACCCGAAAAGGCCGACCACAAGAATGATAAGGATGACAAATGGCTAGAAGAGGCCCAAAAAGAGGTGGGAATGTGATAGAAGGATTAGGAGCCCCTGGTGGGACTAGAGATCCCATGGGTGCCCCAATACTAAATCTGGGCACCCCAGTTGAGGCTAAAATAATGCAGAATGTCAGAAAATGGCTAGGCATATGGGTGCAATAGGTTGAAAATTACAAAATAAAATAAACAAGATAGCAAAAGGATGGGGGTTAATTAGTACTTTCTTCACTTAAGAACATTCTAAATAGTAGTATGAGACCGAGATAAATAAATGTCTAAAGTGCATGATTTTGTGACTACATTTTCCCCACTTTATGTTGGTGAGTGGAAAGCTCGGTAACATAAAGTAGATAAAGATGCGTACCTGATGTCCATGAAGAGTGTAGTAAAACACACCGAAGGACTAAACAAAAGTGTGGAATGATAAAAATATGGAGGAGCGTGGAGAAAATAAATGAAAATGTGCAAAGAAAAAAAAATGTGATTAGAGTGAACCTAGGGTAGAATGCGTGTGTAGAGCTTCCGTAGTGTGTAGTGTACCTGCATGGTTAGTAAATTATGTGTGCTTCAACAAAACATTTTTGTTGTTGTTGCCCCCATTTGACTACTTATTTCTCATATGGCCGGACCTGCAAGGAGAAAATGATCAAGTAGTCAAATATGTATGTATGTAAGTGTAAAAACGTTATGTAAAAGACACATGTAAATACACTAATGTAAATGTAAAGGTAAATGGAACATGTGCACTGATCCATGTCGTAGAGTGTTAGGGTAAATATAATTCACATTTTAATTATGCATTGTATTAGGATATTATTATTTGATTAATTATTGTTATATGGTTTGTTAACCATATTTGTCATATTATCTCATAGGTTATATTGTTACATAGTTGTAACAATTATCTATTTGATTTATTCAGCTTCCCGGATGTTCTTTTGGAAGCTTATGTAATATGGTTTATTGTTGCACATGTGCAACATCATTTATTTGTTTGTATATTGTTGTCCAATATGTATAAATATTATAGCACCTCTTTTGTAAATTGATTTTGATAATTAATAAAATATCACATGATTTTGTCCCTGTTCTACATTTGGTACCAAAGCTGGTTGAAGCTCCTGCAAGGTTGGAGAAAGGTTGCAGAGGAAGTAAAAGTTTTGGAGAAGAAAAATTCATCATCGGAGAGCCAATGCTTCCTCCAACAACTTCCCGAGATCTCCCCGCGGTCCGCAACCTTTTGTGTCATATCCAGTAAATGTAAGGAGTGTTTTTGCCTCGTTCCCTATGCACCAGAAAATTTGCTTCCTAGCACTCACAAAATTAAAAAAATTCCCCATTAGGGGTTTCTCAGCTAAATATAGTTGTATTTTTCCCTGCAAAAATTTGGAGGCCTCTGCATTGCAAGATCATCATATTCCCATCAAGTTGTTTGAGAAGGATCTACACACCCAACACAGAGTCAGAAATTTGAGCTAGGTGCATCAATCCACTGAGCCCTTTCACATTGGTGAATGCTTCTTTGTCTTTGCATTGGGAAACATATAACCGAGCCGGGTTATCAATATAGCATTGGAGTGAGTTACTTAGATTCCATTGATCAGGCAAAGGATGAGTGCAAAGTGGATGAGCTCTTGGACAAGTCAAAGGACTCCATCGAGTTGTATTGCTCTTCTCCACACCGAGTTCGTGATTGGTAGCCATTGCTCAAAATCGACCCCGATCTACACATGGAGTCGCATCGTTTTGCATCCAACATTATCTACATTGAGAACAAAGAGGGTTGAAACCGAGTTGCTCTTCTCGCAGCCAAGCTAAGTTTCAAGCTCCTACCAAGCGGATCGAGCCTCAACGACCCCGCTTCAACAACCAAGCCGAAGTTTTTGCATTGTTGATTGGTGTTCTAACGAAGAGTTGGAGTCATGAACAGAGACCTCAGAACCATTGTCTCCTCTATTCATGTCATTCTTCGTATACCCGCATATTACAAAAAAAAGAAAAGAAAATACAAACACAAAAACAAAGGAGGGATCATTGCAAAAATAGTGAAAGATAAACAAAAGAGGCTCGAGATAAATAGTAAACAAAAGCGATTTACCAAATTTTGTGAAAAGAAGAGGTAAATGACTCTAGATCCACTATGAGTGGAAAGCCTAAACCACCAACCAACACACAAGTGCCACGTGGATCCTCCAACCAGGTTGATTTCAAAAAAAGGTTAGTCCATCGTTGTTTAAATTTAAATAAACATTTGTTCATTTCATTACACATGCGCAATAAGCGCTATAGTGGATAGTTGGAGAGTGTTGGGTGTGGGAGGTTTGGGGTTCGACCCCCATCCCCAACTCACTTTTTACAAACAATTGACATTTAGTGGCAAAGTTGGCAAAAGTGCCAACTTTGGAGGAAAAAATAGCGGGAAACCTCCTCCAAATTGCCTAGTGATAACTAAAGCCACCACTAAACTTAGCAAAGAAAACCCTACAAAGGGTCAATTTTTTTTTCTCCAAAATTGCTCAATTTTTGCTTCTTGGACAAGTTTTTCCAAAGGAGGGGTAGCTAAATTTTTTTGAGCCATTGTTTTATGGTTTTTTGCTCATAAATCCGTATTGGGCTCCAGAGGCCACCAGGGCCCCGAAAACATTTTTTTTCCTACCATTCAATTTTTCAATTTTTTTGAATGTAATTGTATGATTCAAGATATGTACTTTATTTACTGTGTTTCACAAACCAACCGTAAACATTGTAACTACTTAGAAACTAGCAGAGAATTGTAATAAAAAATAGTGAAATTTGGTTCTAAAAACACTCATGAGATCCTACATCTCATTCACAACATTCGGTATATACAATGCCTTTGGGAAGCACTTACGTGTAAAGACGTTATGACTACTACTACACTTAACACCTAATATAGTTACAACAATGTCATCTGGGCATCGACCCTTTAAATCAAAGGGGAGTAATAAGGACACAATGCACACACTATGAGCCCTCCCATCCGTCTATGAATGATTGCATGACATAAATCCAGACTGAGAAATTATCCGAGTATATAACGGTTACGCGTGTATATGAGGATATTTCTTTGAGCGTTGTCAATAATCGCATGCACTTTTAGTATTGTCTTGGTTCCATGTATTGAATTCTTTCACGTACGTTAACGCCTCTTTCACGTATCATCGGGTATATCGAAAGGGTGAGCTTCTTCCGGGGTATTTCTCTACCCTTGGTTCACAATCAGAGGTTATCGATGTATTATATGTCCCGTGGTTGACTAAAAATATGTCGTCAACCAACATCTAGATCACAACTTAAAATTTGACTTTGATAGTCATTCTGGCAAGAAAACATGTTTAATTTGAGACAAATCACGAGGCTCGAAAATAGTTACAAAAGCCTCCAATGTGGGACGTATGTTCAAACTTGATTTTGATTTTGTTCACAGAGAAGATCAAGCACTTATGGCTAAGAACTCCACCTCCGCACAACAGGCATCAGAGACTTGGTCATATAAGTTTCAAGTATCTTGAGACACTTTCACGGCAATATGGTAAATGGTTTACCATCTCTTCAGAAGGATACAAATAAATGTCCTCATTGCCTTACAGGAAAACAACACAGAGTTTCATTCTAGAAGAATATGTATCAAGCTCATGGTAAGCTTGACCTGGTTCATACTGATCTTTGTATTCCAATGCAACCAAGTCATTCTAGGTTCCAATACTTCATGTCTTGTGTTGATGATTATTCAAGGAAAATGTGGATATATTGTTTTCACAAGAAAAGTGAAGCTTTTGAAACCTTCAAGAAATTCAAAATGGCTGTTGAGAATGAAAATGATCATCACATCATAACTCTCTACTCAGATCGAGGGGGAATTCACCAAGTGATGAGTTCAAAGCCTACCTTCAAGAACATGGAGTTTGTCGACAAATGCCTCATCCACACACACCACAAAAAAATAGTGTTGTTGAGAGAAGAAACCGCATAATCATGGAAATGGTACGATGCACGATCGATGATTCTAGAATAGAAAAGACATTCTGGCGAAGTAGAAAATACAATAGTGTATTTGTTGAACAAAGCGCCCATAGTTTCTCTTAATGGAGTAACACCAAAAGAAGCATGGTAAAAAAGGAAGCCATCTATTGCACACCTCAGAGTATTCGGTGCAAAGAAAATATGCATATACCCAAGCAGAAAAGAAAGAATTTAGATATGAAATCACAAAAAATCATCTTCATTGGGTACAATGAAGAGACTCTTAGGTACAAATTGATGGATCCGAAGACCAGGAAATTCTACACCAGCAGAGATGTTGAGTTCTTTGAGAAGAAGGAAGTAGAGACTCCTCCTCCAGACTCACCTGATGTAGATCTTTCACTAGTTTTAAAAACTGAAGTTGATGTTCCCATTGATGATGAAAGTGATGATGGGGATGATGGTGATGATTAGATAGAACCATGACCCATGGAACAATTCAACGTATGCCCAAGTGGTATACTAGCATGTTATGAGATGCAAGAATGGATGCTCCATCAGATACATCCACCCCGGACCATGGATTCATAGAACACAAGCGAAGAAGTGAAATTTTCTTTGATGAGCAGAGAGTTATCAACTCGATGAGCCCTCTACACCCAAAAATCCCTACAATAAAAAGTTTGGAAATATGCCATGGATGCCGAGTATAACTCGAGTGATGAAAAACAACACTGACAACCTTATCGATTTTCCACTGTAAGAAACCCATTGGATGTAAATGGATATTCAAATTAAAGTATAAAGTAGATGGGACAATAGACAAGTACAAAGAAATACTAGAAAGAAAGGGGTATGCACAAAAATAAGGCATCAATACGAGGAGACATTTTCTCCCATAACTAAGATCAAAACGATTAGGATGATCTTTGCTTTGGCTGCACAATTTGGTTGGAAAGTCCATCAGATGGATTTAAAAAGTGCATTTCTAAACGAATATTTACAAGAAGAATTCTACATGACTCAACCTGAGGGATATGTTGTACCGGTCAAGAAGTAAATGTATGAAAACTCAAGGAATATCCGTACGGCCTCAAATAGGCACCCTAGGCATGGTACATCAAAATTGATGAGCATCTCGCATAACATGGATTTTTTAGACATCCATACGATCCCAATCTTTACCTCAAAACGCAAGGGGAGAGATTGTGATTTTTGTTGTCTATGTCGACGATCTAGTCATCACCGGAAGTTCGGTGAGGATGATCAATGCAAAAAGAAATATCTT